>JANVCC010000020.1:13931661-14012257 GCA_025345505.1 Todiramphus chloris collaris | reverse complement strand
CCATCCCATCCCATCCCATCCCATCCCATCCCATCCCATCCCATCCCTTCTGTCCCATACCATCCCGTGCCATCCTGTCCCATTCTATCCTATGCCATCCTGTCTCATCCCCCCCCTTTGTTATTTTTTTAAATTGTTTAAAAAATACTATTCTATGAAGCCTCTCTAGGGATCCGCTTATGAAAAATGACGGACTGCCTTTGCTGATACTGCTGTTTGCGTCGTTTTCGTTTGTCACACTGGCATAGCAGTAGCATCTTGAAAGTGTTTCTGAATGTTTTGTTACACAGTGCATAGCACATGGGGTTCACCGTGCTATTGATGTAGCAAAGCCAGTACCCCAGGTTCCAGAAAGTTTTGGGGATACATGTGCAAAAGGTGTTCACCAGAACCATGATGTTATATGGGGTCCAGGTAATAATGAAGGCAAACAAAATGGCACTGAGTGTCTGTGCCGCTTTCTTTTCTTTGATGAGTGACATTCGTTTCCTCTTTGTGATCTGACTTCTGGTCTTCAAGGCAAACTTTTTTGCCAGGGTTGCTTCCTTGAAGGACAAGGGCAGGGCTGCAGATGTCTTGGTCACTGATGAGATGCCATCAGAAGCTGCGGTTGTCTCTGCTGACCCTGGCTGAATTGGAAGCTTAGAAAAGCTCTTCTGGAAATTACCACCATCCTGAACACTTTTTGGAGGATGCAGTTTTTTAGGTTTCTTTTCCTTTGATTCTGTGTCAGATTTCTGCAGTTCATCCCCCGACTCTTGTAAATCTTCTGAAGAGGGTAGTTTTGTGGAATTGAGGATGGCACTGTGACCAGGAAGCTTGAGGACAATTGAGTAGATGGCTCTGGTCTCTGCAGCGATGTCTTCTTCATCAGAGGAGGCTGAATTTTCAAGGGATGCAGCAGCATCATTGTTGTTCCAGCTGTCACTGCTGCTGTGCTCTTGGTCCCCCTGGTCTGTGTTGGGTTCCCAGCTCTTCATTGTGAGCCAGAAGTGGCAGCGTCTGTATTTCCTTCGGGAGGAGCGTTTCATACTTGGCCGTTGCAGCTCATAGCTGCTGCAGCTTCGGGAGCTGCCTGTCTGGTGTACAAAGCGTGCTGCTTCTGCTTCGCTGCCTGAAGCCTGTAGCCCTGCTAACTCTTTGGTGCGTTTCTCGGTCTCCTTGTAGATCCTCCAATACAAAATACTCATAATGGTGACAGGCAAGTAAAAGGCAGCTATGGCAGTGCCAAAGGTGATGACAGGTTGAGTTAGAAACTGAATGAAACATTCATTAGGAGGCACAGTCCTCTCCCCAACAAAATACTGCCAGAACAAGATGGCAGGGGCCCAAAGAACAAAAGAGACAATCCATGCTAAACCAATCATCACCCCAGCCCTTTTGGTTGTTCGTTTGGCTCTGTACGTAAGTGGCCTAGTGATGGAAAAATACCTGTCAAAACTTATGACAAGGAGATTCATGACAGAGGCATTACTGGCAACATAGTCAATGGAGAGCCAAAGATCACAGGCCAAATTTCCCAAAGCCCAGTGGTCCATGATGATGTATGTGGTGTAAAGGTTCATAGAAATAACACCGATGATCAAATCTGCACAAGCAAGACTCAATAAAAAGTAGTTGTTGACTGTTTTCAGTTGTTTGTTAACCTTAAAAGCAACAATTACTAGGATGTTTCCTATGATGGTCACCAGTGCAAGGATCCCAGTGAGGAAAGCAATCAAAACTACTTGCCAGACAGCGTGTCCACCCAGAGGGTCTCTGCTTGTGGCATTTAAGGACATATTCGTTGATTCCACGGTGGAGAGGGGAAAGCTTTCTGTGGTCTGAGGGAAATCATAGCTGCCAATGAGAGATGCTGCTTCATCAAGGAGTCCTGGTCCATGCGATTCCCTCTTCCAGAAGGAGCTCACATTTAATAACAGTGGTGAGGCTGAACTGTTATTTTGCATGATCATTGTGGCTCTCTGACATAGTCTGCAGCAGGAAAAAAACCCAAACAAAAATCAAGTTAACAGGTGAAGATGGTAAATAGATAATCATCCTAATTCTCACAGATAAAATCCCTTCAGCACTTTGCAAGTTGTTTTTAAAAGCCAAGCTGCTTGTGACAGATTCCAAGTCAAACGCATATGTGGTAGCACTCAGCTTACAGCTGTGATTAATTTGAGCTCTTTGTAGTAATCATATAGTGCTTCCTTGAAACCATTCAGTCACAGAAGAACCAAAATCCCAGGAGATTTTGAATCCGCTGTAGCATTAAAATGCTCACTAACTAAATCTTAAACACTCCCTGAAGGATCTGCACTGAACTCTACATCTCAACAGCCCACTATCCAGGAGCCTTCAACAACTAAATACCAGACACGTGCAGCTAAATCCTCCAAGTTCAAATCAATGTTGGTCCCCAGTGCTATCCTGGCACTAGCAAACCACAGCCCCAACCTCTGCTGCCTCCAGCTACAGCAAATGACAAACAAAAATATTATTCTGTCTTTCCATAAAATGATAGAGGTACAAGCCAGAATTGTTTCACTGTGTCAAGCTTCTCTAACCTGTGAGGCTGCAAAGAACTCTTCATCTACATTTTGTCTACCTGATAAAGGTAGACAAAAAAGTTCCCATTAGCACTTTATGCACATGCTGCTATTAATTTCTCTTGTACATTTTTATACTTGGGCTAAGGATTTTGTACATCTACTGACTTCAAAATGTCTTTGGGGAAACACAGGTTAAAATTTCCTTTGAAAATATGGTCTCTAGAGGTAGGAAAAAATATCTGGCAGATGTATGTCAAAGCAATCATTAAACACTTAAGGAAAAGAGGAAAAAAGCATGAAAAGAATTCATAATTAAGCCTTAATCCTTTCACCCTAAGTTCTTATGTAAAATGAAGACGTGCTCAGAATAGGAATTTGCATTTCCCTTATTTCATTAACTTCTGTGGTCAACTGACTAGATGTATGCAGTAAAAAGACCAACAATTCCTTCCCTTAGCTATGCACAATAACCAACAAAAACCTCACCATATTTTGATACCTACTGTGTTAACGAGGTAATAATTTTTCTGTTTATTAATAGGAAGACAAGGTTGCAATGATGCTGTCTTATTGTAATCTAATTCAAGCCACTTTTAATGCATTCATCATTATATCACACAGGATGTGTACATAATAATAACAGTGACGATTGCTTCGGGAAATCACACAGTTAAATTTAACTCTTATCCTGGTAGAAAGATTAAAAATTTGGAGCAAATAAAACAATTTCTAAAAATGAAAACAGTAACATTTTTATAAGCTGTAACCAACATCGATAACTTAGATTTCTTAAAACTGAAGTTGAAACTAAAATTATGTTTTATCAACAAACTCTGAAATTCCAAATTTTCTTTGCAGAGGTCATATGAAAGAAATTTGCAGTATTGCATGACATTTCAGACAAAAAGACATTCTGAAAATTTGTCAAGCAGCTTCTCTAAAATGTTGAATGTTTTTTGCCATTTTAATTGTTCGTTTCCCAAAAAACTCTAAATGAACTTTTCTGACACAATTTCTCCATGTCCTTGACATCTATTAGAGAAGCCGTGGGATATAACACATTTCTTCCCCAAGGTACACATTTCTTCCCCAAGGTACATTACTTCTGACTACGGAGATGGTGTAGCTCAAGATACCAAACATAAAGCAACATGTCCTCACTGATCCCTATCACACTGTTTCAAAGAAGCTGAAGTAGTCAAATCTGCACTGCATGAGAGAGGTAGAGACTCAGCCCACCTACATTAATGACATTAAAGTCTCCAGAAAGGCATTTGCAAAAAGGCAAGAATAGGCTTGGATGAAAAGAATGCTCTCTTGTTTTTCATCCACATCCCCTCAGGCACACTCCTACCAGCTCACTTCCTTGCCTTGACCAAGATGACATTCATTTACATGTCTATAAAAACGAAGATCCAGCATACTCAAAAATTACAAATAAAGGACCATGGAAACCAAATGTACAATAATGTTCTCCTTTGGTGAAGATAGTAAAGCAGTATTCAAATTTGGCTTGTGTTGGTGAAAAAAACAGGTATTAATTGAACAACCACTTCAGCAAGTGTTGACAATGTTCTTGACAGTTGTTTATGGGTGAGGGTGATTACTCATAGTGGGGAAAAAATCTTTGACTCAAGCAGGATTGCTGGAAATCATCCATCTTGCAGTGTTTTACTTAGGAAGCAGACATCATTTCTACTGTCAGGTAGGATGAGTTCAAAAGCAGAATAGTACGAGAGAGATCTGAAATAATTATATTTGCTAAATATATGCCAGAAATGATTAATGTTATAGGATGCAGACCTTCCTTCCCTAGAGAGCAGAGGATGAAAGCCAGAAAGCACCCCTTCCACAGACATACACCTGTAAAACCTCTACAAGGTAACAGCCAACATAGTCAAGTCAAGTATTGATTGAAAAGTCTGACAGGAGTGGTGATACAATTATGCTGCTTTTTTATAAAAAAAAAAAAAAAGACAAGCTGATATCTTCTAATACCAGGAGGTATTAGACCAGGCAGAAGATACTCATAAAGGAAATGAAACTTTCACTAGAGGTCTTAGAATAAAAACCAGTATCACTTAAAAATGATGGTAGAAATAACAGTATTACTAAGAACTAAAAATCAATGACAATTTGGTAGCACTTCCCACTTCCATTGCATAACACAACCATAAGCTAATATAAGTGTTAGCCTTGGAAGTACAAAACAACTACCACATAAAAGATAAAAATAACCCTGCAAAATTAATGTGTAAATGCTGCTCTATCACTAAGTCCATAAAATAATGTGAATTGTGCTTAATTGTAGACCTTGAAATGGAGTTTCAATGTAAATTAACATCCGTTCAGAAATGCTGTGCTTCAAAAGACCCATCGTGAGGAAGCCTGGGGAAACTACTTCAGCTGCAGTCTTTCAGACACCGAGCAAGTGCTGGGACCAAACCTTTATTTCTTAGGTCAGTTATCCCATCCCTGGACTGCTAAATGACTTCTTTAGGCTGCTCTTTCAATGAAAACCTGCACAGTCCTTAGCAATTCAGTAACCGAGGAAGAGGATGGGCTGAGAGCAACCCACCAGAAGATCCCTGCTGTCCAGTGCAATCCTGTAAGCTGGAACTCAGCTTTTTCAAATCCTCAGGCATTAAATGGATCCCTAAACTTGCTTTGACTGGACTATTTGATAAAATGGAAGTTCTAACAGGGTGATGAGTACAGTCTTTTGTTATTCTGACTCTTCTACAAGCTCCCATAACTGTACCACTTAATTCAGCAAAAAATGCATTGCTTATGTGCTCATCTGCATAGGAAAAAAACCTATCACTGCCATCACCACCATAACAAACCAGATCAGTGCAACTTTTTAGGAAGGCAAAGAAAGCTAAGTTATGCATAATTTTCCAAAACTGACATGCATTTTCTGCTTTCCCTATAAGAACTGATATAGGGAAAGAGAGAGTGTCCTGGGTTCAGCAAGATGATGGTGTGATATACAGTGCATCCCACCAACTCCTGCCCTGCAAGCCAAGCTCAAAGACAGAGTGATGTGCAACCAAATGGGAAAGCAGCCACAAATATTTTGATAAAACAAACAGTGCAGCACAGCCTGAGTGAGGCACACAAACCAAACTGTGAAATTATTATAGGTTTATATAGCAGAATAAGAGTTTATAAATCATTGGTAAGATATACTACATTACAATTTCAAGCCAGGGGGTAACAAAGAAAACTTTTTTTAGCCCAAGAATATACAATTACTTGCCTGAGATTACTGCTGTGCTGTTCACTGTGGGGTTTTTCTTTTTGCTTTCTTTGGTTGGGGTTTTTTTTGTTCATTTTTGGTTTTTTTTTTTTTTTTTGGGTTTTTGTTGTTTGTTTTGGGTTGTTTCTTTGGGGTTTTTTTTGTGGTTTTTTTTGGTGTGGGTTAATTTTTTTTTATTTTGTTGTTATGTTGTTGTTGTTTGTGCTTGTTTCTGCTATTGAATAAGGGTTTATAAAAGGTACAGGCCAGAAAACAGCAGAGGCAATGTATACTTCACAGCATTATTCAGGAAAAGTTTAGGCCTAGTACAGTCAATGACTACACAGACTTTCACATACATCCTTCCCAATGTACCTCTACTCCCTGCCCATATGGGAGGGACTCATATATCATATATCCCGGTAAGACCCATCGGAAGGGACGGAGAAAGCAGCTACAGAAATGGTCACTAATTTCAATAAAGTGATATAACACAGATTTAAATGCCTGAATTTTTGGAATAGTCCTAGTTCAATTGCACATTGCTGTAAGTAAAAAGCAAAAGAGAACAGACAGTAGGAACAGTTCTACCATACATTTTCAATGCATTTCATTTCTCACTAATTATTTCATATTTCAGCATTTTTGTGGATACTTCAAATTTCAGTTTAACATTTTTTTTCCTTTCCTTAAACCTTCCTATTTAAGAACACACAAACTCCCTTTTTTTGCAGAGAAGTGTCTTTTCTGTCTGGGCTCTAAGACGCATTTTCTGTGAAGTCAGATGGCACTGTATGGGCTTGGCTACATGTGAGCACAAAACTGTCAGACCTTCATGATTGAAGAATTTCTCATCTCATCTGTTTGCACAGACAAGAAAATTGCTTGCCTTATTTTTCCATTTTCCTCTGCATTGCTATTTGTACATCCATTAGCCTAGATAGCAGAGAACTCCATGCAGTGAACTATAAAACTGTTTTCTAATGTAAAGAAACCAATGTTTAGAGTGATTAATGCAGCTAACTAAACTAGCATATAATCTTTGTTTCAAAAGTAGTGTTTGGTAAAATAAAAATATGTATGAATCTTAAAGTTTTCCTGAAATTAATCTCAGGGTTTTTTCAAATCATACAGGTTTGTTGTTGTTTTTTTTTTTTTTTTTTTCTTTCAAAATACAATAAAGAATTTTAAAATCTTGGAATGAAAAAAATGAAGCTTCAAGTATTCACAGTAGCATCATGGTTTTACATCTATTATACAACAGCTCACATCACTTGCTGCTAGGGAAGCACAAGATACAGGATTCCGTTATGAATCTGTATGTGGTAACAGGAAGAAGGGTGTAATTATCAGAAAATAGGACCTCAGATTTACCATGACTTATACTGATGATTCAATATATTACACTCAATATACTTTTGTATCTTTGCAGAATGAGTGCGAGAGCCATAGAAATTGATCCCATTATGAAATATCCTGGCCACCATCTTACACATTCACAGTAGATACAAACTGATAACTGATATACTCTTACACTTTTATGTATATGTAAATATACACATACGAATATACACATATGAATATGTCACATACAATGTGACAAAGTATGTGTATATATAGCTGCAGATGAAAGTATATGTATGTATCTGCTGATATATATACACACCCATGTATGTATATATACATGGATATGTGTACATATATATACACACATATATCTGCAGATATATATACACATATATTTGTCACATTATTAAAAATACTGTTATATGCAAAGACTGTATCTTTCACTAATTAGCTATAAACTTGGTATAGATAAGGCTCAGTCACACGTATCTATACAAATGTTTTGCTTATGCATACAAAAATTAACTAGATTTAATGTCAGTGCTTTAAATTGCTTTTGTGATTAATGAGTTAGATTTGCTTATTATTTGCTTACTGCATTGCTGCTGTTACTGTGTGAGGTCTAGCATGAGCAAACTAGGAACTCATTTAACTCTTTTCTTTAATCATGTATGTTGTTCTCATTACTTTGGAGAGTAGTTAGAGAATCTAACACACTAATCACAACACTAAGCTACCTGATCTGGTTCCCTTGTTGCCCTGTAGTCAGAAAAAGGGAGTATTCCTCCCAGAGAGGAGAGGCAGGGAGGATGCTACCTCTCATGTTCCTGATGGGACTAAGGACACCCCACTGGAAGTACCTGAGATTGCCCACCCGATACAGCCAAGGATTTCAGTATCTAAAACAGGGCCATGGGGACACCCTCTTTTATCCCTTAATTTGCCAATTAGCTTTTATCATCTTTACCAGCTTTTAATATCTACCATGTCTTTCACTTGAACTGAGAGGCTTACTTTCATACCACCCAGCAGTACCTTCAGCATTCACTGTGGGTCTTGCTGCTTATATTGTGTTTGCTTTTACAATATTGGCTCTTCCAAACACTTTACTTCATGTAGCATGAGCACTTTTTATTTTATGTTGGAAACGTAATTTTGAATACTAATATGTTTTAATGGTCAGTCATTTTGGTGGAAACATCTGCTTATTTAAACAGCCACAAAGGTAAGAATGTTTATTCTGTGTTATCATTAGGATCAGAAAAGAAACAAAATCTCAGACATATTGCATCTGCTGACATTTCAAAAATCCAGATGTCTATTTGAGGTGCCTTACACTTAAGACTTAACAAGATCGAATTTGTTACATGAGCTCTATAATTCTCTTGCATAATTTTTACAAATATGCCATATATAACAAATATACATCCTAGTCTGCACAGTTAAAAGGACAGTGATTTTAACAGATATCCACTTATTACTTATTCTTTTGCCTGAGTGACCCAATACAAATTCACTCCTCAGCTTCTAGTTTCAAAATAATCCTATCTTGAAATCCCCTAAAATGATTCCAGGAAGAAGCTTCAGAAATGAACTACTAATCCCAGTTGTGATATGGCCTAAGGGCAGTGAAGGTTTATCAGGTGCAGCTGCAGCAGACTTGCTGAAGGAACAGTACTTTTCTTTCTCAGGCACGTGCACTTGGTGGTTATTGTCAGAACAACTCATACAGAACAAAGTGAAACCTTCAACAGTCTGAGCCTGGACATATCTACACTTTTTGAATGCTTGAAAACCAGAGCAAATCAAGTCTTGCTTAATTAAGATTACAGTAAATATTGACTATTAGCTCAAGCAGTTAAATCTACAAGGTGTGTTCTTATGAAGAGAGTAAATTATTTAAATTCCAGGCAATTTCTCTTTCAGAGAGCTTTATTGGAATTACATCCCATCTGTCTAATTGATATTGGAGGAAACACACATGCAGTCTGAAACATAGTCAGAATTAAAAACAAATACTAAGAGTTTTATGCACTTTGAGCAACCCACTGACTTTGAAGTTATCTGAGAACAGGAAGGTTTGGCTGAAGGGTTGGCTACTATGTTGAATTTAAACATGATATTAGATTGAGCTGAAAGTATACCAGCCATTTAATTATTTAATTTATGCATGAGGGGTGCATATTTTTTCCTTTAATTAAAAAACTATTCACCTGAGAGACTTCATTTCAATATAGTATTATTTATACAGTTTTTTAACATAGTATAGTTTAATATGTTTTTTTTTAAATTTATTATGAGGTTGAATCAAAGCCATGTTCTAAAATTTCATTGACTCCACAGATAATCCTCCCAATGAGGTATTAAAAGATTACATTATAATGTCAATCATGTGAAACAAATTAATGGGAATTCTTACACTTTACTATATTGTCCTCCTATATGTTGTTCAATGCTAGAATACCTTGAATATAAATGGAAAGATGTGTCTAAAGAGAACAGAATTTTCAATCCTTGAAGGTGAATTTCTCCTCTTGTAGTAATATGGCATCCTTCTCTAAATAAAAAATCCTGTTTTGCAAATTAATATCAATAAAAGTTTGTTACCAAAGTTAGATAAACAAGTAAATTTTACTATACTTGTAATTAGGGAATCCTTGTACACATTTAAAATCCACACTTAATGTGAATAAGCCTTTAAGAACCGTTATAGGGGAAATCAGAGCTCATTAGCAGACCTCTTTACTATCTTTACCAAAACTGCTTTAAAACAAAGTAGTCAATTGATTATAGCATAAAAATAAATACATTTTTGCTTTTACCTTTTTCTGTCTGACAGAATATACCACCAGGGAAAACTGGAAAACAGTACAAACATTTTTCAAGTATCAAAGAAGACAGTGCGTGGACACTAAGCTTTAAAAAAGCTCACCTGACACCTGACATACTCTTCTCAATTTCACTTGTCTTCAAGAAGAAAATGAAATGACAAAATGCTGTCAAGACATGAAACCAGAAAATTGAAAAGTTTTTTTTTTTTTTTTAATTTTTCTGGAAATCCTTTACATTGAGGGAAAATAAATAGCTCAAACTAAAAAACACAAATAAAAACTCAAAGCACTCTTTTGATTTTCTGCCTTTCCAAAAACTATGGTTGTTTTTCTTTAGAAAGTAATTTCATTTTCTGACATTTTTTCCTAGATGAGCTCATCTTTGTTATTTATTCAGTGAAAATAATAAAAGAAAAATTTATGTTTCCATCAAGGTCTGACAAAGAGCTAGCAAACCCTTTGGTCATGTTTATCTGGTGTCAGGTCCTGTTATATGAAAGATCTCTAACATACATCATTTAAATGCATTAAATAACATGAGTGTACAGTTCTCTGGAGTCTGAGAGAATCCTAAAATGTTATAAATTGTACTACTTCTGACCACTACATTTTCCACTGTAACTACGGCATTGTGTGGAGGTGCTAAAAACGCAGACCACCTACTACAGCTTTCGTTGATGATGGATAGTTTGGCAATTTTACATAAGATACAATAAAGTGACTTAGCAGTGTTAGGAAACACTCTATTAAGGGAAATTTATTGTTATTCACTTTGGTGATTGAAATATTATTGCTATCTACTGTGGCAAAACCAACACTCCCACACTGGACAGATGGTTTACTTAAAAAGCTGAAAGAGAAAAAACAACTGTTGAGATGTTGCAGCTAGAGAAGATAAATTAGCTATTAGCTAATGAAATCTATATAGTTACTTGGACATTGGAACTATTTATATGGAAAAGGGCATTTTATGAGAGAAATATTGTGTCAGAATGTTATGTTTTTCATCACATTGCTTATTTTTTTTTCAAAACAATGCTTCAGTGTATAAAGAAAAATAATAATAAAAAAATGTTTTAAAGCAGTTTAGTTTGGTTCCAAGTGAAAATCGGCATAGTTGGTCAGAAAATCATGTTTTAAGTGTATTTAGTTATTTAACTGTATTACAAAATGCAAATTCCTAACATCTAAGATTTGGGGATATCCTTTCATACTGATAATTTGATCAAAACATAAAAGCATATGAAATGTGATAGTAATTTAAGGAATGGATCTATTGCCAGGGATGTGAAGACCTCTGTGTGTGCCCTTTTTATAATTTATATTTACAATTTATATTTTTTTATTGCAAATGTAAGCAAAATGCTATGATACCGTTGAAATGAATTTTTTTGTTACCTTAATGGAACATCTTGGTAAATACTCAGACAAAAAGGGAAAATGCTTTGTTTCAACATGTCACTAGAAATATTTGTATAAATACTGTGTTTCATTATTCACTGGTATATTTGAAGTCAACCCTTCCATCTGTTTAAAAGAGTAGTTTAATACCCACTAGGTGGCACAATAGTCATTCAGAAGCAAAAGTCTGGACTTTGCATCAAAATCTTAACTAGTCTCTCATAAAGCCTGTGTTTTACCCATGTTAATTATAACCAACTAAATTATATCTCTTCCTTGATAGGGACAGGGTCTAAAAGAAATGCAAGTCATCCAAAGATTGGTCTTAATCAAACTAGCAGCCAAATTAACCGAAACTTTGTTTTGTGCTGTAGCCTAACTTGTTTTTTGATTTGTTTTGTTTGTTTTTTTTTCCTGGAACAGACATCTGAAAATCCTGGTGGAATTCTGTAACTTAATCTTAACCCCCTGTACGTGTGCTGCCAGGAATTTGTAAAGTCTCTTGGAAATCAGTGGTAGGAGGCACTGCAGCTTTTAATGTATGCAAGTGATTATTCTTTACTCAGATGCAGACAAGTAATTAAATAACATTTCAATTCCATACTATTTTTTAGGGTTTGTTTCCAGGGTTGGTTTGTTTTTTTTTGTTGTTGTTTGCTTTTTTGAGTTACATAGCAAGATAAATGGAGACATGCTGCATGAAAATAGTCTTGACAGAGAGGGAGGAGGTGCTAATGAAAAATTTATTTTCAGTTATTCTACATAAATGCCTGTTGGTAACTCCCGTGACAGGGTCCTCTTCCTACTAGCATTTCACTAGGTTGCTATATATTTGTTTGCTTAAATATCTGCCTTTTTGGCCTACTTGAAATATACCCCAAGAGTCTGAGGCTTTATAACTACAGTCAAAAAAATCAGTTCTAGTATAAATAATACACATTCATAAAGCAGTGATTTTATTCAGTGTGCAGAATGGATCTGCCCTGGCAATTAATCACAGTTGCACAGCAGAGCATGGGTTTCTTTAAGAGCTTCTTGTCCTGTGGTTGTAGGAGGCATGTAGTAAAGGAGGAACAAGGCTAAGAAAAAAGGGAGGATTCACAGTGAAGTAAGCTAATGTGGACTCAAGTGTATTCCCAACTCTGTCACAGGTTTTCCACACACTACAGGGGGAGTGACTTATGCAGATCTTTAAAATAATATCATCTTACCTTGAAAGGATGCTGTGAAGCTGAATTTAGTAACTCACAGGCATTCATCAACTTTTTTAAATGCAGTTTTGCAAAATGAATGATCTTGAACTATATCTCTGCAGGTTTTTGTTTGCAGGCTATTAAAATGTTAAAATCATTCCATCAACATAAAAAAAGAGACCATTTTTAAATTCAGCAACTACTATAGTAATCTACTACACTGCAAGTTTTTTGCTCACTATCTAGCTAACATACTCATGGTACTCCGCACTCCCTAATTGTTGCTGTTTCTGAGGATTCATGCATTCTGACACAGCAAATAAAAAGACATGGAAATATAATTACATTAGCTGTAAAGGTTGCTATCTAAGTAACAGGATTTTGCTTCTAAAATAAGAAGGTAAAGTGAACTTATTATTATTTGCATTTTCCCTTTCAAGCCTATAAAACCTGCATTTTGCAAACCCATTAGAGTCTAGGATAATCCACAAAAGACTAAAAACCATGAGTCCTGGCTAAATTAGAAGGAAATCATGTCTCCTAGTTTTTCTAGGGTTGCTCAAATGACAAGTAAAATATGTTACCTCCAGAAAGGAAACGGAAAGCTAGAAGAAAGAGAATATGCAACTAGAAAAAATATCTCCTTCCCTGAAGGGTTGAACTAAGAACAGGGATGCATGCTGAATGTGGTATCACCACATCCCACTGCCCCCCAAAAGAAGAATTACTCCTTCATTAAGTATTTCATTTCATTCATCTGCCTTTATCTTCCAGCTGTCCTACTTTAATGCTTTGGTTTGCCAGCAAGCTGTACTTCCAGGCTGCTTTGGGTCTATCTGACCAATTAGTTTTGAGGATCAGAAAAGAATTCCCTATTTGATTGCCATTCAAAAGGGTATTTTGTTTGTTGTTTTTTTTAACCTTTCTTGGCAGTACTATAGCTATACATGTGGGTAAAAGCTCCTAGGACTGAGAAGTCTTAATAAGGTAAGTATCTGCAGCAATCCGTGGACAGACTCCAGATGAGGTAAATGGATTTTGGATTTCTGCTGGTGGACATCACAGCAAAGGACAAATGGAAACCTCAGTTGCTGCTCTTGGTACCTTAACCTTCCATTTCTTGCAGGATAAGAAGTTTAGTGTAGAACGGCCAGTGTGGGCTCTGCCCCTTGTTTGCCTGCATGACCTGAGCAACATCTGAGCAACAGCTCCCAGAGATATTTTAAATTCAATATTGCCAGTCTGCAGGACTTATGAGCTGGTTCCCTGTGTTCAGAGAAAAGCTTGTACTGTAGTGTCACTGTGTTCTTCTAAAAAACCTTCCCTGTGGCCAGGAGATGTTCTTTTGAGAGGAAAAGGTACAGTTTGCACCCAGTTTGTGTACTGGGTGCAAAGTGAATCATCAGCATAAACACAATGTACTTGGGAATGTTTGTGTGTTAAAAGCTCCTGGAGTCCTGCATGAAATTTCACTGTACAAACAACAACAATCTGGATAAAGACAAAAGGAACATGGATTATAAAATCAGTGTCTTATTTCTCATACATGTGACAGTGAAAGTGCCAGTGATGACCTTAGTGAAGAGAAGAAAAAAGCCACACTGCCTCCCAGACTTTCAGGAACCCCACAGTTTGTGTGAAATAAATAAATTTTAAAAAACCCTCACCCACTTGCTTCATTTTTACACCATTTCAGCTGAGGGTGATACCCGATCACAGATGCTTGGTACAGTAGCATGAAGAACAATGCTAAAATGAGAATCAGGTTTCCAAAGAGACCAGGCGTTACAGAGGAGCCAGTGACTCGGCACAGTTTGCTGAGGCCAGGTAAAGGCAGATAAACATGTGAGATTCCGAGTCAAGTCCTTCTTCCTGCTACTCCAGATGCTGCAGAGCAAATACCTGAGCGAATCCACCATGCTTGCTCCTGAAATATTCGTTACATGGGATCTGCACAATTCAGTATCAGTTTGTGAGGGAAAGGAGGCAGAGAAAACTCAATCTCAATAAAGCCAAAAGAAATTAAAAATGACAGATGAGAAAAAGAAAGGCAACTTGTTCCCAGGCCTATCCTCACATCAGTGAATTGCTGCAGCAGAAGAAAGGCATAGGTAAGCAGTGGCTCATCTGATACACTGATCCCCTGTGGTGATACCAGCAGGCTACTAATGGAACCAGTCTGGTGTTGGTTGTGTTGTGCAAGATCTTGCAACTTGCAATGCAGCGGTCACTGAGAAAACAGAGCAAGTGTATGGTATCTTAGTAAACTCATGGGCACAAGGAAAAGGCATGGTTTGGGTTTATCTGTATGCACATGCAATACAGGGTGAGAGGGCACGTGGAAGGGAACTGAAGCTTTCTCCTCAACTGCCTCTGTGCTGAAATATGATAAGAGACTGGAGTTCACATCCTGACTGGCTTCCTTATCTTTTCTCTTTAAATGACATTCACATTTTAGTGGCAACTGATAATTTTCACGGGTCAGTCCAGAAGTGACGTGTGAGGCATATAACCAGGTCATTATGAAAGTGAACATGTGCATATTGTGTTAACATTTGAAAAACCTTAGTCTTCGGGAGGACAAACACTTTTGCACTCTATGATTATTGCCATCAATAGCCAGGCGTGACTGAACAGTGCAGGAATGTATCTGAGCTGCTACATTTACACACAGCATTTCTAGCAAAGTGGATCTTTTTGTAATCCTTGTAGCTACAAGGATCATGCATCCTGAGTTCTTCTGTGCACTTCAATGTGTTGTTCTCAGATGTACAAACAAACAAAAACCAACCACCATTACCTGCTTTGCTTCTCCTGGTATAGCAGCAGAATACAAGTTTGCTTATACAGAAAACTTCTGCCATAAATCCCTCACAACTCTACAGATGATGACCAGTACCACATCAGTGACCAGATAAAACAACGTGTATCCCTAGTGTCCCAGAAAGCAAGCAGTTTTCAGCATTTTAAGTTTTGATCCAAGAAAGCACTTGATATTTCTTTCTAAAAACATAAAAGAGACTTTTGAGGGCATAAAATACAATATGCTCAAGCTCCACTAAAATCAAACCAGTGTAAACTCTCCGTCCACCCTGTCTCTGCCATAAAGGCTTATCTTCTCTTCAATATTGCTTATGTTGACAGTTTAACTCTGTCAAAATTGTCTCAATAGTATGAAATTTCAAAGAAGACATATTAGGACAAGTTAGCTGATATCAGGAGGATGTTTTGTTTTCCTTTATAGCACAAGAAGACAAATTTGAATTTTCAATAGTAAATTGAACTATAGTTGTGAATAGGAATGCAGGACCCATGTCACCATAACATAGTCCACCCTGAGAGGATCAAGAATGTTGTGGTGGTGCAGTAGTGTCACAGCTGGAAGCAATGTTTAAGGGGCTCAGTATCCCTGTCCTGCTTTTAGGTGGATCCATATTCACTGGGTCTTTTCAGAGACCAAATGCTTATGTCAGGTGGACCTCTGCTTCTTAGAATTCCACAGCCAAAATAGTGTTTCAGGGAGACATATAACTGGATTTTTTTTTTTAATTATTTTTTTTAACTGGAAATTTTAGCAATTCTGAGCAGATTGATAAGAAATATCACTTATTTCTTATCATTCTTATCATATCTTCATTCCCTCAAAATGATTGTTTTAAAACATTAATATACATTACTTGACATCACTAAAGCATGCATTATTTATTCATTTATTTATGTTTCAAAGGTGCATTTGGTCTACATCAGGAAAAAAACAGCTGTCCTGTGTATGGGTAACTCCGGAGTAACAAACTCCATCATATCAGGTTTAAAACACTATCTGGGAAAAAACAAGTGTCCATCAGCCCAGGTATAATGGCATCTAAGGGTGCTTTTATTATTTATTTTGTTTCTACACCACTGAGTATGAAGGATTTAACTAAATTGATCTATCATCAATACAGCACACAGCAGGATTTTCTAGATTTTTTTCCTGTACTGTGAATTTATCATCAAAATAGTGCTGGATTTCCCTGCCATTCTCAATACTGTGTGCCAAAAATAAATTTTCAAACTAAGTGCTTAATGAAAATTAAAGCATTGGGGTACCTGTCCATCACTGAAAAGTACCTATGGACTTTAAATAGGCATTTAGCATCCAGTATCTCTATCTTTTTCTTTTTCTTTTTTTTTTTTTTCAAAAATTCTGCCTTTGATCGGCAAACGTGGTCCAATTTCAGAGATTCAGATTATCCGCATTTCTACCAAGGTTAGTAATAAATTATGAATTAATACAGGAATTCAAAGTTCTTGAAGGAAGTAATACTAACTTAATTATTGATACTTGATGATATCAATTGTTGCCAGAGAACTAGTAAAACTTTCAAAAAGGCAAAATGTATCCACGAGGGACAGTTCTGAATCACAACCGCTCTGCTAGGTATTAATATTTACCTTAGCTTTTGAAATAAAGAATAGTGCTTAAATCATACTGTAGCCTGTTTTGATATGAGATTGCTTTTCTGAATGGCTCTGTTTTGCCATCAATCCCTTTCACTAATCTTTATTGCTGTTTCATAATGTTTCCAGCTGTAAAAGTATCCATACAGACAGTATCCTCCAAGCTCCATTTTATTAGTGAATACAAATAAGCTGTGACTCTTTAGGATTCATGTGAACCTATCAATATTCCCTTGCTGGCTATGCTTTCAACTGCAAGAGAAGTGTTCCACATCTGCAGCATATTAAAACTCAAAAATGAGGGTTTTGATGGCACTTGCACATTTCTGCCCTTTCATCTGTCCTTTATCACTCATTCACTCACAGGAGGAAGTGACTTTTCCTGCCAAGGCAGAGGTAAATCGTGTCAGACAAGGACAAAAAAAAGAAAAAAAAAAAAAGATTCATTAGCGTACCAGAGGAAACAATTTCGGAGACACAAAGTGTCAGCAGAAATACAAGTTTCTACTGTTTCACTCCCATGACCTTATTCAAAAAGGTGTAATAAACCACATAGCTTTTTGCTATTAGCAATATTTTTTAAATTACAACACCTAAATGAATAATTCTTTTCACTAGAGCCCTCTACTCATCAATACTTGTTTTTTCCTTTCACAGAAAAGAGGAAAAGCTTTTCTGAGAAGTAGAAATATAAATGTGTGTTCTACTTGTAAAAATGTGAGAGCAGGGAAATAATAAATGCTGACATAATTGGAAATATTGCTCTTAATTCCAGTGCTGCAAGATCTCACACTGAGTGTATTTCAACACACTTTGTAATTTCAACTCAGTTTTTTTCTGTTTGAGTAATTTAGTACATTTGCAAAGCTTCTTGACCCTCTTATTTTATAACACAAAAAATAAAAAAAAAAAAAAAAAAGAAGATTAAATCAACCCTTATTATTTCTTAGACTGCAAAATTTGTCCATTGGTGTAAGACAAACTGGAGATGTAAATAGACATGAAGATTTGCTGATGCAGGCAAAGTGAAGGTCAAGTAGAAATGGGGGGCACCCCTATCATAAGAAGGAAGAAAGACATATTCTGGTATCAGAGGTGTGAAATGGAAGAATTTAAAGCTCCAGCCATGGAGCTATTACAGACTATAGTAGTGTTTCACGGAATGAGGGGGATGTGATTTACAGGGAGCTCACAGTCAAAGAATCAGGGATTTTGTGCCTTATATACTGCACAAAATCTCTGAATCTAATAACATGATTGCAAGCCCTCATTACCCCATGGAGATGAAAGCTTGGGATTTTACTCTCCGAGTGTCCCAAAATCTCCCCAGCTATGAGAAGCCAGTGGGAAGAGTTTCAGGTGTGTGATCTGATTTCCATGTTCCCAGTGCAAACTTTATTGTGCTTTCAGTTGCCTGCAATTTATCCAGGTGCACTGTTGCTTCAGGATGCTGTGCAGTAAATATCACAAAGTAACTTCCCAGTAACAGCCATCACACTAGGGCAAGTCAGAGTTCACTGGAGACCATCAGTGATATTTGCTGGGATCTTTCAGATGTTCATTGAAACTTCTGGGTAGAAATTAAATCAACCAGAAGAACAGGAGATCAAACCTGGAAGTCATGAATCTGATTGCACTTGCAGCACCTTACTGTAGTCAGAGACTGGGATCACCAGCCATAATCTAAAGACATAGGTGGAGAGAAAATCAGCACTGCTATCAAAACGGACAGGAATAAGTGATATGCACATGCACAAAGAGCCTCATTTTAGCAGTAACTGAAGAACCAATCCATGTGTCTTTCCCTTTACTACCCTTTCCCCTTACTACCATTTCCCTTTACTATATATAATTAATATTCCTGGCTGCATCAAGTACCTGACTGCATCCCAGTCTGATTCATATCTATATTATAATCTTTGCTCATAACTGTTAAAAAAAAAAAAAAAAAATCTACATAGATATTAACTAGGAATGTCTTACTGCAAACCTAAGGAATCTACAACAACAATTTCTCCATTAGAAGTTTTTTTCAAGGCAGATTATTCCATTAAGTGATTTTCACTGTAATGTCCACTTAACTTTAATTGATAGAAGTGAAATGCAAGCAAATTCAGATCACTTAATGGTCTAGTAGTTGCATATTAGAAGTGGATGGCAATCAAGTTCTTTCTTTGGGAATTATGAAGTTACTTTTTTTATTTCTAACATGTAAAGAAATTTCCCAACTCAACCTATCATTTCCCTTGGAATTGTAAAAGCCAGTTCATAAGTCAACACTTCACAATAAAAAGACCCATTCAAATTTCTTCTCTATATATACATAAGTTCAGAGTCCCTTGTATGTGCATGTACACACACAGATGCAATACTGCATGGTTAAAGTCAATATGCTACACTGCTCCTAACAGGAGTCACTGGTGTGTCATTCTAGAAATCACTTTAATCCCTCATTTTTATAAATGGTTATAAAATCTATTACCTAATTGTGATGTCCAATTCCCAACTGAATTATTCTGTACGCATGCCTTCAGAAGAAAACTGCTTAAAGCTAATAGGAAATAGCTAATAGCTATTTAATTTGACCTTTTCCTTAAAGCCAGGTAAATATCAAACCTTAGTTTGCATGTCTAAATGAAATTTGATTTGAGAAATCCAAGTGGAATAGCGATACTTTCACAGCTCTCAAGTGATGCTACCACACCTGATTAGAACAGCCACTCAACAGGACTTAGCTTCTTCTCCCTTTGCTCATGTTCAGTACTATGGACATGCATAGTGCAAGCAAACTTAGTGGGGAAATTCAGATCATTCAGCATTGTGAAGATATCATTCAGCATTGTGAATAAATTGGTACTTAGCAGCTCAATTTTATGGGACTTTGCAAGACCTCTATGTGCCTGCTGTTAACCAATAAAGCCTGAAATCTGATCTGTGAGGGGGTTTGCATGGAAGACTCCCACTGGTGCTGGGTGCAGACACTCCCCATGTGTTCACAGGCTTCCTGGACTGGTCAGTTCTTCACTTCCAGGCTGCTATTCACTATCATGCTCTTAATAGATTTGGATATAGCCTTCAAATAATAAACAATCCTGATTTCTCTTTAATAATTTTCTTCTGTTTGTCATAAGGTCTTCACCCTAATCTCTTCTAAATATACACAATAAACAATCCTGATTTCTCTTTAATAATTTTCTTCTGTTTGCCATGAGGTCTTCACCCTAATCTCTTCTAAATACACACAAACTTGGGAGGTCCCTTATATCTGTGTTAATGTGAGATTTCTGCAAATATATACTGACCTCTCATTTTTCTTTCAGCTTATTTCCATCCATGCAAAACAGGAATAAAAACTTAGCGTTCTTATTTGTGATTTATGCTAATAACCCACAGATGCAAATAAATTCACAAAGTATGAAGTAGCAAAGAAAGATTATTTTTCAATTGTTTCTTTTCTGCAAAAATGATATTAAGTCTGACTCATAGTGAATGAAGGACAGCACTGAGGACTTCATTCAAAATGCTCTCAACAAGAAACAACAATTTCCAAATAGGCTTGCCTATATAGAAGTGTTTGTTTCCCTGCAAGTTTAGAATTGTAGCTTACAGTATAGGTTTTGAAAAATTAATTAATAAACTGCATGAAAACATAATGCACCAAAATTGTTACAGTATGTTCCACGTTTTAACTACCCAGCAGAAAAATAATGATCTGCAAGCTTATTATTTGCTATATGTTTGGGTGATATTTGACCTTCTGTGCAAGCCAAGATCTGAGTGAATGTGGGGTATACATATCAAACAACTTTTTTTTTTTTGGTTTATTTTTTTTTTTTCCTCTTAAAAGAACTAGTAGCATATATCCATTGGCTTTTTTTTTTGCAATCAGAGAATGATGAGGACAACCAGTTCCGTAGTAATTATACCATCGGACAAATAGAGATGATGGAACCCTGAACTATGTGTAGCAGACACAGAGTAGATGGATGACAGTCTGAGTACAGGAAACCAGCTGGACCACTGGGAAACATTTTAATCCTCGGTAATCTGCAGCTCAACCCTACAAATACCCTCTGTGCTGGCTGTGGGTTGAGGGAGAATTGCAACCTCACTGCCATTCATACACCCTCTGTGGGTCAGCAGGATCTTGCTTGATATGTTAAACTTATAATTTCATTATTATATTTTACAGAATGTATAAATCATTTGTAAACTGAAGTTTGCACATAGGTCTGTTACACAGTATACCATAGTAAATATATATATATACACACATATATAAACCAAACCCAAAACCAAACCAGAGATTGACTTTGGTTTCTTGCCCAGACCTGCCACTCTAAAGATATTTCAAGTATTGATAAAAAATAAATTCTGGTGTACTGCTCAACCATTGTTAGCCACACATTTTTGACTACATGCAGGATTCCCATACATTTTTATATCTGCAGTTAAATTTGATGATCCTGTTCCAAGATTTTCATACATCTTCCTTCAGCAACAGTTTTAGAAAGTTATTATTGTCAACTGATCTGCTTACCTGTTATTCAAATTATGACACAATGTTATAATATTGATATAGGTTGGCCAAGATGAATGTTTCACTGGAGATCAAACTAGACCACATCAAAGCAAACGAAACCAAATCACTATCCAAATCAGAGCTGTGGTGACAAAACCATAAAACCTTTACAGCTTTAAGGATGAACACAATTCATTTCTGAGGAGAACTGTCTGATAGAAACAGGAGTGTGGATTAGATAATCCATGATGTGACTCTCAAACTTGTGATCCTAATGAAAATATTGTCTTCATTCAGAAAGTATTTAAGTTTTTAAATCCAGTCAAATCTGCTATAGATTCAATGTGCCTAAACCTACTGTTTGTAGAGAGTATGTTTCCTGTATAGACCATGCACAGTCATGACGGATAAGTCAGAAAAATAAAGCAACCTGAATGTGATGTTATGCAATTTTAAAACTAAACAAAAATTACTTTGATTGACATGTTTTTAGACAGGTACTTTTAAGATCCCAAGGCATATAAGTCCTGATGATACTCTGTTATAGTGATGTTCTCTTTGCCCATTCTGGGCCTCTGTGAGTGGACAGGCAACATGTATGTGCTGAGGAGGTGTTCCTCTGCACCACATCCTCTCCTGACCATTTGATGTCAGTTTGCTTCAAACAGCAAATGGAAGGAGATCTCCTGATCCAAACACAGCTGCTTCTTAAACAACCACTCCATAAATCTTGGCGGAGGTCCTTTAATCTCCTTAGCCATTGTATTGCTGCAGGATGACAGGACATACTGAACAGAGAATTCAAACAGAACCTATCAATTCAACAACTGCTTTCTTGAATGACACAAAAAACCTCTCACTCATAATTTCAGTAGCTTATCTGAAAAGTATTGGTCCCACATCTCCAATGTAATTGATGTCTCTGATGCAATAAATGCCTTTAACGTACAGACAGTTCAGCTGCTTCCAGACCTCAGTGTGGAAAATGTCTTCTCTCTGACTTTCAGTATTACCTATTTAGCTTTTTAGAATCTAGAATCTAATTTACATAGAATTTAGTGATTGATTATAGTGCTTCAAAACGGTGATCTATGAACTATGGAAAAAACAATGGTTACATCTAAAGACAGTTGTCATTTTCTTAGCTCAATGAAAGTAGATTTTGGGTTCCAAGTATCCCTGAGGTTGAAATTAATGAATGTCTTCAGCCAAAGAGAGTGTAAAATGCGCCTGGAGTTCTAAAACTGTAATTTTAGAAACAACTTTCCAATTACAGAGTTTTTCCAGTATTCTTCATGAAACTGCAAAAATGTATATGGACGTACCAGTGTAAAGATGGTATAAAAACATGATTTTGAGCAGTGAAAGCTTTGAAGAAGACTCATTTGGTAGAATGGTTGGAGCACCTTAGGACAGATCATAGGTAAAACTGGGCATGTGAAAAACTGTATTTCTGTTCAGAGGAACTATTCCTTGCTTTTGGTTGGAATGAAAAGCCCATAGGTAAAATATAGATTTTTTTTTTTTTTTTGGAATCCAAGCAAGTTTTCATTTTGACAATGTAGAAAAATTATTTCAGTGTCAAAACATTTTACTTTGATAATTTCATAAAGTGTTTAAAATATTTACATTTTTAAAATACCAGCTGTTAATGAATTAATAGTCTACATAATTTATTTAGATCCTTTCACATCTAAAATTTCAGTAGAATTGCTATATTGCAGAGAAAGTCTTCCATCTCCTGAAAAATGCATTTATCAGTGAAAAATGCTGTATCTGAAGCTTTCTGGCCAGCTCTATCTATAAGGCTTATAGATGTGGAGTTATCTGTTACTTTGCTGAGATGCAGACATAATCTTATTTGAAATGTTCAAAGCAGTTTTTCTGAGTCTCTTTTTTAAAAGGCTTTGTATCAAGCATCAGACATTTTTCCATCAAACACTGTTGCCGTACTAAAAGGGTTTGCAAGAGGCTCAAGAGAACAAACTGAATTACATGAAGACAGTGGGTCTCTCTTGGTCCTGCAAATGGTATACATGCCCAAACTGAAGGATCCAACAGCAATTATTTTTGATCCATCTGAAGAATTAGAAGAAGCATCACCAAAGTAATTGAAGCATCAACAGTCCAAAGATGTGAAAGTAATGTCTGACGTGATAAACAAGATTTACTCTTCTCTCTCTATATATATAGAGAGAGAGAGACAATATTGGGATACTTCCCAGTGCCAGAATCAGAGATAAGATTATGTTAATGATACATACATGTTTTTAGAACCCATTAACATATGGTATATTGCTTTCAAGTATTGTCCTACAATTATAACTCATACTCACTCACATCATTCTCATTTGGATTATAATTAAAACCAAACCTTTCAAATCTCAGGTAACTAGTTGGAAATTGAAGTTCTTCCGAAGTTACAGGGTTTTTTTGGATGAGAAAAAAGTTAGTGTCATAGTTACAGGGCTAAACTTCCAGAAAGATGATACTGCCACACGGCGTTTTGAGAAGGGAGGAAGTAGTCTCACCTGACGTCCCTAGAACTGCTGAGGGTCAGGACATCCATTTAGTCTAGCAGTCAACATTTTTTTCTTTTCTATTTCTGATAATGTTTCCATGACTTTGAAACTAACTTCCTCATGATACCATTTTCAAAGATGCTAATGTTGGTTTTCACCCTGAGCTATTAAGTATTGTATATAAAATGTGCTTAGAAATCCAGAACATCAAGACCAAAGATGGCTAAAGGTGAACATCAAACTACAGACTCAGATAAAGTTTGGTTTAAGTTCTTGGCTTTTAACTCTTTTGGGCCTCTGTTTATCTATCTGATTAAAAAAAGAGCCCCAATATTTATTAAACTGGCAAAACTACTCTGAACTACAGCCAATTATTTACAAGGGCACTGAATCTATCTAATTAATTTTTCATTTCCTAAACTCTCAAATAATTGTTATTTTCCCTTTCAAACAACTTTTTTCAAGCAAACACAAAAAGTAGTTCCATATGGATTGAAAACCTTATTATAAAATCCAGCAGAGTTATAACAAGGACCATCATAGAGGTCACTTTTGCAGTGAAGTAAAGCATTACATGGATAACCTTTAAATTAAGCTAATGCTGCAAATATTGTGGCAGTGTTTTTTTGACAGACACATTTCCTACCAAGGGCAACTGTCCAGGTCCTTGAATTGCCTGCTCAATTGTACTTGACAAGCTTGCCAGCTTGATAGCTCATGATGTTGGAGCTCTGTTTTATATCCAGGAGGAAACCTTTCTGTTACCCCACTGCTGCAAGGTAGTGCTGTGATGTGCTTGTGGTGTCTGGCCATCTGCATTGGTGTCAAGCAGACAGACAGGTCAAAGCTGTTGCCTTGTGGCTGCTGAGTCACAGAAACATGGACTTGATGTGAAATGGGCAAATCTTTATCTAAAGGTTGAAGGTGTAACTGCAGCAGGTTCTAGAACATATCATGTACCTTTAAGCGTGGCTTTCAGTCACCTGGAAAAATTTCATGGGAAAGCATCAGATTTGGGCATTTTTGCACGCGGGTAGGGTATGGGTCCAGTTCAAATGGCTCTGGAAGTTTATCAGAGCAGAGTCAGTTACAACTGACTGTGATTGCTTATGTACCCAAATACCTTTATTTTTAATTTTTCATTAATTCTTTGGTTTTAGGCTTAGTTTCTAAGTTTAAATTAATTGGAATAATTGTACTCAAGATGTTTGAAAATTTTAACATGTATTACTTGCCTAGCAATTTATTTTGAAGCTTGATCTTACACATTAAATTTTGAAAAAGTTCTAGACCATCTCCAGAAACTGCAGATTTAGTATTAAAATACTCATTTCACAGACTGCCTTAGTTCATGGACTCTGTGAAATAAATTTTGGTACATTATCAGTCCATAATTAAAAAAAAACCCAACAACTTGGTTAAGTCTAAACTAGATTGTTCCTAAGCAATGAAAAGACATAATTCCTCAGTAAAACCTATTCTTCTGCCAAGCTATATCTTTCACTTTTCCAGTTTGGCAGTAGTTATGTACAAAACAGCTCACCAGTTTGATCCTTGCCAGGGATCAATATATTGTGCATTTATGCCTTTATACAAACACATCCACACACTCCAACTTTCTTAAACAAACAGGTTTGGGAAAGTTAAAAGTACATCATAAAAGCAGAAAAGACAGGACAGTTTAATATATTGATTATGGGAGTTATTACTACCAGTGCCACTATAATGTATATGTGCATTTAGAGAGATTTCCAGCCAGACTACCTTTCTCTCAGACCACATCTTTAACTCCTGCTAATGGCAGTTCATTATTAGGGACAAGCAAGGCTGGGCATATCAATTAGGAGTAAAGACACGCATGTGAGATGTATATTCATATGCACACATAAATATACAAGTCTTCTATAATGTCATCCTTGTGATTAAGGAATATTCATGAAAGTAGAATGGAATGGTTATGTTTTTTAAAGGCTGGCTTAATTTTCTTGTACTATTTATACACACAAGATTTTGGTTTTTGTACAGCAGTTTCTTTATAAGACAAGTGACATGGGAAATAACTAGGAAGAGAAATCAAGGACTTCACAAATATCTACTACATATAGTCATCAAACTAAAATGATTCTGTGATCAGCACAGTATATATATATATATATATCAGCGAATTTCTGCTACAGCATTATTTTTCTTTGTCTTTAAATGAGAGAAATAAATTCTTGATAATGTAAGTACTTTCCTGTAGCACAGTTAGCTGTCTCCCCTCCTGAGGAGGCAGGCTGCACTTTGATTCCTTACTCGCTCTCTGAAAAATTATTCCAGAGTATTCTCTACACAGGCACAATAAGTGCACTGGCTATTGAGAAATAACTGGCTTTCCTCAGTTTGTTACTTTTCAAGCCATTGATACGTCTCTCAGCACGGGTATCACACACAGAGACTCAGAGAGATTGACTCAGAGCGAGCAGCAGCTGGAACTGCATCTCTCTGCACAAATAGGGAGGCAGCAGCTTTTTGCAGTTTCTGTCCATTCTGCCTTGAGCACCTGTGCAAGGTTAGTAATAATCTAACCTCCAGAAACTCTGAGGAAGAAGTAATTTACATCCCCAAATTTCTCCTTCACATTTACATATGCAGTTGCCCGAGTTCCCTGATTTTATTGCACCAGCTGTACTACACTAAGCAGAACATGTCGTTTCCAAATACTTACTGCTTTGAATAAATTTAAAAGTTAGGCTGGGGTAGATTTCCCTCTATCTTCTTTTGCGGACACTATTTTAGCTAATGAGGATTTTCTTGGTGGTAGTGGAGATCCTGTATGCAAAGGCTAGAAGCTTTGCATTACTTTTATAGAGTGACAAATGCTAAGGATGTTTGCTGGGAACAAACAAAACAGACAACAGCAGAAGTGCTGAGGGTGCCCCCTTTGATAGAACAGTCGTCTTGGTTTCCTGCCAGTTTCTTATTTACTTTTTCTTCAGCGTCTGCATCTCCATCTGAGATGCCAAAGGGCTCTTCAGCACAATCGCTGAAACTTCTCAGAACTTTTATAACCATGCAGGTTTGTGCACAGGATTCCCTGGCACAAAAACGAATCAGCCATGTGTAGCATTGAATTGTGGACAAAAGCTAAAATAATGGAGATAAAATGGATACTGAATCATTGCCAATGGACACTACGCTGGCTGCCTTCCTTTACCATATTTGTGCAGGAACAATGAATAGCCCCTATGCACTACCAAACTGCTTCCCAGTAGCATCTTTTGGAACAACCCCTGTGCTGATCAGAGAAATTTACTATGCAAGTACCTGTGTAATTGCCTGTGAAAAAAAAAACCCAAAAAACCAAATTTGTCTACACAATTGATTATGACTTCACTACTAGAATTGCAAATTTGAGACTAGGAGTACAGAAGCAGAGTATATAGAAGAAGAAAATTAGTGGAATAAAGAGAAAAGAATTATAACCATCACCCTTCTGAGAAAGTTATTTTTACAATATTGCAGTACTTCATGGTCATATTCATTTGAAAGATTAGCTATCAACATTAACTGGGTAGTTCATAATATTAACCCTGATTTTTGGAGAAGTTACAAAATAAATTGCTTTTGAGAGACATCTTCGTCCTTTGATATACTTCCTTAGATTCTGAATTAATCTTATTTTAGTAGTTGTTTAACAGGTGAACTGAAAACTTCACAAGCAGGAATAGATTTCAGGCTTAAGGTTTCATAATTGATTCTACAGCAGCTGACATCCTTAACACTCACTTTAAGCCCACTGGGGACCTATATGCCTCATACTAATTCAGCAATAGTAATATTATATGTTGCAGCAAAGGGAGAAAACTCTTTTAAGGTTCTGAAGTTCTGCCATCTGAACAAAAGAAAAAAATTACACAATTTAAAGATTTTTTCATACAAATATGTTTTTGTCCTTTAGCTATAAATGAATTTCAGTTTACCTAAGACATCTTCATGACTCACAGCTTTATGTGCATTTCTGTGATACCTCATATTGGGAGGACTGACGGCTGAAAGATACATCATCAGTCATACCAGTGCAGTAGAGTTTTGTCCCAGCCAACTTGGTCTGTACAAGATACTTAGAAACAAACTAAAGATTAAAGAAGAAAACCAGAAATGTTTGAAGAACAGGAGTCCTTGAGTTATAGGAAGAGTGTGAGGAAACATACTGTTTAAGAAAGATGACAAATACAGGAGAAACACTTAAAATGTTGAAGGGTGTTACCAAGTAATTTTGGAAATCGTATCAGAATCACTGAAACATTATTCTCACAGGTTGTGTCTATATCTTCAATGAAATTGTTCCAAGCAATGAAGCACAAGTGTCTCAGGAATAAGGCACAGGCTAACAGCAGGACAAAAAATCAGTGTATCTCCAAGAAAGGAAGGATTATATGTAACGTTTTAAGAAGGGTATGCAATTTTATATGAGCAGGAGGGAAGATTTCCTGGCACCATGAACTGTCAGTCTTTAGGATATATCTGAAGCTCTCAAGGAAGTTCTTAAAATGCTAAACTGGCAAAAAAAAAATTCAACTAAACTGGCAAAGTGAGAAGAAAAGTACTGTAAGGAGGACATTCATATTAGTGAGGAGATGGGTTAGAGGGTCCAGTGAGTTTTAGCTGTTTACAGTTTTTAAAAGTCTATGAAAATATCGTTTTCTAAAAACCTATAGTATAGTTTTCTAAAAATCTAAAGTATAGATATTTTCAATTTAATCTGAGAGAAGAGTTTATTTGGCACCTAAATATTTGTGATGGAAGAATCCTACACTAGAGAAAAGAAAGACTTTTATTCTCTGCTATTATAGACTATGAGAACGCATTTACCTTTCTAGATCAAATGTTATCTGCATCAAGAAAAACTGTAATGGAAAAAGCTCACTTCACAACACACACTCCTGAAACTCAATACAAATGTGATTACAAGTTTTAAAGTTTTCATCTTCTGAAGGTCTCTTAACTACAATAAAGACGGTTTAAGACATCTTTTGACACATGGATCACTTTTTTTTGTGCCCTTTTGTGCTTGTAGGATCTTGTCAGTTTTCAGTTCCAATGAAAAATACTTTTCCTCCTTTATTTTACTGGAGTCAATTAAGGTTTGCTTGCATTCATGCAAAAAAATACTAATAACAGTGATTTGAATAATTGTTCCCACCAATGATGACTTACTGCTCATGGACTCCATCCAGCATAAAAATTCCTGTTGCTTAGAAAGCTACAGATGCAGCCTGTGCCATGAGATGATCAGGGTGAAACATGCAGCTCTGATGAAGTTATTGCTCAACAATGATGATAATGAAACCTAAAGCACTTCTGCACCAGGAGGAGGGATATTTAGGCACTATTATTTTAGACTATGTCTACTGATGAAGATCTGTGCTTAATGATCTCTTAATATTACGCTCCCTCAATTTTTTTTTTATTCTAATTCTATCCTTTTCTCTCAAGTGGGGCTGAACAACAAAATGGCTATTCAAACCTCAGAAAATAATCAGAAAATATATATAACTTTGACTAGCAGAAGTTGGAAGTTACTGAGATCTGTTTCTGCTACAGCTTGTTAACCAGGAGAGAATGGGAGGTGAAGATGTTAGTTCAGTAAGAGAGAGATACTGTTCATCTCACTTAGGTGAAGTGAAAGACCATGAACAGAAGAGTCACACCACTGCAGGTGGTGGATCACCGCACTCCTGCTGTTATGGCCATACATTGTCCAGCTGGTCAGCTGGTGAAAGCTCTGCTTTTGCATCAGCTTAGTCGAATTATAGCCCTCAAGCCACAGTGGAACACATGTTTAAGCCAGTAATTCTGTGCAATGAAGCTCTCTTGCAATGACTTCTGTGAATATGGGAAATCCCGATTACATGGGTAGGACCCACATCAGAGATGTGATTCCATGTCTGGAAATGAACTGGTGGAGTAATCCAATAAGACCAAGTGTTCTTACCCTGAGTTATATACTTCATTAGTCTGTAAAGACAAAGATTTAGACCACAAGCTAATTTTAGTCACTAGTTCTTGAGTTTTCTTTAGGAGAGTGGTTATTTAAATGACTTTTGCAAGTTCAGTGAAGAAAGAAATGCTCCTGTCAAGTAAACAATAATCAACAAAAGTAACTAAACGGATATACTGAAACTCCATGTGTACCAGTCCTGTTTCATACAGCTTATCTTTAAAATGAAAGCAAAGCAATACTGAAGACAATTACTAACATGCACTTTCATGAAAAAATCCACTGCATTAGCAAGAACTTTATGCTCTTCTGTTGTAAATGACATTTGACTACAACTGTTACTAACTGCAGCAAGTTAATACAAAGCTTTTCTGAGTTCACACAGGTTCCAATAAAGAAAACAGTCTACTTATAGATATTGCCTCTAATTGCTCATAATACCCTTGTTTCTAAATACTACAGAGCTAAATTTGGAAACTAAGAAGGAAACATGTTGAGTGTCAAGGTAAAGCCTCTATTGTGTTTTCTCTGTGAAAAATACACATGCTGGAAATAGATAATTACAGTAATGACTCATTTGAAGGAAAATATTTTCATCCTGAAAAAACTTCTGTGAACAAGAGATTTCCTGTATTAGCATACCCATAGACAAAATTCTCAGAGTCTGATAAATTTTATTACCCCTTCACTCCTACTTGCCTTTCCCTCCAGTAACAGAAGTGTGACTTTACATTCTATAACTGTCTTTAATTGTGGTTCTTCACAGTAGAGTAATAGATAGCATTAACAAAAACATTTATTTCTAGTTTTTACACTGCATTTCTTCTCAGTACAAACCAATAATCGCAAGCATATCTGCAAATCCCTTTTTACTTTGGAGGCTGTGTACTGCAGGTTTGCATTATGACTGAACCCTTACAAAGATCTTATTCTCTGCAGAAAGACATTTTTTATTTTGTGACAATCTTTGTTGTCACTTTGGTTAAAAACTTTGATCTTAGACATCCTTGACATATTTTCTTCACAAAGGAAAAATGGATGTATTCTACTGAAAATAACATGCTTCTTTTATCCTAGTGTATAAACAAAGTGCCAGAGTAATTGGAAATATCCTTTAAAAAGAAAGTTTGAGATACAAAATCCCTGTAGGAATCAATTACAAGAGCAAGCTAATCACAAATAGAAGAAGAAATCTAAATAACAGAATAAAAACTTAAAAAGACCCTGCTGCAAATAGTGATGGCTATAGAACAGTAGAATTTGTGGATAATAGTTACAGAAAAATTTTCAATGCTGTTACATTTCTAATCCTCTCTGGTAAAGCAGACTATTTAAGACACAGAGATGACATTTTTGGTGTCACTTGCATCTTACCTATAAAGTTGGCAAATGTACAAAAACTGAGGAATTAGGGCATTCCATAATTAAATAAAAAATCTAAAATATCAATAGATATATATTTAATCAGTCTTTGACAGGTTTTTCAGGAATAGAAGAAATATGAGAAACTTAGTGAGGTTTGTGAGTGAAAGCAAACCAAGTGAAATGCTTCTTTTAGTCCTAATTATATAGGTTTTATGTGGTTACTAAATGTATTCAGTAAACACCCACAATGGATACAATCCTCTGCCTTGCTATTGAATTGTATGGGGCCTCTGTATGGGGCATCATAAACCATATTCTTTCCAATAGATAAAACTAGTAATTGTTTATTTGTGAGATACAGATGGATTTGGCTTGGTATGAAGTTCCTGTGTATATATTTTCCCTGAAGGGACTTGAATTCAAACAGAAAACCTGTTTTCTGGCTATTTTAGTATATAACATGGTAGCATGTATTATTTAGTATGGCTTGCTAGATTTTAGATGATCTTTGATATGAAAAAAAAATTGATGTAAACTCTTAGAAGTCTTTTCCAATCTATGTAATTCTGTGATTCTTTGATTTTCTGGTTGAGGGCTGTACTCAGATCTGGGCTAAAGTTATTTCATTAGTGCATGCTAAAAGAAGTTATGAGGAGAAAGCTTCTGGGGATGAGGTCCAGAAACAGTTAAATTTTTATATGTTGTGAAAGATTTCAGAAGAAAATTCTCTACCTTTGTCTCTTCAAGCAAGAAGAAGCAACAGAGCTCCAATAGACCCTGAACATCCTGTTTTTGGGAAGAGTGGAAACTGATGGCAGCCAAATTCTATTCCCTAAGTCTTAATGCAGCTCCTAACATAGCAAAGTTAATTGTAAAATAATAATTATACAAGGATAATTTTGCAACAGGTAGGATATTAAAAATGTTGTACTTGATACACCTAAGATTGTCCTTGCAAAAAACCCCATTAGTTAAATCTTGTATAAAAAGTGATTTTCTACACGTTAGGGACTTCCCCATTTCTTGAATTTAAAATGCAAAATTAAAACACAAGTAGATGCATAAATTTTCAATTTTAAACTCTCTTCAATCTCAAATTCAATTTCAAAACTTCATGTTTTAAAATTGGAAAGCCTATGCAGAAAGGTAGTACAAAGTTTATGCAGAAGTTAGATCTCAATAATGTCATCAAAGTTTAACTTAAATTTCTTCCTAAAGTTGTATTGGTCTTCTCAGCAGAACTTTATTTCATCCTAAATGAATACTTTGGTTAAATCACTACCCAAATATGTGTTAATGAAAATGCAGTTGACCTAAGAGAGTACAAAAAAAGTACCAAGACAGTATTGGTTCTTACAATAAGATATTTTACTTTTATAAAGTGCCTTCATCTTAGAAACTATTTAAGCAGCTTATGTATGTTTGCAAAGCATATTGAGTTTCTAAGATACAAGTGTCCAGATAAGAACACCGTATCTGTATTAGGGCTGTTACATACATGAGGTTATACAATACAATTTCATTTTTTAGTTTACTATATTTTCCAAAGATATGCAAACTATGTATAACTATCACCTTTTAACAGATAAAATAAAAACAAATGAGCAAGAAAAAAACCACCAAACCCAGCTAACCTTTTAAATTAAGAGTGATTGGAAATTTAAAACAAATAGAACCCCAGAAATGCGGTAGCTAAAAATGAGAGTAATCTTTCAGTTTTCTTAGGAGCACAAATTTCTGCAGAATCATAAGTTTAAATTCATTTAAATTACTAGAGAACTGTATCCACAAGTTCTGAATTTTGCTTCATGAAAACACAGTTATAGTGTCCTCTTAACCAAGAAAACTAGTTTGTTTCATATTCACCCAGGCTTGCTTGGAAAGTCACAGCTTCACTGCATTTGCTTGGTCTCAGTGTTTCTGTAGGATTTTCTTTCTTTACATAAAACTTAGACAAAATTCTGCATTGAGTGTCTTAAAAACACTGTATCACACAGTTGCATTGCTCTACAGCAAATAAGTAAATAAATAAATAAATAAATAAATAAATAAATAAAAAAAAAAGTGTTGTGATTGATAGTGCTGGAGAGGTCGGCTCAGGTGAACCTCATGAGGTTCAACAAGACTAAGTGCAGGGTCCTGCACCTGGGTTGAAACAAACCTCACTATCAATACAGGATGGGAGACAAGGTGCTGGAACATAGCTCTGCAGAAAAGGACTTGGGGGTGTTTGTGATTAGAAGCTGGACATGAGCCAACAGTGTGCTCTTGCAGCCAAGACCAATTGCATCCTGGGCTGCATCAAGAGAAGTGTGGCCAGCAGATCAAGGGAGGTGATTCTGCCCCTCTACTCTGCTCTGGTGAAACTGCACCTGGAGTACTGTGTCCAGCTCTGGAGCCCTCAACACCAGAAAGGGATGGACCTGATGGAGCGGGTCCAGAGGAGGGCCACAAAGATGATCAGAGGGCTGGAACACCTCTCCTATGAGGACAGGCTGAGGGAGCTGGGGTTGTTCAGCCTGGAGAAGAGAAGGCTCCAGGGTGACCTACAGGCGACCTTCTAGTACCTGAAGTGGGCCTACAGGAAGGCTGGAGATGGGCTGTTTACAAGGGCCTGTAGTGAAAGGATGAGTGGTAACAGGTTTAAATTAAAGTAGATTTAGACTGGATATCAGGAAGAAGTTCTTTACATTGAGGGTGGTAGAACAATGGAACAGGCTACCCAGGGAGGTGGTTGAGGTCCCATCCCTGGAGATATTCAAGGTGAGGTTGGACAAGGCTCTGAGCAGCCTGGTCTAGTTGAGGGTATCCCTGCTCACTGCATGGGGGCTGGACTAGATGACCTTTGGAGGTCCCTTCCAGCCCTAGCCAGTCTATGATTCTAAAATTCTATATTAGATATGCTGACTGTAATCTAGGTTCTAGTGAGAGATCCTCCCTTCCTTCTGTGTTTCTGCAGTAGGTCCCTATAGCGACAGGTCACTATATGACTGGTGTCTTCAGTAACTCCAAGCACAGTTGTGTATAACTGACTTAACACTTCTAGCCAAACAAAAAAGCTTCCTGAATCCTCCTGGTGCTTCTCCAAGACAGAAGCTGGTCGAACCTGTCATCTCTGCTTCTGTCTGAGGTGCAAAGAAGGCATAGTCACACATTTCTGAGTTCAGGTTTCAGATGTGAAAAGACAAGTCTCCTGAGCTGTGATTATAAGCGATTAATCAATTTAACCTTCTGAGAAACACAGATTTCACCTCTTGCTGAGCACATCCTACCTCCCCCTTCTCTTCCCTAGCAGATTCCCCTACCTCTACAGAAGCAATAGAACATAAAGAAAAAGCAACCAATTTTCTTACAAACTTTTGAAATGTTTATGAGCTAGCTTTATTTCCCATTGTTTATAATTATTATCTTCCATTACATTTAGTTCCTGTTCCAAATCAGAAGTAGGAAGGCCAGACTTTACTGTAAGAGCTCTTCTTTCACTACTTTTCATCTGGTTATTAGTAGGGAAGTGCTAAATAATCCAGAAGTTCTTTAATTATTATTAAAAAGCAAATCTTACTATGCAAACACAAACAGATCCTCTAATACATCAGATCCTCTAATACATCACCTAACTTTAACTGCCACAGTCAAAATAACCATCTATCTCTTAGCCATGATATAAAGACATTTTTCATAAAAAGAAACCAGCAAGTTGGTTTTATATGAAAAAATGCTGTCTTCTATATACCTCCAATAAGTACTCAATGAACGCAGTAGGCCCATGTAAATGGCATATATCAGCCAGCAATCCACTTGTGCTTGGTGGTCAAAACCCACTCAAATGTTTAAAATATTTCATGTTCTCTCTACTAGTATCAGTTGAACTGACTGCATGTTTTCACAGAAATTTAGGAACCAGACTTACAGAACCTCTGGTTAGTTTGCTGCAAAGTGGTCACTTCAGTCTGATAGGCAATGTTCTTTAGTACTTGACTGATGAAATTGAAGTAACATAGGCTGAAACTGTGATTCCTAAAACAAAGTAGCAGTATAAAACTAAATAAAAATAATTCATTTCTAAATTGAGATTAAATCATCTTCAAGGAAAGCCTAGAAGCACCTATTTTAGCATTCACATTAATTCTTTTCAATTACATGTTAAATTTCAGGGTAGTGTGGAGAAAAGCTCTGTAATGGTAAAATAACTTCTAGGAACTGTGAATCGCATGGATCAATTTCTTTTCTCATTTGTATTAGTGTAAACTCAGAGCAACCTGACTAGAAAGTCAGGAGTCATTCCAAGATTATGCTTATGTGAACTAGGGTAAAAAATAGTCCCATTGACCTTTCCTTTCCTTGATTTGTCCCTTAAGTACCAGCAAAGACTAGAAGAAATTAAACTATCTAGTGGATTATATTTCCATAAGACCCTGCAAACATGTAATTTTCAAAAGAAAAAGAGCTACCATTAATTTTCTGCTCTGCCTAGAAACCATTGAGAAGGAGTTGAAGAACATTCATTCTAGAGATGAACAGCCCTTGAACTGTCAAAATGAGGACGAATAATCACAATTATGGGCATGCAAGCATATACATAGCTTTGGATATATCCACACATATGGGACTTGGAAGATGGAGCTAAAAGACTGTAATTCTGCTTAGTATGGCTTGGTTTGATATTCATGTTAGGTGATAAAATGACTGTATATCCCTTATGAATGCTGTAACCTGCATCAGGTCTGGTTTATTTTGAACAGTTCAAAACATTGCTCCCTCCAGTCTAAACTCATTTTCATCAATGTCAAGCCTTGTCAACATCATCAAGTAAAAATATTTTACAGTTACTGTGACAAACTAATAATTACTTTTTTTTCATTATCTGAATTATTCATCAATAATTTATTAAGGTACAACTGCTGCCTATGACTCCTTCCCTCTAACCACACCCAAAACAGACTTCTCCCTGAAGTAAAGTTTGCTTTCCAGACTCAGATTCATACTCAGATTCAACTCCTGCAGATTTCATTTAACCAGTTTTCAAGAAAGGACACCCATACAAGCCCTACTGCCTTCTGCATACACTCTTTCCTTCCTTTTTCCTCATCTCACAGATACATCAAATGTCCTGGAAAGAAAAAGTTTTAAAGCTACTATATTGGAGTGAATGTTTTTTGATCTTTTACTTATGTAAACAGTTCCTGAAACATATAGTTTGAAATAATGCAGCATTTCTTTTCTGATTATAATGGGTCATCCAATCACCATTGAGTAATATAGGACAGGTACATGAGTGCCTCTAAATAGTCTTTTGACTACAGAGAACAATCAGGAATACGGACCTTGGATTGTTAAGTATCCTTCCATTTCTAAAACTATCCACTCCCAGCTCTGGTGATAAAGAAGGACTGATTGGTAATAACATTTTCCTTTTTTGTTTGCAAAAAGAACTAGGCAGCATATGCAGGATATTTTTATGGATACACAGAGCTTCTATTATAGCGTAGCATTCATAAACTGTGACAGCTTTTTCTACAGGTTGACAAAGCAAACAACATAGAATACAGCAACTGTAATTGAGGTTTGTAAAGAAACCTGGTGGAGTGTTGTTCAAATAAAGAAAGGTCCTATGGTTATTTGCACTGGCTTATTCCAAGAATAATTATTTTTTTTACTTTTAGTTATTAATTCTCCTTGGGAACACAATCAAAAATTTGGTCTTTTTTTTTCCTTAGTTCTATAAGGGTCATGTACAAAATTGAGAATGACAGCCTAGACTTCTATGTAATTGTCTTTTATTAAATGCAAAAGCTACACACAAAGAGTCTGACACACAGAGAATACTAATGCCATTATTCATAACCTAGACAATAGTGCTTCTGCTCACAAAAAGAGATATTACAACATATTTCAGATTTTTACTTATATATTTTAATGCTGTTTGTTAAATTACCAAAAATGTTTCCTGGCATGACATATGTAACTCTTGTCTCTTCTGGCAATGGCACTCATGTTCAGTACAAACACTGCTTCTGGAAACAGAGACTTTTAATTTCAAGTGCAAATATGGCTTTTGTGGTTCAAAAAAGGCATCCAAAGTGACCCTATGGATGACTGAAGTATTTAACTATCTCCTTACCCTTGTTTATCAGATTCCCATATAACATCTAACAATTCACACTTGTAGGTTAGTTTGTCACCAACAGACATGTAAATATTTTCTTTGGAATGCCGCAGGAGGAGGTCAGCTGAAGGGTCTTGCAGGCACTGCTCCACCCCTGCTGCTGCCTTGCTTCTTTTCTTGCCCTCCTCTTCCCCAGAGCCACCTGGAGAAGGGGTTGGGAAGTTTACGAGCACCCTGACAGTCCTGCACTTCCAAATGGTCACGGTAGCAGATGAAAGCCAAATCTGTGATATTGCAGGAACTATGTGGTGCCTCTATAACCAAAATAGTATATTCTATCTCAATGCATTGATCTCAGTTTTAAGTATGTGTCAGGTTTTCATGGTCACCACACAAAATAAATGCTATGTTTGAAAAGAGTTCAGCTGGTTTTGAAATACCTAAAGAGAAGACAGATTTTCCTCTTAAAAAAATTAAATCCACACAGTGCCAGTGCTGCTTCAGTGCTTAGATGGTCTGGTTCACAAGTGGATGAAGCAAAACTCTGTTAAAAATAATGCTTATTTTCTGAATTATCCTTCTAAACAGGTGTCCCGGTTTTGTTGGGATAGAATCACAGAATCAATTTTCTATTCAGGAAAGCTGCATTTTTGACAAGACTGCAGTATTTGATTTGGTGAGAACAAAGTTGATAGGACACTTTGTTTTCGTTTGTGACCCGTCATGGTATGCAGGTCTCATAGAGATTGAGGTCTTTAGCAGTTTTGAGTTTGCCAGGAGCTAAAGATAGAAGAAGTGAAAGCCAGGGCAGCTGACCCAAGCTGGCCAACATAAGTATTCTATATTATAAATGTCACGCTCTCTATAAATTAAGAAGTTTACTGAAGATGGCCTTTTCTCCTGATAGCTGCCACCCCTGGAGAGTCCTGTCTGTCATTCTACTCCTGAGGCCTAATCTCCCGTTTGATGTCATTGTCACATTTTTTGCTGGAGCTGTGGTGCTTGGAGTGCTTGACATTTAGCATTCACTGCCAGGAGTGCACAGCTCATGACCACTACATTGTCTGAGTATAACTTTCTATTAATATTAATATGAAAGAAGAAAGAATTTGTCTCTCTGCTTAGCTGGAGTGCTACCTAGGAAAATCAAACAGTCCCCAAGTTTGGAAGTGAGGGTGTTACAGTGTAAGGCTCGCAGCCTGCATCACAGGTTGCAGGTGCATTGCTACTCTGAGCTGACTGCTCCTCTCCTCCATCTCTTGAAACATTGCCTTGACAGGAAATTTTTGTTTTCTTTCAAAACAAATTGGGAAATTAAAACAGAATGAGGAGCAATGTGGAGAGGGCACTCTAGATGATGAGGCTAAGGGAGAACAAAGGGAATAATAGCAGAAGAGGTGAGAAATGCTTCAATATTTCAAAGGAAATATTCTTGTCACCCTTCCTTGAGCCATTCTTTACACTGAGTTGTCAAGGATCAAGGCTATATATCAGCACATACAAGTCATCTCAGTTTTGATATTTCCTATTTTTTCAGGGTGTTTGATATTGGAACACTAATAATGGACCTTTTAACACGGAGTTCAGCATGTAATTCTGATTTCTAGCTCTTTAAAGATCTAAAGCCTGGGTTGTTTTGAGGAATCCTTTCATTAAGGATTCTTTCCTAATATGCACGTACAGAAATGTATTTACATATATATGCTGTATTTTCAACATGCTGCTATTCTGAGTATATTAACCTATTTTCCATTTTTGCTAGACACAAGATAGTCATATATTGTGGTTTTAATTTACTGTAAACTTAATAACAAACTTAATTGACAAGAAATAAATATATAAATAATTAGTGGGGGGCAAGGGCTCCAGGAAACAAAAAGCCTGCAAGGAACCAATGCTCAGAGTACTGATTTTTGATAAACAGTAATAGCATTAAAATATCTCTGTCTGACGTTTGGCTGGAAGTTGCATATTCATTGTACTGAAGTGATTCTACAAAACCTTTCTGAGACAGGCAGTACTAAACAAAAAGAGAATGAAAATCTTCAACGGGAATTTCATCTTTCAGAAAATGAACAGTAGGATGAATGTTTCTTGTACAAGCTTTTAATGATTTCTAAATTATCATCAGTCTTTTGACAATGAAGGAGGTGGATTATAATGGCTGTGCTAAATGCAAAGGAAAACATCTTTGCCAAATGAAGGAAAAGTGCATTATTGCAAGACTGTATTGGCCATGTAAGATGAAGAACTTGTCATTAAAAACGACAGAGCAAATTAACCAGTTTGATAAAACATGTGACAGTTCCCGGGATTTGCTGACTACTTTACATAATTACAACAGCTCTTCAACAATGTCACTCTCCATAGATCACTTTAGTCATTTTCCCAAGGCAGATTAATTCTTGCCGCTTTTCCAATTTAACTCATTTACCTCATTCCTATTTACTCAAGTTTACTCTTTTTTTTTTTCTTACCCTTGATCATTACCTACTGTTTAATGTAAGTCAGTTCTACAAATTCATGGCAGTCATTTCAGGAAAACAGAAATGTGAACCTCCACTTATGTAAATATCATACACAAACCAGCAGACCTGCTGCTGTGCTCCTGTTTGCTGAGGAAGTAAAGCCCTGTGCCAACATTTCCAAAACTGGATACCTAAACCTATGCATTTAAATGTATGAGCATAAATCTGACCCACTGATTCAGAAACTCTGAGTCACTCCATAATTTCTGGACCTCCCAAGGCAGACAGAAAGCACATGAACCTGAATTCTTCATCCAGCCCAACTGTGAGACACTGTCACCCCCTCTGCTGAGTCCCCCAGCTACTCTGGATTCATCTTCTGCCTGTGGGGAAACAGAAGGCTGATGGTGCTGGTATTTCATGTAGTAGCAGAATACGTCACAACGGGAATGTACCTCCCCATGTGTTCCCAGGAAGCCTCATGGGAATATCTGTGTCTCCTTTTTCAGTATTTTTACCCCAGAACAGCTACTTCGAGCTTTGTGGCAATCATTTAACATTCTAGGATCCCAATCCAGTATAATTTCCCTTCAGGTTATAATTACCTTGCAGCTGGCTTTGTTTCTATCCACCTCAAACAAAAGGCAACTCTTATAAAAGGAGTCATTATTCACAGCAATACCGTGTGCAGAACAACTTATGTCATCCTTCTGCTTGCTTAGCACTGGGTGCAAAACAAAAAGAGAAGTGGTGGCAGAACTCCACAGATTGGATGATGTCATATACATGTTCCAAGCAAATACTTAAATTTGTTAATCCTAAATGTAGTATTACCTCAAAAATGTTCTTTGCAATACCTCAATAAAAACACGTGAGCAGGGCACATCGGAGCAGAAATTGCACCAAATGCTATATTTTTATCACTGAAACTAGCACATTGGTAATGACATAAGGGGTTAGAATCTCAAACATCACACAACAGCCTGAAAATTGTAAGAATTTTCTAAAATATTGTCCAAATAGACTGAAGGGGTTCAGTGTCTATCTTAAAAATCTATGCAAAAATTGTGCATAAATTCATTTGAGGTGACTGCAGGACTTATAAGCTGCCCTTAACAGGCAATTTTTACAATCTGATTTGCTTATTAGAATCTGTTTACTTAATTTTCTGTGAAATAGTTTTTTTTTTTTTTCATAAACTACAAATAATACTGCTATATTTCACTCCTTTCTGTCATTTTCTTTTATGGTTAACTTAAATAAATGATAAATACAAATATGAAATGATAAATACAAATAATAAATGATAAATACAAATATGAAATGAACATTAAAACAAAATAAAAATCTACAAAATCATTTACTTCCTGGCAGTATTTTTTTCTGGGTCAGTGCACTATCAAATTCAATATTATCTTCAAACTAATAAGACCTTAGTCACTTGTTTTCCAGTAACACTTAGAAGAATAATGTTGGCTTGCTCAACAGGCACAACATCGCCACCTGGTTAAATTCTGCCACCATCCATGAAAAGCTCTGGGAAGCCTGTGACTTTTTATTGAAAAGGCACATACCTGTGCTCATCTGAAATACTTCATGCTTCAGAACTGCTTTGAAATGGGGTTTCATAATGTATCAATGATTTGCTAAGGTGATCTACTATCACTGCATTTTGGCTTTCAGCTATTCTCATGATGTTTACGTATTATAATCAGTTCTCATCTCATAGCAGAAACTGTAAACTTCAGATTTACAAGAAAATGAAATGTGGGAAAATAAACAGGAAATGGTAATGCAAACACATCCATCTGCAGAAGGAAACTGCCTCTCAGAATGTATTTGTTTAGAAATAAATAAATGGATACCATGAAAAATGATACTTAATGTAATTTGTATTGCAAGATAGTTAAAAAGAAGACAAAAAAGCAGGTGAGTTGCTTTATATTCAAACCTATCCTTTGAGTCTTCAGTGATTCCATGAACAGCATCTGATTTTATCTGATTTTACTCAGACATTACCCATTCTGCCTTTAGTGAGAGCTTCGTATCAGTTAAGTCTCAACAAGTGGCCACCCTCTATCAAATAAAGATACAGCTGCTGCCCAGAAGGGTGGGCAGCCATGATTTAGCATAACATTAGAAGCAAACTCAAACAGTGGAAAAGGAATTGACCAAACAGAAAAGAAGGACAAGTGTCAGTACAATAAAATGACAGGAAGTTATCTGGAAGGATATGTCCTAGTTGTCCTAGAGAAAATGAGGATTGGAAAGGCTGGAGGGTAGGAAAAGGGTCCCGAATGATGTGCATTTGAAAGCTGTTTGCATAGAAAGAATTTAAGGAAAAGAGAAGACAGTCAAGCTGATACACTTTATTTTTGCACATTGCTGTATATTCCTTTATAATTTCTTTATTTTGCAATGAGATTTGCTTTATATCTGCTTACTTAATACCACATCCAGCTCCTTTACACATCAAACTTGAGACATATATAATCTCAGTGCTACTGTGTGCCTCAACAGCACTTGTTCTTAGGCCAGCCTCCTTCATCCTCTGCCTCCATGAATAAATGAAAATAAATAAGCTAAACATGAACAAACAGTCTTGCGACTGTCCAGTGGCTCCAGAGTGGTGACCTGTGAGACTTACTCTCTGAACCATGCAACACTCTAAGGTAAAAAGGATGCTCTGGATAACATGCTTATCTCTAGGCCATTGACTTCAATCATGTAATCATACAAAAAATAGAAACCTGGATGATTCGAGCTAACCTTTCTTACAGATGGAGGGCCTAAGACACTGGGCATGACAACAAGGGTCTCTTTTTATTCAGCAGGTCTCATTTCAGCCTCTGTTGTGCATTTTTGTCATTTTGTATTCATAGGTAGTGAAACTATATACAAAAATAATTTGAAAATTAAAACCATTTTGCCAAATGTTATCCAGAAAGTATTGCTGGCATTATCCTCTTGCATTTTACTGTGTAGTGTCTTTATGAAGGTAGACAATACTACTTTGTTTAATACTGCAAGCATTACACACAGCAGAATAAAAAATAGTAACTTTAAAAATATCAAACATAAACTATGCCTGAGATCTTGCTAAATTATATTATTAATGATTAAACTATTGCAGTATTTTTAGACTCAGTAAATTGCTTGTTGAAGTCCATTACCATTTTCCTTTTTATTTCTTTTGGTACTTTGCCATTTATTAGCACAGTAAAAGTTCCTGGAAGATCTAACTGCTATTACCTATATCTTTACATATTTGACTTTTTTATATTTATCCTGGGCTTGGAAATGTTTTTTCACTTATTATCCTGCGTTTTAAGTTAATGACAACATTGCTGTTTTACATTCTCAGTCACAACTTCACCTCAATTTTGTGTATGTGCGTTTGGGAAGTTAGTGATTTCAAGCTTCAATGGTACACTCAAAACTTAATAACCCCTCTCTTGAATTAGAACATTGAAACCTACATAAAGAACACTGAGTCAAACTTCAACCCACCAAGAATTATGGTCTCATTCATAGTCATATGAGGCTACGCCCTGTTGTGGCAGCCTTCAGATGTGGCTGCATACTGCTTATGTTCTGAACCCTGAAGAGGAAATGGGGGATATGAGGATATGAGGCACTTGAAAGAACAAGACTTCACAGTCAGAACTAAAACAAATCCATAGCAGAGTGGCAAAGAAGTGGATTTGAAATCCTGTCAAATACTGACTGGTATCCCCTGGTGCTTAAAACAATTTGGTTAAGTTTCACTGCAACTCCCAGAGCTGGAAAAGAAGCAAAATCTTTTTTTTTTTTCCTTCAGTTTGATCTATCAGATTTATGGTAAAACCTAGGGGTTGTTGATTTTTCTTTGTGGGTTTTTTTTTTGTTTTGTTTTGGTTTTTTTGGTTTTTTTTTTTTTTTGTTTTTTTGTTGCTTTTCTTTTCTTTTCTTCCCCCCTCCCTTACAGAATTACTGTCTGTGTGGAATTTGACAAATGGGTACATTTGTCTTGGCCAGTAACTACCTCCAACTGCACTGAAGATCTGGACTGGTACTGAAGCTGGTCTGGAAAACCAAGGTATATTGTTGTGGTGGATATACACCACATAAACAGGGGCCTCAGGCTACATGCTGAGGCTCCAGGAACTTGTCCACGCATGAGGGTATGTCCTACAAAAGTGCGAAAGCTGGGTGTCAGATGGCTGGTCACAGCCAGCCTGTCCTCAGTTGTGTAGCTCCAGAATAAGTTCTCTACCGTTCGTTCGTGTGCATCTCAGTCTGTGGCTGAGACACCTTGGTTGCTTTAGTCAGTCTAAGCACCAGCTGCCAACAAGCTTCCTCTTCCCTCCCTGCTATGCCTTCCAGCCTCCACCTTCTGTCGGCATTAGGATTTGAGCTATTGTGGATAAACTCCATGTATCTATTTGTAAAGTGAACTTCTGGTTGGATTGTGTTGCTGAGCCAGAAGAGCTTGGCCACAGGAGGAAGATGAAGGAATGGCCTGGGCTAGGAGGGCACTACTGCCCCTGCAGCTCCACCTGACATTTTGAGCACTGAATGTGTCAATGCTCAAAGAGAGTGCAGACCTGCAGGTGGCTCCATGCTGCTGCACTGGCTTCTCTGTCCCTGGATTCATCATAGTAAACAGTATCATGGTGCAGGTAGGAGTGCTACCCACCATCTAGCAACAGTGCAGAGACTAGTAACAAAGCAGGCCAATGCTTCACAGAAAACTGTAAAACATAGAAGGGAATACTGCATTTGAACAGTGACAGCTCAAGTCTTTCAGTGGATCAATCATTAACGTGATCTTCCTAAAGCCTTATGTGCATGGCATTTGTTTGCTTTAAAAAAAACTGCCCTCAAGAAACATCCAGATCAAAGGCTTGGTAGGTAACCTGAAATCATCTGTCTTGTTTCAAGCTCAATAATAAAACTAAATATACTCTGTAAAACAAGGATTTTAAATATTTCTGTCCAAAGGTTAGAGCTGTTAGATATGCTACAGCAGCTTTTCAAAATTCAGCTGCGTTAGCAGACTCCCAAGATCCTAATAGATGAAAAACAGTAATATGACAATTACATGTGAAAATGAGACAGCACCTGAAATTCCAGTAAGAAAAAGCTAAAACAGGTGTATATTCTTGTAACACTCACTCTCTGGGTGTCCTTCATAGTCAAAGAATTTTAAAGGTTAGGTGCTGAGATCTTCAGTCTCCTAAAAAGAAATGCTTACAAGCTTACAGTATCAGATAAGATGGTAACAAAATTCTAAAGTACTTCAGGAGAAAAACTGCATACTTGAAGCTAAGTCATCAAGCAGTGAAGTTAGGAATTACATTAACTTTGGCTTCTTCCATGTATTACCTCACAACAGATAAGTAAGGTCTGAAGCCACAAAGGTAGCCTCTCCCCTGCTGTGTGACTGGTCCCTATCCCATTTTCCTAAATACAATCACAGTGCAACTCTCACAAGAGAAGTCCAATGTGAGGATTAGAAGAGTCTTCTGAAGCAAACTTGTATAAATATCAATGACAATAGCAAGACAAAAAAATCTACTGCAAGATAAGGTTATATAGAAGCACAGTGGTACAGAACTTACTAACTGCACTGACAAGACAATGATTGTTACCTGAAAAAGTCTCTTTTTGTTTTTTTTTGGTATATGCTTTCATTATTCTACTTTAATGCAAGCACAAAAGCTTTCAAACTCTTTTTGCAGGAAGACTTGAAGTGTGAGAAACTACACTGTGCATGACTGCAGGCCACTACAGGACAATAGAAACTGGAAACTTATGTACTTTGTTCACCTGGTTTTCAAGGATGGGACATGCCCTGTCTTCAAGTGGAGTTTCCATGCTGCTCAAAATTAATGACTGCATTTTTGATCTGCTTTGGTTTACTTTTCTCCAATCCCTGCAGATACAGGAAAAAACTTTAGGTATGGCAAGAGCTGAGCTTGTTTTTTTCCCATCTAGTTCTAGTCGTTTTAAGGGCTTTATCTAGCTCTTGGGAGTGATTCTACCTCCTTAGTCTTAATGGATTCACACCATGTTTTCCTATAGGCATTTCCATCTAAACATGACACTGCTTTAGTTTTTCCTTACATTAATGACATTGAGCAAATGGTTCACTCCTCAAGTAATCATCAACCTTTAATATACAAGTACTACAGAATAAACCCTTATCTGACCCCACACTCAGCCCACCCCACAGCAGACAGAAGCAGGGGCTGCTGAAACACCACATACAGCCCTTGGACAATTGAGGCCACAGAATTTCTGGATCAGGAGGGTGCTGTGATATATTTCCCGTCATAATATATTCCTTCATTTTAATCACACAGTGCCTGAATCACAACATATTTGCTTGGATTTTGTTGGTTTGTTTGTTGTTTTTAAACAAGTCTCAGGCTAAAATCTTAAAATATGATATAATCTATAAAAATGCTGCTCTAACTTTTTAAAAATCTCTTTTTTATTTGTCTGTCTGTATTGTTCCTGTAAAATGCCTCAGCTGCCTTAGAAGAAAGTATTTCTTAAGCTTTTCCTAAAGCTTTTCAGTCAGTTTCAAAGTCTTTGTGATCCTTGTGTGGAATTACAACTCACTGATAGAAAAACACCATTCTGCAACCAAACATATTCCCAAGTCTTCCTTATTAAGGAAATGAATTTAATCTGACCATACAAGAAGAGTATGGCAACTTAGCTACAAGACAAGTTAAGGAAATCCTCCAAGAAACCACTTTAATTGGTACTCAGGTTACTTGTAGCTTTATTAATTGCCTATTCACAGACCTAATTAAAATACTTTCCTGAAATATCGATGAACAAGCATTACATAAAATTTTATTTTAGTCTCACATTTCCCTTTCAAAAATGGTCAGTATTTCATCTAATGAAAATTAAATAGGATAGATTAATAAAGTAGAGTAAGATAGAAAACTCAGCTGAGACCATTTGATTTTAACAGCTTGTTCCCTTGTATCCAAGAGCTTAAACAGTCCTCTATTTCAGTTTTTTGATTACTTTGATATGTGCTGCTCTACCCTCTTGGAACCATCTTCTAGCAGGCTTATTGATTTTGTGAGAAATCCACTTTCTTGTTTTCTAGCAGGCTATAAAACTGTCATTGTCCATATGATGAAATTCTTAATGGTGCTTTACATATTGGTCTTGTTTCCCCTTCCTCCATTCCCCTTTATGTGCCTTGAGAAATTTCCCCAAAGGCATATTTTATCTCCACTCCTTCTCCACTGTCTCTCAGAATCACTGGGATGTGACCCTATGGCAGGTGTGAGTGTGAACAGGTATTTTAAATCATGCACAGATTAACTTACATGGGATCCCTCTTGCCTCCAAGATGGATAGCTAAAGCAAACTGAGCTATTGAGACTGTAGAGAAAGGAACATTTCTTAGATTTAAAATCAAACCAAAGACTAGGAACAGTTTTATTAAAACTCCTAATAAAAGCCCAACAATCCAGATACCAAATTGTGCCCAACTGACCTACACAGTGAGAAAAAGTCCTGTTTTTTCAGCATTTCATATGGCAGCCTCAGCCCCAGCACAGGCAGCATGCAGCAGCTCCAGCTGTTGGGAGAAGCACCTGAATGGTTTCTAGCTGCTCCAGTCAGCTTAGTTCACCACTGGTTATTGCTGATGCTGCACTCTACCTAGGAAGATGTGTATTAATACACAAAGTCTTATGATCTAGAAGGAGAGGATTGTACAAAGTTCACGGAATCTTTTTGGATGTCATCTGGCAACACCTTCAGTAGGAACTTCTTATTCTGTAGTGCATATCAACTTCTTTCTTGGGTATCTCCAGTACGAGATAATTTCTAGTATTAAAGCAAGGAATTAATGCAAGAGCATTTAGCCAAAAAGGGGAGAATAAAATTTGGAGTCCACTAAAACAGTCACAGCTTCATGTTGAAGCTTCCACAATTTTCAGTTAAAAGAAAAGCTAAGGAAAAAATATGAAAGGCTCAAAAACACATTGGAAAATATGTCCTGTCCCAGGAAATCTGGGCACCCTAGTTCCAGCTAATTTGGAGAAAATCCACAGGTTGCCATCTGTGCTCTCTGCCCAGTGAGGATAGGGACCTGGCCAAGTGGAATTGGCTGGGAGCAGAACAGATGGAGAAGAAAGGATCATCTTTCCAAAGGACAGTACAGCTGCCTCTCCTGCATGCACTCACTCCAGACCATTGAAGGGAATTCAGCCAGGGCTTTTGCCATGGACTTCACTGCAGTAATTGCAACTCCTCGCATAAAGACTATTGCATTAAGCAATTATCTAATCCTAATTGCAGTTTGGACCAATGTCTAAAGGAAATTGTTTACAACTCCAGAAACACAATAGTTTAAAAGAAACTGTGGGAATTTGAGTCCACAGAGTCAGCATGGATTTTCTTAAAAGTTGAACTCAACAGATACCTCTTGCTACAATTCTAGTTCAGGATTTTTGTATAGATAAAATAATTTTCACAATTCTTGGTTTTTATTATATTGTGTCTCTAGCTGGCAAAAGTTGGAAGGCATTCAGAAACTAGATTTCCCAGTTTCTGACTGCTGTCCAGCTTCTGCTAGTTAAAAAAAAAAGCTGTTAGTGATGAAAGTACTGTTTTCAGAACTGAGGTAGAAAAAAAAAACCTGCTAGACAGACAACATTCAAGAAGGATTGTTCTAAACATATGGATAACCTCAATGAAGTGCAAAAAAGTATTAATATATAAATTAAAATTTCCCTATTTCTATTTTACATTTGAAAAGTTAACAGAGGAGAGTGAAATTGCCTATGAAAAATTTAGTTTAGCATAAAACTCAAGGAAGAACCTCAGCTGCCTCTATCCATGAGCAGAAGGCTGGCTGCATTATATGAACATGTACCTGTTTGGGAAGCAACATGCACTGGAAAATGCCTCTCCTGATTGTGGTAGATGTTATAAATGGACTCTATACCAGCTGACAGTACTATCACTTTTTCTTAAAACTTGCAAACAGGAAGTCTTTGTGCTCTCTGTAAAGTTTCAAGTCAGGATTGATAAATATGATGTTTTTTCTTATATGTTCTTATCATATTAGTGCAGTATTTGTGAAAATAGGAAATATCTTCTGTCTGGGACTATATAAATCTGATTCATACAAGTCTGATTGCTTCATGTTCCACTTGAAAGAAACAGAAGATATTTGAATGATTTTTCCCCTAAGCCTTATTTCTAAGCACTCTAGGGGCATTCCACAGATGCTGCGAGGCTGCATGTATTGACATTAACACTAAATAAAGGTGCCGTTCTATGCACATTTGCAACATGAAGTGTCAGAACCACTCATGTACAGAGAAAAATGTGAATTACCTTGAGCTACTCTGATCCTAGCAATAGAAACAAGAAATACAGACTGAAACAAAGCCCTGCATATGCGTTTATGACTGCTTGTTTCTTTTTTATGTTCTTATTTATTAACCAATTATATAACCTGGAGTCGAATCCCAGCTTTGTTTTTAACCTCCTGAAGGGCACAGCACAAAGAGGAGTCAACCCATGAACAGACTGAGAAATGTCAGATAGTTGTAAAATCATCCTTGGCCTCCCTGTACAGGGGGGCAAGAGACAATACAGGGCAGCAAATATCTAGCACAAACTATTTCCTTCACAGCAGAAACAGATCAAAGGCCCCAGGCAGCCCTGGAAGAGATCCTCTATCCATTCTGTTTTTTGACTAGGGAGGTTGTTCTTGTTCTGCAATATGCAATTCAGACAATAAGTGTAAATGATGTACCCTTATTCCTCTGCAGGGATGTAGTTGCTGACTCATAGGCCAGTCTCGTGATAAAAAGAATCACTTCTGTTTTTTTTTTCAAATTTAGCTTTACTAGCATCTCAGCTGGACAAAATAGAGCAAAAATATATATCAGTCACCTAAACACATGATCTATTTTTAAAAAGTCTAAACCACGGCTGACTTATCTAGGAGGTACAGACTTTCGATAACATGTTCCCTCACGCCATACAGATGACCAGTTTAACTAGACAACCATAATTTTAAGAATTTAAGCCAGCTAGGAACTAAATCAAGAAACACAACAGGGATCTAGTTTACTAATCTGTAATCATCCTAATAATTTCTAAACAGTAAGAATAAATATTCTTATAGAGAGAACCTTTCATCATTTTAAAAGACATGTAGAAACCCCAAGAACTAGAAAGTAGGTCTCTAAGGCACTATACCACCAGTATATCACCTTGTGCAGTTCTGGCCTCCTGTGTTCAAAGATGAGGAATGACAGACCAGAGCAGGAGCAGAAACAACCTATGAGGAGAACAAGGGGGATTCATCCTGGAAGTGGAGTCATGCTGGAGACTAAGGACCATGACTATGGACCATGTCCATAAACATAGAAACAGACAACTCGTTCCCCCCCAAAAAAAAGGGAGGGTAGCTATGAACAACAGCAAATGCGTGGTACCATGGTATAAAACCAGATGTAAAGAAAGTTACATTAGTATTTCAATATAACCATAAAAAGGTCAAAATATAGTTTAAATTTGCTCTCCACTATACATCCCAAGACAGATGGAAAATGGAACTTGATTTAATATGTTGCTATCCTTTTTGCACAGTACATTTCACTTGAGACTCTCAATATGCATTGCACTATAAAAGAGTTGTAATTTCTTCAGAGTGAAGAAGCATCAACTGCCTACCATGAATCTGTGTAATGATGTGTTCTTTTAAGATAAAAAAAATGCATGGAATGCCCTGGAATTGAAAGTAAAAAGCAGCTAGGCCACCCATTAAGAATACTGTTCTGTTTACAAATAATATAACAATGTAGGAGAATATAAATAGAATTTTAGTTCCCAGAAAGTTGTTTAATGTCAGTGGGGAAAAGAGTTTATATTCAGTCACGCTTTTGTCTCATGATGCTTGTAAATGCAGTCATGTCCACAGCCTGTAAGCATATGGGTGAACATTCTCCGTGCACATCGTGGATGCTGGTGCAGCCATGTGCTCTCACCCTGACATGGTCTCTGCTATCTTGACGAATTTTCATTCAGTGAAATGCAGTATGTTTCTGGGGTGGAACAGAGCAACTATTTAATCGCACATAAACTGCAAAAAGGAATATGATACTGTATTTAGCATTTCCTAATATGGGTTTCCATGTGGCTATGTCTCCTGTTAAGAACAAGGACAGTAAGCTGCACCTTATATCCTATTATGCATGTACAACACTTGCAGCTTGTAAAACAAAACACAACTAAATGTCTATTAATTCATATGGAAACATATGGGGGTACAATAGAAGCTGAAAGATACCTGAACATTTCTTCTACTTGAACTAGTCACTTAACTAGATGACTATTTTCACTGCGAGACAACCAGTTAAATAATTATTAAAAATTATGTTCTGAACATTTCCTTTCTCAGACCCCTTTTCTTAATCTCCAGAATTTTGGTCATATAAAAGGTCTATAAAACTGCAGAAATAAAGTAAAGCAACTAGGACTTTATCCCGTGCTAGTAAACCAAGATGAATCTGACAATTTGTAAAATGTGACCATCTAGGGAAATGTGAAAGGTCTTATCATGTTTGAAGTCTTATCATCTCATACTTCAAAAATGTTTTGAAACCTCAGTAGCTTGGAACTGAGTTAATTCACAGCTACAAGGAAAGAGGTTACACTTCATTTAAAGCTGTAAATCTTTTTAATGGTATTTAACTATTTGAAATACTGGACAATTTCCACTCAGGGCTGAGAGGGACAGTAAACAAAACCCAAAACTAAAATGGCAGAAATACCAAAAAAGATTAAAGATGCCTTTGGCTACACTCTGGAGTCATGAGCTCTATTATCACATCTCAATGAAGCATCAGGCACACAACAGCAGGGCAGGACACCAGTCACACTGCAATGCTGTGTGTGTGTTTATGTAGAAAAGAATCCACAGACCAAGGAGGAAAATGTAGTTGATGGACTGGGATGCTTTTCAGGATATTTTGATGACAATCATCTCAGAAATGTGAAAATCATTGTAAATACTGACACTAAATTATAAGGTAGTAAAGAGAACAAGTTGAGAAAAAGTCATCTCTTTCAGGTGAATAAGTAATAGCCCCTGAGACAGCCTTTTATTAAATGCTGAGGCTTCTTTTAAAGAGTGTCTCTTTCAGAAAATTAGAACCGCAATTTATTTTCCCACTGTGGTGGGTTGGTATCAAGACAAGTAATGGAGGAAAGAAGCCCTGACTCCTCTCCTTACCCAGAACTGCTCAGGCAGAGTACTCTGATCTAAACCACAGGTAAACTTTGTTTGGTCTGGACAAAGCCAAATGTATGTGATGGCTCCTGCATTTCTGTGGGAGATGGTGCCATTTTCCCAGTGTGTCTAACAGCAGCTATGGCTTTCCATCACACTTGCCAGCTACGGAAGTGGTTTGCTGTGCCTGGTTTGTTCCATAGAGTTAGGGCCAGTAGTTTGCTTCATGTTAAATGATTCTTGGCAAAAATGTCCATTAGACTTTGCTAGAAATTGCAAGGGAAATAGCTAAAAATCTGATTGGTAACCCTACCCTTCACCCTACCCATGCTAATTCAACACATTAACTAATATCTATTTAAAATACAGACAGTGAAAACATGTTACTAAAAATACAGCCAATAAAGACTCTCAGCATGCATGTAAAATCACAAGCATGAGTCTGAAAAACTGATATTCAAAGTTGAAATTCCATCACAGACATGACCCCCTCCCCTTCATTCAATTCTCATCACAAAAAAATGTGTTTGGTGGCCTGAACCTTGGGTTTGGTGAACAAGAGAAAAGTGGCCACTCCTTTTCAGAAAACTTTCTACCACCACGTTCTTTCTGTATTAGCTAAAGAACTCTTGCCTTGCTGTTTTTTTGCAGGTACAATTACTGCAAGGCATCACAGTGACAAAGGAAAACATTACAGTCTCCAGATCACAGTGGAGGCATCAAACATTAGTTGAAGTTATCTCTTGGTATTGTATCTCCTGGAAATCAGTATAAATTATGTGAAACAAATGTCATGTTCTCCCTTCAAGAAAAAGTGTTTAATAGCCAGTGCTGGTTAGAGAAAAAAACAGTGATGGAAGACTTTTTAATTAGAAATGTTATGTCAGATGTGAAATGCTTTGCTGGAAGATAACTCTTTGATTACAGCATTGGAAACTTTTCAGAATAATATGGTTCCAATATATAGTATTTAATTTTGATCGAACTTGCATTCAGCTGAAGCAATATATGTGGTAAAGTATATATGATATGCTATACCTATACTTTATTTCTATATGTTCTCTATATATTATTACTTACAAAAATTGTATGTTGCAGTAAGGCCACATTAATTTCAAGCAATAAAATAATTAAATGCCAGTTTAGACTTTTTATATATGGAAGCCAAATGCAAAAATATCAGTTTTCCAGTAATAAAATTTTCCCACCAGCTCCTCTGAGAATAAAACATAGGACAGGTAGGGCCTTTGATCTCCCCCTGACTGAGAGCCTGAATTTCCACAGAAGAGGGAAAATAAAGACGAGGTGGGCATGACATGCTGATAGTTTGAGATCTGAAGTCTGTGAACCTCACACCCTACCAGCCCTCAGTAGCTCTCAGCCAGTGTGCATCTTGCACCCCTGCACTATAAGAAGTGGGGCACTATTGGAGCAGAAAGAGTTTCTGAGATGGGACTTGATGATCACTATTCTCAAATCCAGGTAAATGAAAACAAAATAAAGCTCTCCTGGAAGAAGCCAGATGTTCAGAGTTACTGCTGACTGTGTCTCTGTGGGATATAACATTGTACGCTAAACTAAAACAGGATGACAAGGGTAGATTTATATTGGATATTAGGAAGAAGTTATTTACTATAGGGTGGTGGATCACAGGAACAGGTTGCCTAGGGAGGTGGTGGAGGCCCCATACCTGAAGACATTCAAGGTTAGGCTTGATGAGGCTCTGAGCAACCTGATCTAGTTGAGGATGTCCCTGCTTACTGCAAGGGGGTTGGACTAGATGACCTGTGGAGGTCCCTTCCAACTTGGAGCATTCTATGATTCTATGACTTCTCAGTCATCGTCCACTGTCTGGAACAGTGTACTTTTCATCTTCATGTTGGTAGATACCACCATCCCTTCTTCATATGGCTACTGAGTCTTTCATGTGAATCATCGTCTGTCTTTCAATTCTATTTTAATTAAAACTATGGAATTTCAGTTTTTATTTTTGCTTTGGTTTCACCATAACAAACACACCTCAAAACCAGCAATTATTGTCTTAATTATTCAAGTTCAAAATTTTTGTCAGAGTAAGAGCTGCCACTATAATGAGGAAGGAAGTCTGCAAAAGAACAACATTTTGACTAAGAGAGATGTAAATTTGCCTTCTTCCTAAGTCCACTTTTTTGTCTTAGAAGTTATTGGATAAAGATAGTGGAAGATTTGACTTTAAAGAAGACCTAAATACCAGCCCTCCTCTGTCCTGTGGCAGATGTGTGAATGGCAAGTCTATAAGGACCATGAGTGGCAATAAAGGCTACTTGATATAGTGGAGATGCACTAACAACAGAGACCTATTGGATGTAAGGACTCTTGCATTTGAAGGTAAGGGAGTTGGCTTATTGCACCACTGATCTGCATTGCAGCTACACCACTCTGAGTAATGGTGGAGGTATGGGACCAAAGCCTGAGAGACACAATGCTTTAATTGATTAGTCAAATAGAAGCATCACATCATTTCCATAATTATTCTAATTTCTGGACTTCATACTTAATAGGCAAAGCCAACAGTTTTGGATTGAAAATAATTTTATAAAAATTAAGCTCCCTGGACTTGTTTTTTAACATGTCTTGGCTGAATATCATAATATATGTGACTCTGCAGTGATGGCTCAATAATGCCTGCATCATTTAGGTGCTATCTCTAGTATTTCAAGATACTTACTCTGGCCTCAGTGATGAACAGATAGGACAATAATTTGTGGCTAAGTATTCTGGTTGTTTTTCTTAACTCTCTTCGATAGTTTTCTCCTGCACATAGCAAAAATAAATACATTAAGGACAAAACTGGATTTGGAAGGAACAGAAGCTCTTAAGAACTCTTTGTAGCCTTGCTTCTTACACAGATATGGCTTAAGCATCAAACTGCATCTATGCTAAGTACATACACTTTTTGTGTCCTCCTCTTACAAGAATTAAGAGTCATCTGCCAATTTAATTCACATTTGATATGAAAGAAAAGACCTCAGAAGTATGAAATGCCTACAAGTTTCATGAAAATTAGTGTCTGGAAAAAAGAGAGAGACTCCAGCTACATGGTATTCTGTGGAAATGTGACCCTAAACTTTGAAAGCAAAAAGGTGTTAAAAATGTCTCAGCTATAGAAGACACATCAGAATCTCTATCCTATTAAAAGCCAGAGAATGTCATCCAAACACATAGATCAATTGGGTAAAAGCTGTATTCATTTATCTTCTCATATATTTTATTTTCTTTACTTGCTAATACTATCTAACATACTCTCTCTTTGTTCACTTGGATAGCATATAACTGCAAATAAACCATGTATTTACTGGGTAGTATCAGTTCCCAATTCCCCAGAAATTTTAAATCAGTTCCGTATATGATAGCAGGGCTTACTTTATTTTTGTATTAGTTGGTACGATGCTAAGGTACAGACATAACTTCAAGGAAGAAGACAGTCAAGTATAAAACATTGCTTTGGATATTTAATATTCCATTGTACAGAGGTACTGTGAAAAGTAATCAAAAAGCATTCATAAACTTGAAGTCTCGAAGAATCAAAAGTCTTCATTTTAAAATCGGGGGAGGACATGCAAAAATCTGCTTAGCAACCTGAGAACAGTTAGCAAATGTGATGGACCAAACATGGAGCTGTCAGAATAAATTTTCATACAAAGATATGAAAAAATATTAAAAATCTGCTACAGTGGAAAAGCTGTCTCACTAACTTAATGTGATGGAGGAAGGTATGCTTTGGCAATAAGAACAAGTACTGAGAGCCAATACAAAAGTATTTCCTCTAGTAGTAGTGCAATATTAATTATATTAGCACTAAGCACCTACTACTAAGGAACAATGTAATTTGTAATTATTCTTTTTTTTTTTTTCTCTCAGAAAAAGAAAATTGGCTGACTCATTAGCTTGTATCAGAATAAGAGAGGATAGAATATAACAGTCTTAAGAAAATGAAAATGCTGTAAGTATAGATAATGAACAAGAGGTTATTAGCCAGTGAGTCAGCTCTCTTAACCTCAATTTTTTTCCAACCTTGAAAATACCTACAAGTGCCCTCTCTGAGCTGAGGGTTCTCTTGGATTTTAACTTCAGACAGATATGTATGTAGACTCAGCAATGCATTTATATGGATAAATGAGTGTCTGTAACTTTCTTAATGCAACAGGGAGACCCAGGCTTTATCAGGTGAAACAGGGTAAGACTTGTGCAGCTTGCTTTCGCAGTGTCCTGGTGCTGATTCAAGGAGAGAGAGAACTGGGCTCTGGATCCTTCTCACTGTTACATGAGTTGGAGTTAAATGTCCTTTATTTTGAATCCTCAGAATCCACAGGGCTCTTCTTGTACTTCCAGACACAGGTCATGATCTCTCATAAGGAAAATTAGATTCTGATTACTCAGGAGTTAGTATTATCAGCAAATCATCTCAGTCCTCCTCTGCCTATATAAAATGAACCCTCTAACATATGTTTTTTACTTACATTTAAAACTTGATATGATAAAGCTCCTATTATTGGTATAGCTGCACTGTTAAAACAGCTTAAAGATATCAAAGCTAACAAACTTCCTTCTCTAAATTCAAATCCTTTTCATCTATCCCATTCAACCTAGCCACATTCATTTGGAGTATTCTAATCAGTTCTTTTCAGGTCCAGAGGAAGGCCACAAAAATGATCAGATGGCTGTTAACACCTCTCCTAAGAAGAAAGTCAAAAAGAGTTGGGGCTGTTCAGCCTGGAGAAGAAAAGGCTCCAAGGAGACCTTATTGTGATCTTTCAGTACTTAGAAGGGGCCTACAAGAAAGATGGGGATAGTCTTTTTATTAGGGTCTCTTATGAGAGGACAAAGAGTAATTGTTTTAAACTAAAGGAGGGTAAATAAAGACCAGATATAAAGAAGAAATTTTGTTAGAATGAGGGTGGTGAAACACTGAAACAGGTTGCCCGGAGAGGGGATAGAAGTCCCATTGTAGGAAACATTCAAGGTCAGGTTGGACAGGGCTCTGAGCAATCTGACCTAGCTGAAGATGTTCCTGCTTACTTCAGGGGGGTTGGACTAGATGACCTTTAAATGTCTCTTCCAACCCAAAACATTCTACAATTCTATATGCTTACATCCCTCAAGTGCTTGCAGATCTTCCTCTTAGAAAGTACAGCTGAAAATTTAATCTTTGTAGACAAGTTCTTTGGTGCCTCAGTTGTATTGATATATATTTTTGTTGTTGTCCTTTCTGAATACCCTACTTGGATGCTCCAAGTGTTGTCAGAGCATCCAACCTTTCAGATTCAAGTTTCAGTTTGGATTCCAGTTTTAGGAATACTGTATTCACCTGTTCTTTAAAAAGTTTGCACACAAGCAAGTTACATCACATCTCTGCAAACTCACATCACTATTTGTTTCAATGTTAATTTCCAGATTTGGTACAGGCACCATTCTTTTGGTCTGTATTTTGTAAAACAGCTGGAAGAAACTGGTCCAGGTGCAACAGTGTCAAGGGGTTCCTACACAACACAGAAATAGGAAAAGACAGTCTGTGTTTGAGATCATTTTCATTTGGTTGTGTTTGCCTCCAATAGCCAACAGTGAAATGTTAGATTACAGTTTTCACCAATAAAATACATTTTCAATACAGAGATACATCTTCTCATTTATGGCCTTTAATTTGGTATTGTGACCTTTTTCTATGCTTTTTGGAAGTTGCAAGAAATTGGGCAACTAGAATAATCAGAAACAGTGTAGATCTTAAATATATGTGCTATGTCTATGGTTTCAGATGATCAGTAGATTTAATATCTGTGATTTCAGAAAAGGTTACATATGAAATATAAGATCCTCCCTGACTGGGAGAACATCAAGGTGCTGATGTAAAAAAAAAGAAGAAAAAAAATAGAGTGGAAAATTAAGGCTGAGACAAAGAGTGGCAGAAGTGGTATTCGAAAACACCCTAATAAATGTGAGAAAGTCCCTAGTCAATGATGATTATTACTCCTCATCTGCTGTACATGCCTGATGGACATTGATAGAGAACAGGAACCTATAAATTGTGGTTGGCTCCATGGCAAAAAGTATTTCAATAATTCTACTTAAATATTTTAATTAAAGCTAAATACATAGGTTGGTAATCCCCCTAATTATTGCAAGTTTGATTACTAAATTCCTCTAAAAAGTCTGCAAAGATTCACTCTGGATGGTAGTAAATATGACTTAATACACCAGCATCTGATGAAATAGTGATACAAACCAAAACACAAATAGGTAGCAAATAATGTTAAATTTAAAGCAGAATGAAAACATGTACAGTTGGGAAAAAAAGTCACATAGATATGTAATATCTACATATTTTAGAAAACCAGGTATATACAGCTGAGAAAAAACAACCTGAATAGTCACATGGGAAGAAGGTCTATCATCCAAAAAGCTTTATTGTATTACAATATTTATGTTTGACTTCTGTATTTTCTTACTGTTATAGAAATTCCAGTTTTAACAAGAATTTTACTTTTTGCAAAATCTATTTCTCCTAAATAAAGTCATAAGACACAGACTTTGAGAAGACCACTTATTTAATGTCTGTGCCTTGCTTTACTGTGTGTGACAGGAGTTAATTAATGCGATACTTGAAATATTTTTAGAATTCACAACTATGAAAACAAACTGTAAAAATATGCTTGAAATTAATTTTTTATTCACACAGTGCAGCCTCTATCAATTTACATGCATGGTACTCAGATTTGCTATTGTTATCCTCTGAACTGAAAAATCATTTAAGCTCGGATATGAGCCTTCTAAACAGGCCTGCTGGGTGGAAAGAGACACTGTATCTCAGTGAAATGATTTTATCTAGAAAATAAAAAAAAGAACACTGAAACTAGGGAAAAGACACACAAACCCCCTCTACACTGAGTCCAAGTACAGCCAAGAATAATGTGTGATATTATCAGCAAGTATTACTGCAGTTCTCTGTAGGTGGCAAACATAATACAAGCATTGGCAACACAGCAAATAAACTAATGGCAATTTTCAAATGCTGTAATGGAAATGCCAGGGCAATTAAAGAAAGGTCAGTAAAACACACACACTGGCAAGTATCCTAATACTTAGAAAATGACTTCAGAAAAAATTAGACGGGTTCGAGTCACTCTTGAATATGCTATCGCTGAAGAAATATCATAAAATGATTTCAAAAATGTATGAATACACATATATATTCATTTATGCATATGCCTAATAATATGTCACAGGAACAGTTCAAGAATCTGATTATTGGTTGCATTTTCAAAAAGAAAAGCTTTTGACATGAAACCATTTGTGACCTATTTTTCTGTTTAAAGCCTTATATGGTTCTGGCTGCAATCTGCCAGAAAGAAAGCTGGGTAAAGCTAAAGTTAATAGACCCTCAATTCTCCTTTAATTATGGATCTAAGGATGGTATTACAAGATTTTATACTGATTAAAGTACATTTTGCTGTAGCTGGTTTTGAATCAAATCCATCTCTTCTGGTTCCTCACACACTGTTCACAATATATTTTTCCAACAGGCACTTACACATTGCTTCTTCTGCAAAGGTGTGAAACAGAAAAGGCACACAAGAAACATCTGACCTCCCTTTGGGTTTGCAGACTTTAGGAAGTGGGTGGAAGCATTTTCCTCTGGTCCTTCGGTCCCTGTCTGTGGTGTCACTGCTGCCAACCCCAGGGACAGCTCCTGCATCCCATGCCCTATGTTGGGAATACTCCTCCCTTCCTCACCCAATGGATGAAGCATCTCCCTCAAGATCACACATGTGCAAACAACCCTCCTGGCTTGGCTTTTCTCCTTACCATGGAATTCTCCATCAGGCAGTAACACTGAAGTACTGTTTTTAATAAACAGTGACACGCTTCACTCCTTTGCATGTAAAGTATAAAGCAGATATTGCCATAGCAAAGACACAAACCTCCAATGTCCCTATTGGAGTCATTCAATTCAGTGTGTACTTTGGAGTACAAGTCTCATGAAAGAAACTATAATAAAATAAAGAAATGAATTACCATTTTACAAAACTCTAAAGAAAGTCCCCAGTAAGATCACTGCTGTGAGAAAATGAAACCATTTTCTTCCTGAAACCATTGTTCCTTCTGAAGTTTCAGATTTTCTGTAATATCTTCATGTAGAGTTGAGGTTCTCCATACACTTGAATAAAGGGAATTTTCACTAATTGTGCATATCAGATAGATGTGGACTGAAATATAGTTATGCAGAGTAAGAAAAGTTAAGGATTCTGGATGTAAATCAAGTAATACCTAAGACACATGTTGTATACAGAGTAAATAAGACCATGTGGCAGTATAAATGAGGTCATGATGGTTCCCAAAGTTTCAAGCAGAAAGAACAGTAAGAAATTCTAAAGAAACCATTTTCATCAACTGAAAATATCTATCAAAATGTATTTTACACAAATCTATCAAATTTACTAAATGAATTGTCTAAAATTTTTCTGAGTCTATTCTAATGTTACCAGCATTTCAAATAACATAAACAATAAATAAATAGATTAATTGAAAGTATTGAAATACTCAGTTATAACATATTCTGAATGAAATGTAGTGATTCTCTATTTGCCACTATATCTGGTTTTGATGTTTTTATTACATGTTGAATTACAAACATCAAAAAGTCCAGCAAAATTTCAGATGATTTTGCTGAATCATTTCAAAGCAGATTTTATTTTTACTGGGTTGTATGAAGAATTTAGGGTCTCAATTCTGATAGAAAATGAAACTCAAAGACCTCAGAATACCTCAGAAACATGTTTTTCTGCCTTTCATATAGCACTATTTAAACTTTGCAGTTGTCTTTGGACTAGTGTTCAATCACAGCAGAACTTTAAGCACTCTCATATATTTGAATGTGAACTGTCTTATCAGAGAAACATTGTTTTCAAATGGTTATTCAAAAGAAAGTATGATGAAACAGGAAAGGAAAAGAAATGGAGAATGCTATGGAGTATGAAGAGAGAACATCAGTGGTAAGAAATGGAGGTTGAAGTAGAAAACATCGAAACAAAAAGGGAATTTACGTGGGATTTTCAAAATTGTTCATTGTTAAAGGTACAAGTCCAATGTAAACCAACTCAATATATAAGATAATTTTGAAATTAATAACAGCAATTAAAATAACCATTAATCAAATCTATTTTTTAAGCATTGTGATAGCAAAATAATCTAATTTACCCTTGCACAGTCTTTAAGGAAAGAGGGATGACCACTGAGGGTAATGAACTTGGAAATCAGATTCAGTTTCTACATATCTGCATACCAGATAATCTGCCAGGCAGGGACAGCTGCAGCTTGAACCGGGAAAGGGGAAAATGCCTTCATGAGGGAGCCACACAGCACGGAGCCCCAGCTGCTCCCCTTCTTACCAGCTGGATCATGCTGCACACTGCCCAGCTATCACCTAACCTTTGCCTTCTACCCAGTAAACTCAGCCTGAAATACTTGCGGTTTCTATTTCTAATAGGAAAAAGAGCCAAATAAATTAAAGAGCAGACAGACAAAAATCCATCAATAACAGAATTGGATTAGTGACTGCTGATAGGAAAAGTAATTAATTTTATATTACTAACCTTATGCTAAGAATTGAATCAATACTAATATGAAGTAGACTGCACTGGATGTACGCATTTTCACAATACAGGATCACAGCTCCAATCTGATGCGAGTTTATTTGTGGTGAGAAATACAAGTAAGGATTGTGAATAAGCACGATGTATTTTGAAACAAAGAGTTTGCAAGAGATGTATAGTAAATTTGCATGTCTTTTGACATGCATATCAATAATGGTAAGGTACTTCTGAAGGTATGCACAACAAATTTTGTATCTGTGAATTTTAAGCCACCTGCAAAATTGTGCTTTGGGCTGGAACTAAGATATAATATTGAAGTTTATAGTTTGGATTCATATTGAATATTACTTGTATACAGGAAAATATGAATTTGTAAAATATCCAGCTTTTTATTCAACAGATTTTTATTTTCCTTTTAAAATCCTATTTATTTAAAAAATGAATTTTAATTTTGTTCTTCAGAATAGCTTTTCAACATCTCTGATGGTATAAGTATAGAAGGGAAGTAGCCTGAAGGCATAGGTAATCTACTAATTTTCTAATTTTCTATTAGACAAGTTGTGATAATCAGAAAAAGAAGATAACTTTCACATTCAGAGTTACATGATACATTTTCTTTGTCAAAGAAGCCAGCATGAAAAATATCCTATTCCTATATTGCAGCTACTCACACTACCACTGCTGCAATGCAAATGGTAATGGGCCTCATGACAAATTTTATCATTTGTGTAATCCAGGTAAAAATAATCTCTTTATAGGAAAGATAATCTGTTTGTTTTGGGTTTTGTTTTGGTTTTTTTACAAATTGCTTCACTGATACAGTTGAGACATTATAAGTGGCTGTATTTGAAAAGCTATGGGGATGGTAGAGTATGGTGCTGGGTCAGGGATGAGTGTGTAAGACCACTTTTACACTGAGGCTGTTCCCTTGTGGACATCCAGTTTTGCAGTTCCCTCATCCAAGCCATTATGATGAAGCAAAATACATGTTGGAACAGGTCACGCACAAGAGTCCTTAGCTTAAAACTACAATGTTCTTCAGTTACTTGTGTAAAACAGGTAGGTAGCAAAATTTAAGAACAGAAAAACTGATAGGCTAGGAGACTTTGGGACAGAAAGAAAAGAGTTTTGGGTATCAGAGATTAGGAGAAGTATCATCAGAAAGCCTGCAGGAAAACATAAGCCGAAGGTCTCTGATGAGTTCATTCTTTTTTGGTAACCTGGCAAGGGTTGAATTTCATTTCCCAGACTCTTCTACTAAATACCTTTTATATGCATCTCATAGTTGATGATGATAGGGTTAACTTCAATAAAAGGTGTTATTTTGAGGGAATTAGCCTCCAACAGTAGCTTGGTATTTCTATTCTAATGAATTGTCTTGTATGAGTCAATTTTCTGTCCAAGTCCATAGGTGGTCATAGTTGATGTTTTTTCTAAAATTTCCAAGAGGGCAGTGGATATGCTAGATATACTATAATCACTCTGTGTTGAGCATTTGAAGGATCTATGGATTTTAAACATTCTTTTATAGGGATCGCATGTGTTTACAGATTTTGTGTTATGTCTCCAGTGGTTTATGTCACTACATAAACAATTAGAGCAGCTAAACTAAATCTTTCTTTAGACTTCACTCACTACTGGCAAGATCACCACTGGCCATAGTAGAAGATTACCTGCTTCATTCATATGAAGACATCCAACCACAGACACCTAAATTTATGTAGTCTTAATCTCAAACTGAACCTTACAGAAAAAATACATTACCTGCACATTAAGTATGCATTTCCTTATCATTATAAGCATTGCTGTCTTAAAGCGTGAATGGATATTCCTCTTGGAGAAGGACCACACAACTAGAGCCCACAAGATCTGACACTGAACATCTCAGACACTACCAGAGCACCACATAGTGGTGGGGAGACCACACACTACCGATTCAGCTCTACATGCTTGAGGGGAGGCATCTGGCAGGATAAGAACTCTTGAGTGGGAAACTATGTTGCGTCAAGTTGACATCACATGCAGTTGTAACCTGAGGAACAGAACTAACCTCTGTGCTGCTCAGGGAAGGACTAACAAACAAAGTATGTATGAGCTTTAAAACTTAATTTTAAAATCACTTAACTTGTACTGCAGAGTGAGACTTTATAGGAGGAAGTTTATCTTTTCCTAATAGACTAGCTACTTTTGTTCTGAAATCACTGAGAGATAATGGAGACTCATTATGCAATTTTTGAGTTACTTTCAGTACAAAACCTCATTGTAATTGGAATTGTGTCTTTAATTAGCTTCTTGATTTGATGTTTGGGATTTCTGTGAATTAGAAGAGAGATTAAGAATTGCTAATGCTCTTGCATGTAACCCTCACTCTCAAATTTCAGTGACTTTCCTAAAGGACAGAACAAGGAAAGGGGGGTTATAAATGTATTTGTGAAGATTCTTTTTGGTCTGTTGAAGTACACAATCTTCCTACTTACAGTATTTATTTGCCAGGATATCATCATTACAGATGTTCTAATTTCTAGATATAATCCAACTTTATGTTAGGAACAGCGAACTAGAATGCATCTTCTGGACCACGAAAGCAATGCTAAGAAATTAAATAATATAATTCATAAATAATCAAGCTCTAACCCCATCTATTTCCCCCCCTCTCCTCCACCTCCAAAAGGAAGTTCAGACCAAAGCCTTTCATATTTGCCAGCTATGAATAGCCTTCCACTCCAGCTCCAGCACCTTGGAAATCCTTCACAGGCACAACTCCCTTCCAAAGGAGGTCCTGATGCACTAGCCACCTCCACAGAAGGACTGCTGCAACATTGCTCCTCATGATAGCTAACAGTCCTGAGCATGAAGGAACTACACAAACAAATTTGTTGCATTTTAAATATATAAATAATATTAATTTAAAAATGAAAATTACTGCCACTGCTACAAGAAGGAGGCTCTGCTTCCCATTCTATTCCCAAGGTTCAGTGGGCAGCTATAAATATTTAATATAGCTCAAATAAAACAAAAGTGAAACTACTGTACCACGGACAGCACTGTGCTGCAGGCAGAAAGTGAGTTTCTTTGTAAATATATTATAAAAAAGACTACACGGTTAAATTTGACTAAACTTAAGGTTAAGCAAACTGCTTTTGAACTTAATAGGAGCAGTTCCCCTTTGAAATTCCTACTCATTACTCAGATGTCACATTTAGAATACCTCCTGGGAGAGACGAAAATCTCCATGTCCTCAGTTTCCTCCTTCAAGTCAAAAGGAACATTTCACTGAAAGGATAATTCTCCTTTTCTTTAAGTTGTTTTTTTGGATTGTGTACCAATGTTTTAGATATCTTGAGACTGTATCATTTTAATTTCTTTTGTAATCTACAAAGCAATAAACAAAGGCTTTACTAAAGTCAGACACACTAAAAGCATTGTACTAGTAGAGATGAAAACAAATCATTAAGTAATTCTATAAAGTGACACATTTCAAAGCTGCTGAATTAATACAGCATAAAAAAACCCTACCATTGTTTATAGCAGACTTTTTCTGGGGTGATGAATCATTTCCAGTCTTCTCTATGTGATTAATTTTTTTTCCTCTTGTAAACTAACACACTGCTAAAAAATATGAAGTGAGCAAAACTGTCCAGGTAGCTAATTAAAAATTTGTACTGTATAACCTGTGCCTCCTCTGGAGAATATGGAAGCAAGATGCAAATGTTTAAAGATAAAATAAGGGAATGCAGGGAGTTCATAGACATTTAAAAATCTATCTATAAAAAGAGAATATTTTTTAAAGTTATGGGCAAGGTTTTCACTTTCTGATCTGTCAAATGTCTGTGGCTTTCTGATAAAAGCATGTGCTCCCATTTCCCCCTCTCCCTAAGGAGATATTAGTGAACATTTTTACAGTGAAGCATCAAAAGCACTCTAAAATTAAATTATTGGATCACTATTAGTTTTTATTTCTTTAAAGATATTGCATGCTTGATGTATTTTCCTTCTAATGAAACAGATCTGTTATTTCATTAGCCTTCATTTCTCTAAGATACATAATAGTTAATGTAATATTACATGTTTGGTTTTCTACCCTTGCGCATTCACAGTTTCCAGGGAACAACCTATATCCTGTGAATTTTACTGTTTTCTAAAATATGATCATCATCCCATTATTACTAAGGTTACCAACTAAACTTTGTATTGAATTAAACAGTCACAAAATTGTTCAAAACCACAAAATATAGTATTTCCATAAACCAATAGCTAATCTAGCATAATGATTTTCAACTTAGAACAAGCATTTTTTGTTTTTTCACTAGCCATGCTTCTAATCAGAAAAATGCATTAAACTGGTTAAAAAAGAATAAAAATAATTTGTAAAGTGGTGTAATAAAGTTCCCCCAAGTATTTGGGTCTTGAAGTGATTGCTTTACTGAACAGATAATGCAAAGAAGAGAGGAACTTCTTTTATGGAAACGCTGATGTGAAAACCAACTAATGAGACTCCCTTTTCAAATGAACCATAAGTGATAAATTTAAAGTAGCCAAAAATGATACCTGACCAGAATGTTTTCAGCCTATCTGTACAGTGTAATACATGGATTGTCTGAGTCCTCAGATGCTTACAGTCTCAGTCCAAAATCCTTTGAAATGAAAGCTCTGCATGGACTTTAGATGGCACAGATCAGAGTGTGCATCTACAACATCATGAGCAGAGACCCTGAGGGTGATTTTTGTAAAGATTGTCTTTCTTCATACACATCTAATTATATTTCACTAAATAAGTGTGGTCTTAATGACTGCATTTTTTCAAGCATGGTATTTTTATGAAATTATACACTGATTTTGATCCTTTAGGGCAGATTTCTGTTCTTATTTACTGAGTGGAGAGGTAAGTTATTTAGGAGAACTAAAGTAAGGCTTCACTGACAATTCCTACACCTTACTGGAATCTTAACATCTTCCTTTTCATAGATGTAAATCAGTGTAATTAATTGTCATCTGCTTTTCTCTATGGTTCCAAAAGAGACATTTAAAAAAAAAATAAAGTAAGTTTCCTTTTGCAAAAGCACCCCATGGGGAGAGAAGGAGAGAAAAAGATGCTAATAGTTAATACATAAAATATTAGGATGAAATACAAGCCTCATCATAAGACATGGAAGAAACATGAAGATAATGGCACCAGTTATGCTGCCTAGGCTGCTTGTCCTCCAGAGTGCTTCTCTACCTTGCCTTTGCATTCTGCAAGTGAATGGGAGAAGGGCCATGGGGCCATGTGCACTACACTAGCAGGACCCCTCAAGTGAGCTGTGGTAAGCACCAGTACTGCTTCCGCTGTTTAGCTCCTGTTGCTTTCACCCTCCTTCTGACTGCTCTTGTTTGACTACAATTTACACTTTATATTGCTATTAAATCACCAAAAGAAATACTGGATAAATAGGACCACAAATGAGCATGCTGTCATAAGGTGTACTCTCCTCAGTATGACTCACATGCTGCTTGCCTTTCAGCATAGGTTCCTATACAGAATTGAACTGTAAATCTGTGAAGGGAGTTTTGAGCTCTATTGCTGTTCTCGTTACCAAAACAGGCACTCACAGAGACAACACTACTGGCATCACAGAAGTGGAAAATGAACCATTATAAAGGATTGACTTTAACAGCTCTATGCAGAGTTGCAGTACAATCATAACTGCAATCTTAAACACATTCTTTCCATCATTAGGCAGTGTGCACTGATTCATGGGAATGAGGGGTATAAAACATCCAGAATACTCCAAGTTATTGCGATGAAGCAAGACATCCTGTGGCAACCAGAAACATGGAACAGCGAGGCATTGTTTTTTGATGTTATTGTTGTTGCCAAGGCTCCTTGAAACACTTCACTGGTCAATTACTATAGTCCTTGATTCCATGTAAGAACAATAGAATGAAGTAGCATTTTAATAGATATTCCAATACCTGCAGCCTTAACTTTCTCTACATTTCCAGTGAGGCAAGAGAAGGCCATCTGATTGGAAGGACAAAAAAGACTGTCACTCCTGCCCCTGCACCACAGCCTGCTGTGGTACAAATGGATATGCCTGCAAAATGATAAAGCTTCCACTAAAGTACCTGCAGTGATAGCAGTTCTTGTGCACTGACACCAGTCCAGATGTGCACAGGCTGGGCAGCAGTAAATATGCCAGATCTGGCAGCAAAAGAACAGCATGCTGGATTTGGGTGCTGTTGGGTTCATAGGCCTGCACACAACTGGGCAGAGCTGTGTCTTAGGATGTCACTTTTCGCAGTGGCCAGATGTAAGCAGAATAATCACTAGATGGGAGTCTCAACCTGTGGGGACTTTTCCATGTTGTTGTGAACTGATTTGGGAAAAAAAAAACCAGTGAGCCTTGTGTTGTTGAAGAGGAGGAAGAGATACTTGCGTAACTGCAGTGGTTACCCCTTGCAATCCCTCTGGGTGTTATTTTCAATGTATCCTTAGACAATCTCATTAGAGCTCTCAGAAGAGTTCCGTTCATATCGACTGAGGAAACATTATAAAGACAATTGATTAGGAAAACCTATTCAAGCACATGTCCGGCAGGAATAGAGTTATTTCTACTGTGCATTTCTAAACCCCTTTTTCAGCACTAGTAGCACTTTGGTAGCAACAGACAGGTACTTGAGATGATGGGTAGCTGATACAGTGGGATACAGACTCCAAAGGTTATTTGTGGGCCAGATGACAAAAAATTATGCACTTTTCCACTACTTCAGTGAATGACTAACTGCAGTAATTTTAAGGCTCAGATTTTCCAGGACTGTTCGTTTTTCTTCCTTAAAGGCTGACCATACAGTCACTCAGCAAGTCTTTCAGCTAGCAAGTTTCCTTCCCTGATGTCTTATTATATAAAGAATATTATTTATAAAATTTATGTAATAGCTTTTATTGTATTCAACTTCATTATAACAAACAAGTTAAAATAGGCTGTGCTAGAAAACAAACAGCAGTCTCAGTCTGAAACGAAGTATAGTGCAGCCTTGACACTAATGGGCATAAAAGCTGCTTAACTTCAAAGACTTCTGTCTGCCAAGTTTCTTTCCTAAGACCACTAAGAATTCAATTGGGTCAGCTCAGTGCCTATCTTTCAGTAACTGCTGCTCCGTGGACATTTTCCCAGTGTTGAACCACAGTCACAGAAGTCAAGTAAAGAAAAAACTCCCACAGCTTTTTTATCATAACTTTTAATATATGGACCACTAGCTCTCTTGCAACCAACAGTGTGAATCATATTTTTTTAAAGGTCATCAGTTCTATCTACTACTACAAAGTTCTCCAAAATACACATTCAGATATTGTGTCTCTCCTGATGGAATAGAGAGTAGTAAAGACACCAAATATAAGTGTCACTCTAGTCAGTACATTCATAGATAAATCACCCAGCTGGTAGATATTAATACCTCCTTTCATGCACACCTGGAACTAACAGCATGACTCCTGTCACATGCTGAGAACTCTTAATAACTGGAAACTCACTCTGTTTTTGCAAAGAATCTTCCTGCCACTTTGTGTAATATTGACCAGAATATTCAGGAGGTAGCAAAGTGTTAACTAAATGCTCAAGAGGTAATTCTTTTCTGCCTCTTTGTGTTTAATCCCACATACCTGTAGAATCCAGAACCTGTGGTGCTCTTGAGGATTATTTTCTCCCCCTTACATATGTGCGAATATTGCTCAAAGTTAACTTGCAAGACCATGGTTTCCTTCTATAGTCTGAATTCTTTCTGGACCTAAGTGAACTGAATTTTAAAAGGATCCTGGAAAGTCCGTACAGATCACCTCAACATTACCTGAACTGAGAACATTTTCCAGAGGGAGTGACTTGTTAAAAATGACTGAACACCTGGATGTGAGAGACCAAGAGGCTTAACATCATCTACCTGTCAGTGTATGTCATGTACTGTTACCAAGGTGTATCCTTCCAATCAGAGGTGCCTGTGATAAAAAAATTAGGTATAAAGCAGAAGACAATAGGCAACAGACATCAACTTTCATGTCAAGTCAAATTGAAGTCAAATGATGAGATGTGTGGTGGGCAGTGTTGAATCCTGAAGGAGACAGTGAAATAAGAGGAGAAATAATTCATATATTATTTCTTTTCTCAGATATTAAAAATTCCTGTGCTACTGATCAATGGATAGTCAACAATATAGGACTCAGATTTTATCTGTAATTTCTCTCTGGCTGTGTTTATAACATCATACTTAAAATATTCCAATAATGGGAAACTAATTCCTTTAGTATCAACTGTCTGGGAGCCGAGAAGCAAGTTTATAGTTATAGAGTGTATCATACACTCAACTGTTTCTGTCTCAAATGCAGACCAGCAGGACAACTACAGTTATTTAAATGCTCATTTTTATAAGCAATATCTTTATTCAAGATATCTAGCACATTATTAATCTCAGATGAATGTTGCCTGACCTTTCAGCAGTCACAACTTAGCAAGACATATTCATCCAGCCTTCCCTCACAAATGGACATCAGCCAGACTGATGCAAACAGATTGTAAGGATGCCACCATGTGAGCTGTATGGTATGGTTGTAATGAATGGTGCACAGGCAAGGCTCAGCTGCTGAACAGGCTGTGCTGGTGACTGGATGGAGACATAACACTTTGTAGAAGGATGTGCCTGAGTGAGGCCTAGGGATGACTTCAGTGTAGTGAAAAAGAAGATTCATGGTGCTGAATGTCTCTTTTCAGTACTCTGCTATGCGGACAGCAAACAAAAGATGCTTCAGCAGGACGTTTCTTAGACATACAGGAGATGTATTTAGTTGTTGGATAACAGTAGTGTTAAGTGTCATTATGTGCGTAAGAGGCAAGAGACTGGATAAGAAGATTTAGAGGCTACACAATTTTGCAGACATTATAGTGATTTTTTTAATGGAACAAACTGTTTTCAAGGAAGAAGCTTGTGTCCAGTGCAGTTACAAGGAAGGGTAAGAGTATATTTATATTTGTGGTGTTTGTAATATAATACAGTGAAGACGGCAGAGATAAGGTGAAAAGTGGTATACCTGAGGCTTGGCAAATAATGGACTAGATATTCCAGTAGGTCTCCTCAGATTTTCTGCTAATGATTTTTTCTTTTATTATTTTTTTTTTCCCTTTAAGCGCTTTAGTCAATTACCCTAAAATGTGCTAAGTCTTATGTCTACATAGCTTTCTGTAGCATTGAATGCTATTGAAATACTATAGCATTAAATATTTGGAAATGAGAACAAAAAATAGCATTCAGACATTGTTTAATTTTCTACATAATAAAATACTGCCTCAGATTCTATTCTTACTCTAATGTAAATCAAAGATTGCTTATGTTAAGCTATATTGTGTCACATTGATGAAAAATTGCCTAAGAGAGGATCCTGGCACTTAATTTTCTACACTTAGTCTTTATAAAACCAATGAGCTCCTTCTGACTTTGACTTTAAGCCTGAAGCACTCAGAAAATGTTAGAAAAGGAATTCTGTATTTGACAGAGATCTCTTATATGAGCGATACCCTTTAGTGACTGCACCTGTTTGCAACTACTCTGTTTACGATGCTTGTAAGGGGAACATTAAGCCAGAATTATGTAATGAACTGATTGCTCAGGTTCCAAAGAGATGGCTATATGAAATGCAATTCATATTTCTTAATTAGAACTACTCAACTGAGGGCAATTTGAGTTATTTCTTTAAGAAAAAAAAAAATCAATTTTGAGAAAAAGGGCTGAAGGAATGGCACTCTTAGGTTAGCCTGGCAAATGGAAGTTGTGAATGTAAACTTTTAAGGCATCAGGAGATACATAACATTCAGCATTTAACATAAAGTCTCACTGAATTAAACAGTGGAAGCAGGTTGCAGAAACTTCATTTTTAAAATCACATAGACGTGACTATTGACTGTACATGATAACACAGGGAGATGAGCTAGAATATCTAGATAAATAAGGAAGTTTACAGGGGCTGTAAAAGCAGAGAGAAGAAAGGTAACAAGGGTGATGGTAGACTCTCAGCTTGACCTAACTAAAGTATTTGACAAGAGATCTCTTATATGAGCCATATCCTTTAGTGACTTCTAATTAAAGTACCACATGACTTCCTTGTAAACCCCAGGTAAATTCAAGGCAACGTTTATTTTCTCTCTTAGAATGCATTCCTAATTCCTTAGAATATACTCCCATTTCAATGACCCATGATTGTTGTGGCAAATAGGTATTAGTGGAATACAATAAGCTCTGGCTACACATCCATTGTTATTATCTGTTTACAAATATTTAAATTGATAAAAAGCCCAGAGATACTGTAACCATATTGTTTTGTCTTTGAACTGCTACAAAACGAAACAATGTCCTGTTGCCTCTGTTCTGCAAACTGCACAACACAGACTCAGGGATAGATTTGTGCTCCCCTTGCATGTTCTTGCACAATGCTAATGTCACTGAGGATGACTGATGTGAAGATTTACATATGCCTTAAATTCAAAGCAACCATTTGAAGCAATAAACTAAAAATACAAGGGATTAGAAGCAATTCCTGTTACTGCAAAGCACACATCCAAGCTTGTTAGCAAAATAAAAATCTATCTATAACAAAGACAGCAACTGCTAAACACAGATGTGAAATTCAGCTGTGGTCACAAAAACATAATCAGCTGGATATAACAGAAACCAGTGTGTCTTGAGGAGATGAGATTGCAGGAACATATGAACTTTATAAAAGGAGGCACACTGTTAGGCTTGGTCCTCTGAAAATAATGAGAATCAGAATCTCATCAAAAGTGTTATGATGGAACGAGAAAAAAATTCAACCTGATGTGGATTGCAGACAGAAGAGATGATTTGAGCTCAGAAACAAAGAAAAGTCTGCTCAGCAGCTAGATGCTTTTAAAGAAGGGTAAATTGAATTTAGCAATGGCATGGAGATAATCATATGAGAGGTTATTTTTATGATATACACCAAGACATTTTTCCATGTGGGAAATCAGAATCTCAGAGGGAAAACACAGCTAAATGATTTCAGTTTACTTTTCTCTTATTTTTCTCTTATGTTCACTTTGAATGCATTTCCTTTGTATCCTACATAGAAAAAAGCCCAAAAGGTATATTTCTGTTTTTAGGCATAACACATGCTATGCACCGGTTTCAGGGAGGCCATGGTAAAATGCAGGTGTCAGATAGTATACAAGAAAAAAGAAATTTCAGTAAAGTATTTGCAAGAAAACCCACAACAATTAAGAGAAGAGTATGAACTGGATTATGCAAGTTTACTGGAGTAATCACTTAGATCAGTAGTCTGACCTGGCTCTGCTCATATGGCAGAAACCTTTTGCATTAGTCTTCAATGCTCCCTTCCATGAATAGGTACCTTAGACACTTGCTCTTCACAGGGTCCACAGTTACCTAAAATCCTGTTCCACTGACTTTCAGGGATTGTCCTTTATTAACAAAGAAAGTAAGATAAACTTGAACTCAAAACTTCTGTTGATGCTGTTTCATTTTATTGAGCCTGTTGCTAAGATGACTGCTTTGGGACTTCTGAGCCTACACCCTAGATTCTATCTTTTCACGCAGCCACTTCCGTCTCTTATATGCAGAAGTTATGAGTCATCTGCCTCACTGAGCCAACAAATGCCTCTTAGCCTTTTCCAGGCCTGAGAGAATAACAGAAGGAGGTGTTCAGGCAGATTCTAATGACCTTTTAAATCAGAAAGACTGTGTGGGGCAGAATTTGGTCCTAAAGGTTTTTCAGAAAACACACATTAGAAAGTAAATGATAATTGATCTGTCATTTGAGATAGCATGGCATACTGAAACACTGTCTGGTATCTACCAAGGAGAACAGTTTCCAGGTCTAAACCAAGCTAAATAGAGTGAGGGTTCTTAAGCATTGGTACTGATTTATTCTAGCATGACAATATTTCATGATAGTTTTGCAATGAGTGTGATCTTGCATTCCTCTTTCATAAATAAAGGCAAATCACTCATGCTTCAGAAGGTGTGAAGCCCAGTTAAGGGTTTGAACAGACTATGTATTTTCATTTTTCTGAAATGTCTTTAACACTTGCAGAATTTCAGAACATTTCTCATAACCCCAATACCGCAGCTGCAAGAAGGAAGAGACCTCTTAAGCTGTTCTGCATACAGCCAGTCAGGGGTTCTCAAAAGTACCACAGGCAGATCCTTTTTCAAATGCCCTGACAGAGCATGCATTTTTTAAAATATATTTTTAAAATATTTTTTTCAGAAGTCCTGACAGGCTCAGTATATCTAGACAGATGGAAGTTAGCAATATGTCAGAGACATATTTTTAGGCTGCACTAGAAAGTTTTATTTCTCGCAAGATAGAAGGCAGGGAAATTTCTATTACCCCACAATACAATACACAGCTATGAAGGTAAGAGTATGTTGCCTTCCCACAGAGCATAAACAGTGCTCCATCAGAAAAAGTTATCAAGTAATGGATTAATGGCCTCATCAGCAAGACAGCTATGAAACGTTCATTAAAAGAAGTATATTTAGTTCAAAACTGATCAGCCAATAGGACTACCTGGCAGAAGGGTACTTCTTTTGCGAAAACATACAAAATGTAAGCATGTCAACTTGAAAAGAATATGATAGTCATTGTAAAAGCTTAGTTGCCAAAGTGCTTTCTTACATAAGTAAAAGGATGTCTGTCCTGACATTTCCATTTTTCTCAGGTAATTGTAAAATGCCTGTGAACTACTTCATGTTAATTTTAGCCTCTTGTTAACATTGAAAATTACCCCAGAACTACTGAAAAATCAGTGAGATTTCTTTTAACACAATACTTAGTATGCTTCTGTGATGACTACACAATTTTAATCCACCAAATGCTACAGAAACAATGCATTTGTCATGGGTGGGACCAATTATGGTACCTGAACACTGCAGCTGTGTCTGTGACTATCCATAATCTTGTTCTCCTACAGCCATCATTTGGTGTGATTGATGACATGTTTGTGAATCTGTTAGACTCACAGAGAGTTTAATGATATCCAAAGGCAGGAATGAGAGGATGTGGGCCTCTTGCATTTCAGCTCACATTTGTCATTTCAGAACATTTCCATAAGTTATCAAACAATTTAATTTTTTTTTGCTTTATTGTAATGGAAAATAACAGGGTTTTTTTTCCATCTTGGTCCCACCACAGTTCTGAGACCAAAGTGTTGGTCATCTTGTTTAAAAGATGCGACCAAGCTATCTGCTTCCCTGGTCTTTCCCCCCATGTTCTTTATCTTCAGCCTCTTAGGGTTTTTATTGTCAGGACAGGATGGACATTATTCCTTGCTGTCAAATCTGCAGCAGAAGTTTTATATCTTTTCAGGCTGTTTCTCACTGTTTGTATTTCAAAGGTTAGAATATAATTTGATATGTCCTGGCAATTAATAATGGTAATCTTCATTGTCAAAAACAATAAAAAGTTTTACCTGAATTACATACAACATTTAAATACAACTACATACAGTAACAGGTTGTGAGCCTGTAAACCTCTAAATTTGATTAGTCTTAAATTGGTGTGATTACTTGTATGTGTCAAAATTAAGCATGGATAGCATTTGCAAACTTACAGGACGAGGGATTTAGGGTATTAAACATATAAAGAATATTTTTTCCCTAGTGATTACAGCACACGAATGAGACTGAAGATTCACAGGTTGCTTTTCACAAGCCAGTAACCATCTGCATTACATGTGAAAAATCTTGACATCTATACTTCAGGTGCCTTATTGCTGAAATTAGAGCCTGGGATTTCCTTCAGCTTTGAAAACTCATATAAAGCAGCTAAAACCTTAGAAATTTATAAATAAAGTTGTGGCAGTTTAATTCTACAAGACAACACAAGCATAGTAGCCTCAGAGTGGAAAGATATATTTTCCTAACTGAAATTATGGAGTGAATATATTTAAGCAAGTACAAAGTACTACAATACTGGAACATAAATGTTCATTAAGAGAAATCCGGTGAGACTGCTAATATCTAGCCTTCAGCCTCAAAAAGAAATGGCTCACAGACAAAACCTTTCTCTGGAGAGTTATTCACCTCACATGCCTTCATTACCACCCATTGCTGGATTAACCATCCATTCCTGAAGTGGGTTTACGGTGAAGATGGGTTTATGACATCCTCTCTCTAGGATGTCCACCAGCTGAGACAAAGTGCTTAACTTCTGCATGGGAAAACACTAGGCACATAAATTCTAGACTAAATCTATGTAAGAACAATCATTATATGAACATATTTGGTATACATGGCATTAGCATACCATCATAGCCACCTACACTTGATAAGTGTGTTACTCAAGTGTTACTCAAGTGTGTTACTCATAGAAAACAACAGAACTCCCTAGGTAAGTTTTAAGGGAGTTCTAGGTGACATTTTATGAATAACCCTGCTCCCACATAGCTTGGATCAAGATTTTAATTTGTCTCCCTATTATTAAAAAACTAAAAATAATTAAATAAGGAATAATACCAGAATTGTAGAGAAGTTATAATGGTAACCAACAGTTTTAAAGTATTTGTTCATGTCAATGATAAGAGCCCTATTAAAAACCAGCAAAGCTTAAGTATTTGAGAAGGGAAAAGTATTTGGAAGAGGAAAAGTTTGCAACACATTTCCAAAAATATGAGAACTCGTATCTTTGGGCTCATTTGTTTACTTGTTATTACACCTCATTCCAGGTGAAAATGGTTTCCATTCAATATTATCTGTATTTCAGCTACTGTGCACCAGGTGTTCTTTAATTGTCTGCAATTACCTGCATATACTGTACTTTATGTTGTCAACCTAAAAATCACCATGTCATCTTATTTTATCATTTAAGGAAGAATTCATTTTGGATTCATTTTGGAAAAAGCAAATGTGAATTTAGTTTCAGAAGTGGGAAGTAAATCCATCAGCAAAGGCTTCAAAACAAGTCCAGTTGGTAAGCTGATGATCAACAGGAAAACCTGACTTTACTGCATGAATTCCCAAGCATCTGTAGAAATTAAACTGCTACTGTAGACCACAGAAATTTCATTTTAGATTAGAATCAGTTTTTGACTTAGTGAACTCATGGTTTCAACCGGACCTAACCAACACCATAAGCAATGTTTTGTAGTAGTGTTCTGAGTAGACTTGTATATGTAATACATACAATATACACAGACCTATATTCAGGGCAAAAGTTTATTTTCAAGCTTTCGTGGTTTTTAGCACTAGAAAAGACTTATGAGGTATTGTACATCATTTTATTGCTAGCTTAGACAGTTGTATAAAGACGGGTTTTTTGGTAAATATTAATTTAAGTATTTTCATTATGACAACATGGCAGCATAATTCAGTCTATGGGAAATTAATATATTCCGTACTTTTCTCAAAAAGCAGAGTAATATAAGAAATGACTGCTGTAATGGCTTGCTGAAGAAAACCGCAACCATGTTATTTTAATAACAAAAGACAAAAAAATGCAACAAATGAATGCGTGAGACTACCCTGATGTGAGAGGAGTATTCATGTGGGGAACAGACAGGACTAGGATTGCTAACATTGCATATCAGAGATAGTTTATCAAGACCCATTACATTCTGTAGCACTCACAGAGGTATGCAGGTGTGGGCAATATGCATATAATGCTAGTAACAATATCAATGCCTAAATTCTGCTTCTTATTCTCAAACAGTGGTAAATGCAGCTACTGAGGTATTTTCAAAGAGATCCACACCATCTCCATTAGTTTTGAGACGGATTTATGCCACACACAATTTCACCACAATTTAGAGCACAAATATGTCCTATAACATACTGAGTCTATGGAAGCCCACATTCTTCAGTGCTTTGGAAAGGAACACGAAACATTTTTATCTAGCTATCATCACATTTTGTTAATATTTCTGGAGCCAGTCCAGTACCCTGATAGATGATGTCCGCAAACACCTAGGGCAGCATAAAAGAAATAATAAAACCACCTCTACTTAGGCTCCTCAAAATGTCTCCCTAAAATTTTCCTCCACCATGATGACTTCCAAAAAATACCAGACAATGTAAATAGATCATGTATTTGGTGTGGGCATAGTGAGTAGTTTTTCACTGTTGCCCTGCACTCAATTTTTAGGCAGTGGAATAGTTAATCTTATTTTTCTGTTGTTTGGGTTTTTTGTGGTTTTTTTGGGTTTTTTGTATTTTTATTTTGCTTTGTGCAGGAAAGCTTCTTGGAATTGTAGTAATACTATTAATTAAATAACATTCATCTAATTGGACAAGCTATTCTACCTGATTCAAGGGCAATCTGATGAACTTCACTGAGGTCCAACTAGATGGACTCACTTGGCTTAAAGAAATCTAAGAAATAGATCACTGTTACAATTTTATCCCAGAAATGTTTAGGATGTTAAGCTATTTTATAAAAGGAAACATATCTACTGTTACAGTAAACAAAATACAAAGTACATTCAGTATCTGGGTGATGAAGTGATTTTCCTTTCTGGTACAGATGTAAACCAATACATTACAGTAGGTGTTAGTATTATTAATCATGTTTACTACACTAGTGCCCAAAACTATACAAAAGATGAGTCTTGTAAGATTTTGTAGCATGTAGAGATAGAGCACAAAACACCATAGCTACCCTAAAGAGTTTATAGACAAGGTAAACAATATAGGTACCAGAGGGGAATGTAGTACAAAAAATGAGCAGCATGAGCAATGCAGTCACAACAAATGTTAGATTTGCAGTGGGAAAGAGAACAAAAGGCTGAGATGGGACAAGGGAGGAGAAGGGGGTGCAAAGAAAAGGACAGCTCAAGAAGAAAAGACAAAGAAATGTAGGTGACCATGATCAAGATAGAAGCATTTGGGACAGATAAGAAGTAAAGTTGAGGTGAAGGGTGGCAGCAAAGATTCAGAGTGAACATCCACTAAGTACAGGGGCAGAGGCAAGCATGACAAAAATGCAGATATAGACCACAGGTAGCATACTACAACAGCTGGTTGGACTCTTTGAATCCTCTATTTGACTATAGGGTTGCCCTGGAGCTGATGAGAGCTTCCTCAACAGGTCAAAAGGCATTTGGGAACAGGTTCTGCTGGACATGTTTGAGACAGATGACCCAGTAATTTGTTCTTTTATTTGTGCTGTTATTATATGCCACAGAAAATCAGATATTTACAATTTTGGACCATAGAACTAGAAAATAAAGCACATATGACACCTGTCTTAAAAACGATACCAGACATCACTCTTTGATTAAACCAAATCAGCTGTGCAATCAAAACAAAGTGATATTAGACACTTCGTTCTTTAACAGATATCACTTTACTGATACCAGTGTATCTCAAACAATTAGGATAACTGTCAGTCATAATACAGCTTTGCTGTCCAATATTTTCTAACATATTTTCTCTGCCCAAAGCACAGACAGCAATGACAACTGGCAACACAAAATTAATACAAATGTTGGCAATAGCATGTTTTGATTTGTTTGGGGTTTTTTTTTTTTTTCCCTTTTGGTGTCACCAGATGAGTTTCACTGAAGAGTAGCAGAAGGGGCATACTACACATAAGACTGCATGCATATTAATGGTAAAGGACTATTCCTATAATAATTGGCACAAAGGGAAATCCCTGACCCCACAGAAGATCCCATAGAAGTCTGTGGAACTCTTCTGGGGGAATGTTTGGCCAGGAAGGCTCTGGTTTCCGGATCTGTGTGAAAAGTTATTTTAAAGGTAGTCTTTATTCACTGGGCAGGTACCCAACCTAGAAAGTCATGAATATAAAGAAGACCTATTGATTCAAGCAGGCTAACAGATGTTCCTAGAGCAATGCTTTCATAAAAGGGTTATGAGACCAATAAGTCATATGAACAAGGAATATGTATACACATGGAGGTAATTTTATCTCTGCAGACAAACTGGAGAACTTACAATAAACACATGCATGCAATTCTGGTGAAATTGCTGTAAAAGAAACAGAAAACCAAGAGTAGTTGCAGAATAGAGAGCTTTCCACACTCTCCACTCCCCCCAAATGTCTTTTCTCTATCTTACTCAAAACTGACCCATAAAATATTTAGTGTATGTGTTATATATGTGCTATCAAGAAGAGAAAATATTAAAAATATCTTCATTCTGTCAAAGACTAGCACTGGAATTAGTGGCCTGAAATGTACAGAAACAAGCAAAATGCACACATTGTCATGGAGTATAGTCATCATAGGAAAACCACTGCAAGAAGGATCCTCTATCACTTGATGACTTATACATCATTCAGAAAGGCACTTACTCGTTTATTTTCAAGTGTTTTAGATCAACACAAAAATAACCTGGTGAAATTTAATAATTTCTGAATGTTAAATGAGGACACATCTGAACTGAATACAAAGCCAAGCAAACAAAAAAGACACAGATGTACATGACTAACTTTTCTCACAGATGAGGAAGGTTTGGCTTTCTGAGAGTGACAAAGAGAATCCCAGCAATCTCCCTGAGACTTCCCAGCTTCTCAGCTTTTCGCTGACCTTCCTTTACCAGTTCATAATCCATGTTGTTTTTTCTTTTAGCTTTTTTAAAGGTTATTCTGCTAGTATAACTGGCATACAGCTATTTAATGATCTGAGCTTCCTTTCCTTTCCTTTCCTTTCCTTTCCTTTCCTTTCCTTTCCTTTCCTTTCCTTTCCTTTCCTTTCCTTTCCTTTCCTTTCCTTTCCTTTCCTTTCCTT
>JANVCC010000020.1:13512136-13931561 GCA_025345505.1 Todiramphus chloris collaris | reverse complement strand
CCCTTCCTCTTCCCCCTCCCCCTTTCCCTTCCCTTTCCCCTTTCCCTTCCCCCTCCCCCTTCCCCTTCCCCTTCCCCTTCCCCTTCCCCTTCCCCTTCCCCCTCCCCCTTCCTTTTTCTCTTTGTCTCTTTATCTCTCTTTTTCTCTCTTTTTCTCTCTTTCTTTATTCTTTGTTAACAACACCTTTATGGTCATCTTCAAATTTACGTTTTCTATTGAGACATAATGCAATGCCAAGCTGAACAAGGAAACACTGCATAGTTCTGAAAATTCCCTGTGTATTTTCTGAATTCAGTGCCAATCTTCATGTGTTTGCAATCAAAGCAAATTACTATGGAATTAAGTGTCACAGATTTTCAGATAGAAAAAGAAAAGCAATGAAGCTACTTAGGAGCACCCAAGCAAATAATAAATGTCAATCCAACAGCCACACACTTCTTGGCCCTGTCTACCCCATGACATAACTGCCAAAGCCAAGGACAGAGAGATGAAAGAAAATTAAACCTCTCAGGGCTTTGTGAAACTGGTGGAGCTAGAAGCATACTGAACAGTTCAAGGCTTCCAGGGCAATGATAGCAAAAGCTTACAGCTTGACCAGGTATAATACAGGGAGCCTGAAAGCAGGAAACATCTTTTCTCCTTGTCAGATACAGAAGCCAATAAACATGGGAGGAACATATATTCTTATTTTTTCTTACTAGCTGTTGTAAATAGGACATACGCACAAAGTCCTCTTGTTGTGTGACCTTCTGCTTGCTTTTGAAGGTTAAGTAATAAGTAATGATTTATGAATAATTCATAATTAATGAATAAATAATGATCCTTTTCAGAGCAACTGGGATTGACTTGCTGATCGCAGTATTTCAGAAAGGATAAGCTTGCAGTGAAAACGGGATCATTCTGTTCAAAAAACACGAAGAGAAAACACATGGATTAAGGGCTGTATCATAAAACTCTTCAGAGAGAGGTGAAGGCAACCAGGTTTATTTCTAAGGATTGTCCTAGAAGCATCTCTATATGATTGGAGAATTAGGTACAGTTTCAACCTCCAAACTAAAAAGTAAGTTCCTAAGCATGAAGAGAGAGTAATTTTTTGGAAACCCTCCAAAAAGGTAGTTTGCAGTGAATACATGCAGGGAGTCCTGAACAGATGCAACTCCCAGGGTGCTTGCAGTATGTAGGTTTAGCAATGCCTCAGGCTGGCTACATATAAATGGTACTCATCATCACTGCTTATGTGTATTATATTTCTGCAATATGAATCGTCAAAATCAATACTTTAGAGAGTCTTGACTGCATTATATCAACAGTATGGAATTAGAGGAACTGCGACTAAACAAATACCTTCTTCAGGATCCAGAAACCAGGACAAGCATTCATAGGTCAGGTAATAGAGAAAGGCATTATCAACATAAAATTATATTTCTATTTCCTATCCCATTATTTTCCACTGATTTCTCCTACCATAATAGTTCTCCTGTACACATATCTCCTAACTTCTACTCCATATTACAGCTCTGACAAAACTCACTCCCCTTCCTCCTGCAATAATCACCCAAATTTTTCATTTGGTCAAAAAAACAGGCTATTTGCCCCTCCAATGGACTTAGAGGCATTCCTTATCTCACAGACAAATAACATGCATTTATCCTGTGGCTAAAAGACGCTTCTACCTATTGGAAGGAGTGCTCCATTGGTGGGAACTCAGTGCACACCCTATGACTACTTTGCTGATGAACTTTGCATCACTTCAGTGGGCCAAGCAGAACTCTGCTTTCCACTGCAAGTGGGCAAAACTGGGTCATAGGCATGGGCTTCATCTAGAGAAAAAATACCAACAGTATTCATCTCTCTTTCAGACATAAAGAAATCGCCTGAGAGAAAACAAGAGGTGCTTAAAATGTGCTTAACTTCCTACCTGTATTAGTTTTGCTTTTGTGAAAGAGTTAGGATTTTGAAGCATGAATTCAGGCGAGTTAAAAAAAGGTCCTAAACAGCTGCAAATTCTGGTAACTGTATGTGTATTTATTTATCTTTCACAAACAGTTGTGCCCAGTATAAGGAAAACATGTAGTCATGAAGGTCTGATTGAATAGCTCCTCAGTGAAACTGGGTATATTTTGCTGTCCCTGCAATTCTTCTGCTGCTGACTTCACCTTCCCTCATTTTCACATGTGGTGAACATCACCAGAGTGTCCACTGGACAGTTTGACAAGTCAGTCCTCTGCATCAGACTCTAGAAAGGCTAGGAAAAAACCATAATCTCACATTTGATTTGATAGAGCTAAACAACATGAACTCATGACATATGAAAAATGACAAATAGGTCATGTATTTCGCTGTGAAACAAACTCCACAGGGGATAGTTTCAACATAACATCTGTTATTTATAAAAAAGGTTATGTGCTGGGTTTCTTCATACCCTTTTTAGAGAAAAGCACACTTAGTTCAACTGATAAATTTTCCAAATTTATTTTATGCATGTGATTTTAATTTTGGATTTACAGATTGCATCAGTTTATCTCTTCTTTTTGTCACATCAAATGAGGGAAATTAAACATGTATTATGTTAGCATGAAACATGTTTTTCTTAAGATTTTTTTTTTCTGCCCACAGTGATTAAGGTGTCAGCACCGTTGTTGTTTGTTTTTCCCACAGTTTTTAGTTTTCCACTGAAATCCAATTTTGTTTTTGTTGTTAATAACTCCAAGTAAGTTTCTTTGGAACTTATTTCCAAGAAGTGTTCTTAAAAATAGAGCCAGATTCATTTGCAATGCCCTAAAGGAGCTAATTCAAGGCATTTTTGAATAGATCATAATGTGGAGACAGTTTCCCAATTTTGTTTTTTTGTTAGTGAATTTATTGTACCTTAATAGTTTCAGCAGAATGAAATATCACTAACTGTACTCCAGTGAAACAAAAGTGAATTTTACTATAGTCATAATTTCTGGATGCAATGCTTTAACAGGAACAGCATTTGAACTCAGCAAAGTACTAGAAGTGCCCACGTGTATATATACATACATATATATGAGTACATATATGTATACGCTATATAGACATTGACTAATAAGTCGGTTTGTTTATACTTAATTGCTGCACAGAGATTTCCCAGTAGAACACCTTGCTAAGAGACAGGGTGTCTACCTGTGACCTAAACTATACACGCTTAGGAGGAAAAAGCAGGACCTGAAGCTAGAATAAATGATAGGAGAAGAGACTTTCTTGTGACCATTTGATGTTAAAATTTCTAACTTTTTATGATAACTAAAGAAGTATTAAATATTAAAAAAAATATTGCACATAGAAGTAATGCATTATCTTTCAGGATAAAAATCTGAAGCTACATCCTTAAGCATATTAATCTCAAATCAGTGATTCAAAATACAACAGTATCAATAGCTTCATTATTTCATTAATTAACATAGGAATGCATAAGAGGTTCATTACATGAACCTTTCTGAAGTTATGTGTCCACTGTATGATAAAAATTTAGCTTTTCTTTTTTTTTTTATAAATTCTTACGCATAGAATTTGTATTTTTTTTCTCTGAGTCCATATATTTTGGCAATCTACCTTCACATAATACAGGTTTACACAAGGTTAACACTCAGAGGTAACTTCTTTGATTCTTTTTATACAAAGTGAAGAAACAGTTTTTCACATTAATTGCTTTTATTAGAGACTATGAGCACAAAATAACCTCCTGTATCCACCAAGACTACTGTATGCATGTGTGGCATACCAGTCCATGCTGAGAGGAAGGCAGTAATGCTGCCCTCACATCAAGAGCCCAGACTCCTAGGAGGGCTAGGGGTGCCACAAATCTATCACAGGCATGGCAATGCACAGTTAGATATGATGGCCATGACCTCTCAGGGGCTGTCATAAAGGTCTGCACATGGTTACTCATTTCTTTTGCCGCCTCATGCACGTTAAGTCGTTAAGTTCTAAAGTGCTATCACTGCATGGTATGTGCTCTGTCATTTTCTTTCCACGTCTCAGCTGTAACTGCCAGTGTTATGAGCGCCTTCTGTCATTGGGTGAAAGTGCTGAGGATGCGTCTCCTTCTCTTGTCTGACAGAGACCAAAGACATAAGTCATGCTTTCATAGACACATCAATAATTCTTACGTAGTAAACCTACATTTGTCTCACAAACCGTCCTTCACAAAATGGTGCTGAGCTCACAGTTGTGGTACAAGGGAAAGCAACAGCTCATTATACCAAGTGGATGTCAGCTGAAACACAGGACTACAATCAAAGAAATGCACAATAAAGGGGTTTAGAATTAATCTCACCGTTTTCATTTTTTATTACTGCTTCAAAGCAATTCAGTAAGTAACAATCCATCATAAAAAACAGAGAATATGGTTAATTGACATCTATTTCACTCTCATAATGTAGTGCGCTTCTGTATCTTAAAGAAGTTCCTAGATGATTAATGATTTAGTTTTTTCTCTCAGGCTAAAGGATCTAGGGCATTTTACTTTCTGGAGCTTTAAATGATATTGCATGGCTTACCATAACTGATATCATCTGTAACACTCAACCTGAAGACACAGAAGATAACACTCCTTTCTCAAAATGTCATATAAATTTTGGAGGATGTTTTAAAATTACTTCAGCATAGGCAGTATACTGCAGATCTTGTCCTAAGTGTTTTTATTACTCTAAAGGACTAAACTGTCATTTAAGCATTGCTTTTATTAATTCTACCAATATCTTGTGATAGTGTTTGCATTGCTTCACCTGCAATTACATCATCAGTTTTTTGAAGGGTATTTGATAAAACAAGAACTGAAGTTACACATCAGTGGAGAAACTTAATTCACTTAAATTCACTTAAGACACTAAGAGGGAGCTTCAGGCAAGAAGATCTGAAGAGGAGGAGATAATCTGCACAAAGCACCCACACACCAAGGACAAAGAATACTGTGATTAGAAAACACAACATATGGAAAATTTTCCCGTCTATATGTACCAGAGAGGACTATCTAGTACAAATTCCACTCTGTACTCTTCCAAGTATCAAGTGAATCTTGTATTTTAAAAGATAGCAGTTTCAGGACTCAAAGCTCCTGAATTAATACATGGATCATTAATTTAAAACATGTCTATCTTGGAAAATGTACAGAAGAAATATTAACTGTACCATTCTAACAACTATAAAGAGATCAAAAAAGAAGATGGACAGAACTGAAGAACCTGAATTAAAAAATTTTCTACTTCTTTGGAGAGAGAAGTTCAACCACTGCACTTACAGTCACCCCAACAAGGTTCTGAGAGCTGTTTGGGGTTTTTCTTCTTCTTCCTCATCTCTTTCTTATGGTAGGAGATCAGAATATCCCTAATCAGAGTGACATAACTAGCAACCAGTGCTGTTTAGTCATTCTTCCTCTGAACTGGTGGCTGTCACAAAGCTTACATTAAACCAAAACCAAAACCAAACTAAAACAACAACAAAAGAATACCGTAAAAAAAGGAGTATTTTTTAACATTATTTCTAATATGTTTGCCATGGATATTCCGTGTATTTTTTTTTTCTTCTTAACACTACCTAGGACTCTGTGTTTCTATTTGAAGCTTTAAAAATAATTAAAAGAAGCAAAAAATCCAGCTAAACCTACTACATGCAATCATATTTAACTAAGGAAAATAGAGGCAATTGATAAAAAAACAAAACTCCTTTTCAAAAAATCCTTTGGCCATAGAGTATTCAATTATTTTTGAATAATTTACCAAACGCCTCCCAAATTTCTGCTTTTCTAATTTTGATGCTACTGAACTCTCTATTGAAGGCAATGGATAATTGAACTAAGTTTACTCTTACTTCAATAGTTACATAATTGAGTTATTAGCAAAAAAAGAAAAATCCAGAACTTAATAAATAAAAGAAAAAAGCTGCATTACTTTTTGGTGTGTCAGTATCTGCATCCCTATAAAATGATTCAAATATCTTTATTATAAGCAATTTTACATCAAGATAGCATTGAAAAAGAACTTCCTTTTCATTTTAGAATATAAGTAAAAGAAATAACTGAGAAATAGCAAGTTGATAAATTGATAATTTCTTTGCATTTTTCTGCTGAAAGGTGAAAAGCATTTTTCAAATATTAAGTATCCATCTTAGTTGACTGTTTCTATTATTGATATATTCAGCCAAATCAAAGCAAGAGAAGTATCAATGACTGCTGAAAGTCAAACAGAAAGTCAATGCCAAAAAAGAATACTTCAAATTCTACAGTCCTGATTACCCACCCACAGTCTTCATCACACAACGACACTCCTCTTTCTCTGTGAAGACAAGATGATTTACCACTCTCTTTTCCATAATTGGAATATTCATAAGCAATTATAGCTGTGTTCAAAGAATGTTCTTGGACTCAAGTTCTTGAATAAAACTATTATCAAGGATTAAGAAAAAAAAAAAAAAAAGAAAGCATATTTTGAAAGAAAATAGTACTTCCTATATCAGGTTGTTTCAACTCTGTGGAAATCCATAGAGTTGTACAGCAAATTTACTACTGCTTCTTTACTTCCTACTGCCTAAAACCATGGACCCTCTGAGGGGGCTTCACCAGGTTTTGAAGCAGGTCCCTGGAGAGTTAAAATTGGAAAAAAACCCAAAGGTAAATATAACTAACAAGCTGGTGCTGCCCTAATATCTCTGCCCTGGGCAAACCAGGCTGCTCTGTATTGCTTTAGCAGATCATGACACTTCCTACAATAGTAGGAATAGTAAGGAGCTTATATTTCACTTTGCAGCACTGGGCATTCTACCTCATAAACAGAAGAAAATACCAGGGCAGCTTTATGCCAGTTCCACAGATGGACAGGAGTTGTTAAGTGAATGCCCAATTTCAAAGTGTCTTGACAGCCTGGGTGACAGCACCGGCACAGGCCAGTGCCTCTGCAGCCACCTGCCAGCACAGTTCTTCTGTATAAGCCAGCTACTTCATAGTGAAGGAAAGCAGGAGCTGTCAATGAACGGGTGCTTTCTGTAAGTGGAGACTGCAGTCTTATCAAATAAATATGCTTTAAAATTCCACCCACACACTCAAACCTGGCTCTGAAGCAGACCTGGAAGGCTTTGCATCAGTGATTCTCAGGCTGAAAGGGTTTTGTTTAAAACCCAGTTGCACACACACAGACTCGAAGTGGTCACAGGACACCCTCCTTCCCAGCCAGATGGCTCACTGTCAGGAGGCTCACTGGCAGCTGTGCAACCCCCTCACCTTCACAGCAGCCCCCAAACCATGCTGGTGAAACCCAGTGAAACTTGGGTACCAAAGCCTCCCAGGATGTATGCAGCAGCACTGCAGAAGAGCCACTAAGCAGCCACTCCTGGGCATGAACTATGTGCAAAAGGCTCATGCCGAGAACCCAGCAGAAGAGCGAGTTCACTGAGAGAGGCACTGAAAAGCAAAACAAAAGATGATGTTCTAGCTTCAAAGAAATAAGTTGTAAAATCCCTCCTGGATATCTCTAAAGTCGCCTTACTTTTCTCTAAGCAATCAAGAAACCTGTTGCTTATAAGCAAGCTAAACTGAGATAAACTGTTGCACTACACAACAGTGGACTTTTTGTGTCCACAGGTACATACTGATAAACTTCACAAGGAAAAGATTACCACTAACTTTGTAGAAGATGGCATGAAATTGAAAGGCAGCTATACATACACACAAACTCTAAAATTTGCATGGATTCTTCTAAAGTTGTTGAGGGTGCTTTTTCTCTAATGAGTCAAAATGATGCATTCTTTAAAACTAGTTTTAATTACATTCTCAGAAGTAGAATTCAATAAAAAGGGGTAGTAGTAGAATGTCTCTCCACATGTGTGTATTTACTGGCAGTTTTGAGAAAAATCAGACTTTCTGGGTGAACTTATTTCAGATGTTTGCAATAAAGTGACTTATGAAAAATATTTCAGGTGGGAAATAGAACTTATTGGTTCCTGCTTAATGAAGCAATAGAATTACTGTTTTCAATGTCAGAAAGTAATAATGGGTTTATTTCCCATTAGAATTTGCTCTCAATAACTAAGTGGATAACCACAGACACAAAAAGCCATGAAATCCAAATTTCAACTTGAGTTCAATATATTTTCAATGGGAATATGATATATATCACTTAAAAACACACTTTAAAAATCCACAGGTAAATAAACAGTGTTCAACTTTCATTAGCTGTTTTGAAAAAAAAAAAATCATAGAATCATAGAGCTGTAGAATGCCTTGGGTTAGAAGGGACCTCCAAAGGTCATCTAGTCCAACCCTCCTGCAGTAAAGTACAGTTAAGTACAATGAATGCACAGAAAAATATGTAAGAGGATATCTAAGATAAAGCAGAGATCCAAAAGAAAACAAGTAGTAATTTTAACTGCACATAGTGATGACTTAACTTTTATTGCATTGTTCTTCCTTTCTATTTGCTGAATGCATTTATTCTTTATTGCCTCATATTTAAGGAATAAGTAAAGTGACTCTTAGCCCTAGGGATTTCAGCCCTGGGGAAATGACACACACACACACAACCCTGAGAAATGATAATGAGGAATGAGTCTCAAGACATTCAAGATTCAAATGCAGTTTAATTGATAAAGTTGAAGAAGATCAGAGGAATACATATTTTTTTCTCAAATTATTTCAGCTTCTGCTATAAATGAAGATGAATGCTTCTTAAGTTTTATCCATTAATAATGCCTCTGTAAAGCTCAAGTATGCAAACTAAAATTAAATAAACAGGACTGATTCATCATTACACTCCAGTTGTTTTGTACTGCTCTGGTGAAGCAGTAAATCCAAAAAACCTATGTTGTTAAACCAGCTTTATGGCTGTTCTGCATCACCAAAGTGGCACAGAGCAACTCATCACTGACATGTTAGCACAAACCAGTTTGAAAAACCTCTTCCTATTCCTCACATATCTGTCCTCTTTGAGCCATTTTAAGTATATTTTGTGAAAATTAGCTTACTTATCATAGAATGGTAGGGGTTGGAAGGGACCTCAGGAGATCATCAAGTCCAACCTCCCTGCCAGAGCAGAATCACCCAGGGCATGCCACACAGGAAGATATCCAGGTGGGTTTTGGAAGTGTCTAGAGAAGAAGACTACTCAAGGAAGGTAAGATAGGGTCATTCTAGCAAAGTAAAAGGTCAGGAACTTGATGACAAGATGGAAACCAACTTGCAAAAAGAAAAATTCCACTCTGTATGAGCTGCCTGAGCTGCTGTTCCAGGTGATGTAGGGAAAGCTTTTCTGGAGTATCTCCTTGGGCTGTAAGTGCTGAGGATGCGATACAAAGAGATTGCCCTCCTTCTCCTTGATGTCCCTACCTATGCGAGGGTAGGTATCCCTACCTTTGTCTTGATGACTACCATGGGTCTGCTTCTTGGCCAGAGTTATCTGGTTATGTGTTCAGCTTTGTGGGTAACCACTAAGGGTACAGGCAGTTTCTGAGTGGTTTTGGGGATCCTTCCAAGCTCTCCTGCCTTTCAACTCAGTAACTTCTTGTGTGTTTAAATTTGAGCATTGGTGGAAGTGCAAATGCAGTGTTGTTAGGCTTCTCTGAGAGCTGGTTCTGGTGTGTGGAGACTTTAACTTTCTGAGCAAAAGGCTAATATAACTGGCCCTTGAGGTGACTTTATTGATGGTCTCCCTTCCTTCTTCTCCTCTGAGTATGTGTCTGAGATCTCAAACTTTGCATTCTTCACCTATACTTTATTAATCTCTCTCTAGTTCAGACAAGTTTATTGTTTGTTGTCTAGTGTTCCTTATAATCTGTTAATTAATTCTTATATTAAACTTACACTGTCATTGATGAAGTTAAGCTCTCTGAAGCACCTTAGCACACTTCAGTTTCAAATGAAACACCTCTTACACAAACGTCATGACAGTTCCTGGGTGGTGAGAAAGGGGCACCCACTTTGACACTATGCACACAGGGGTGAGAAAAGCAAGGTATGCAACAAAGTCATTGGAAGCGTAGCCAAGGTGCTAAATGTACTTCAGGCCCCCTTCACATGTGAGAAATTAATCCACAGCTGCTCAGTTACATGCAAGTGGTTTTCCATGTTACACTTGTGTCTGACTGGCTGCCAGCCTACTTCAGAGGTGGGAAGTAAAAGTGAACATCCTTACCCATTTATTTCCTTCAGAACAGGGATATACCTTACAACCTGTTATCCAGGTCAGGAGGTAACAAGGTGGCCTCCCCCACTGCAGCTCTGCACTTTCACCAGCTCACACTCCTTTTACAGTCGCAGACTCTCTGCGGCTCTCTGCATTGGCACTGCTGTTCATGGACATATCCACAGTGGAACTGCAAAGCCAACATTTCCTTACATACAGTGATTGTATTTTCCAGCTCCAAACCAAATAAATCCCTGTTATCAAACTAATTCAAAATCATCTTTTCCTGATTGTCCTGGTTTGAGTGAGAACAGAACTAATTCTGTGCTGTAATTTTACTTTTCAGCTCAGTTCTTCTAACTAACTGCACTGTCTGAAGGTAGCAGCCTGTTCCCATAGACAGTGTCTGCTTCTAGCAGTGCTAACACCCCATGTTTAGAGTTAGTGCCAAGGATTGGTGTGCAGACCAAGGCCACTGCTGGATCTTGTGTACCACACTGGGGGGTGCAGAGAGTGAGAGGCTGCACCTGCAGGGAGGAGCAGACAGGACAGGTGACCCTAAACTGACCAACGAGGGATTCCAGCCCATATATGGCATATTCTGTTTAGAGCTGAGGGATCCGAAGGGTCTCGGCTTTTCTTCCCTCTTGGACTGATTTGCCAGCTCTTGCTTGGCTTGGCTCGGCTCCTCTTTCAGTTCCTTCCTCAGAGCGCCCAAGGAGGACTCTGTCCATTCTGCCTTCTACCCGGTCTGTGTGTTCCTGAACCTGGTACCAGAATCCAGCTCCTGAGCACAGCTACTGTCTGCTGCGGGGCCCAGTCTGGGACTGCCCTGGTGCCTGCTCCACAGCATCAGTGATGATGGTGATGTAATTACCATCAGGGGGGTTGGGTTCGATACTGGTTTTGTATATATTTGTATATATTCCACTTTTGTAATTATTAATTTCATTTTCATTAAAGCTGTTCTAGTTTCCTTTTCTAATTGCTGAGTCTCTCTCCCTTATTCCCTTTCTGTTCCCTTTTGGGGAGGGAGGGGGGTTAACAGAGAGCATCTGTTATAGGTCTAAGAGGCTGCCCTGACCCTAAACCATGACACTGATATTCAAGGAAAAGAAGGAAATACTTTGTTTATCCTTTATCCCTTTTATTTCCAAAAGACCAGCAGAAGGGTTCCATTTTTAGCAAAGGCCAGGGAGACTAGAAGTCATGGACAAATATATTATTAATGAAATTTCACTTATAATTTCACCGGGAATAACACAGAGCAAGATTTAGGTGCAAATATGCACCCCACATAAAGAAAGAGTTCAAGTCCTCTGGCATAACAATAAGGAAGACATCCACTTAGGTTATATTCACTGCTTTCTCAAGTGGATGACTTTCAGAAATCACCTTTGATATATTCACCAACTAACACTTAACTCCGAAGAGGACGTCTGCAGACACTTAACAGGCTAATGTTAGACTAAAACTCTCCCATGTTTTACACCTACATGAAAAGCTGTAGGTGGGAGAATGAAGAATAAATATAGGTACAGAAATATAAGTACAGAGCAGGGTGATGCTGACAAATTTTGAACTGCCCAGCTCTCACTTGAGTCACCACAAGTTGCACTACATGTGCTTCATACTCCTGGAGATTTGTCCGGTTCCCAGTCCTCAGCTTTTAGCCATTCAGGTAGGATTTTCATTAGATTAAATAAACTATTCTGTGTTCAGTTACTGGCAGCATTTTCAGCTTAACTGTTAGATGAATCTATAGCATTTAAAAATATGAAAAGCATTTACATGGTTTTCAATAAAATTATGCACACAAGTTGAATCATTCCCTCCTGCCCTCTTTTTATTGGTTGTGATCACACTCCTTTGAAATGAGATAAAATTACAAGTGTGCATTCATGATCAACTTTAATTAGCAAACACCTACAAATCAATTATTAAATCATCACCTAATTAGCAGCAATAGTAAGCTGTGAGCAGTAATCAGTGAGAGAAACTTTAGAGAGGAATAAGAAAACAAACAGTGCCAAGCAAGTTTATCCTCAAAGCTAAGTTCCACATCACTGAAGAGGAATTGAGACGGGGTCTAGGAAGCTCTGACCTGTCTTGCAGTTCAGGTCATGAGGATATTCAATAGCTTCTGTAAAACTGCAGGTCCGCAGTCTCCACTACATGTACAAGAACAAAGAAATGAAACTGTAGTACCTAGATGTTGTGTTATTGCACTGTGCTTCTGCACAGCACAGAAGCTTAGGAGCTTAGGCAAATTTATTTTCTATGTCTTTTAATAACATTATATCATCTAGAAGACTCTTTTAGCCATATTCTAGCAGGCTACAGAGACAGGAACATGTTTCGCCCTCCTGGCCTCTCTATTCTTTCCCTGTTTAATCTCCCTTCCAAATCTTGGCTTAGATACAGAAACATCAAGAGGATTTGTTGGACAGGGCAGCCAGGCTATTGACACCATTACAGTTTCTTTTGTTGAAGTGGATGGGAATCCTTGCAAGAAATCCTAAGGCCATAATTTTGTCTGGTAATATCATAATTCACTGGCAGTATTGTAAAGAAGCTCTGAGCTGTGTTTCATTGTGACCATGTTTCTTAAATATTAGAGAAGGAACATCATAAATCATTCCAATGAGGGATGAAAAAATTGATTAGAATTTGCATTTCCTGGCCAGCTTATGGCATGAGCATATGCATCATATGCTACGCAGGGTAGAACGTAGATGCTGGTTTTGGAACATAGCAGTTGGATTCAAGTACCGTTCAGGTGATTTGGTCCTGACAGCAGGTATCTTACTCAATTTCTGGAGAAAAAAACCCTGAAGATCACTCCCTTGGTGGACAGGACAGTAAAGAAATTGCACTTATGTTTGGTTTTAAAAATAGTTTACTTCAGTAATGTAATTTCATCTGCAAACATCTAACAAAGACAAAAAAAAAAAAGCAAACCACAAACCACCAGATGGGTTTCCTTTCTTTTTGCCTTCTTCAACTGAAATACCTTGCAGAAAGATCTCTATTAATCTTTTTACTAATACCACTATTTAAAACATTAAGAATTTCTTTACAATAAACAGAAAAGCACTACTCATGTAAGTAGAAATTCTAAAAATTACAGTGTGCAATGCTCTTTATATGAAAAATCATATATTCTTTTAATATGTAGTGCATAGAACAATTCCCTTAAGTATTAGTGTTTCAGACTTGATGTGAATTTGGCTTTCTGTGTGCTCAGTTTTATTCATCTAACAAAATCATATCAGCACAAATGACATTACACAATGTACCTCATAATGCTCCTAATGTAAAATCCTATCTTAGTCTGCTTTTACCAGGTTTCTGACTATGTTTTAACAAAGGTAAATGATAGGAAAATTTGGAGTCTTTGAAGATCTTTATAAAATAGCTTAATATGGCATATCTTCACAAGAGGAAAAAGTGAAAATATGTTTTAAAAAAACAAGTATCTAAGAATGCTTGGACTAAAATAGAAGTCTTAGAATGTACCCAAACACTGTCAGGCATTGTTATCAATACCATCAGCCACTGAAGACAACCACTGAGATGGTTGGGGTAGTGAGCTGGCAATTTCAGTACCACTTAACACTTTCTCCTTGCTGCACCGTATGGCAAACTTGGCTTTCAGGTAGAAGAAAATATTTTATTTTCCTTATTTTTTCAAAAGGCTACTCAGAAAAGACCAAGAGCTAAAGGTTCTAATGACCTCAGAATGAGATATGAAGATTACTGTGATTACTCTAAAGTATTCATCAGAAGCTCTGCATTTCCCAGGCTACAGAGCTGATAAAAAAAACTAGGATCTGTAAAACGAAGTGTTCTAAGTCTTGTTGTACAAACTAGTACCTTTGTATGCTAAGTTTTGAAATCTTTTCTTGATTTAAATCTTTGGTAAGGCGTATGATAAGGAGATCTCTAATGCAGAAGCCAGTTGATTAACTGACTACCTTAGTTTCTAATTGGAAAGGATTGCTCTTGTGAGTTTCCTGGATGATGCAATACCTATTTAAGAGCATACATTTGTGCTGAAGCAGTTTTGTACAATCTGGTTTTGCTTATGAAATGATGCTTCCCACAGAAGACATTACTTTGTCACAGGATGAGAATGATTCATAATTGCATTGTTGCCTTCAAGAGATTTTTTAATTATTATTTTTTGCTGTATCTTAAAACAAACTGTCAGACAGACAGAATATCTATCATGCTAGACAGAAGATACCCTCCTGATAATACAAACCACCATGAACAACAAAAAAAAAACAGGTGGAGAAAAGATTTCTTTGCTAGACATGCAGCTGAAATCCCTTTCAGGCTTATCTGCTTGAATTGAGGATTATCTACTCTTCATGCAACACCAAATATGATAAAGAAAAACATATTGCCTTGTTTCAGCACTCACATTAAGAGTGCTGGTCTTTGAGCTGAAATAAAAGCACCCAGAACATGCTAAGCACTGCTGCTGCTAAGTATTCTGTACAGACAAAATCCCTTACTACAGGGAACTATTAGTTTTGACCCACTAAATTATTACATTCACAGTAGCGTAACAGATTTCTGGAAGAACGTGTCACAAATTTCCTTTTGGATCAAAGAAGAAGAGTGAAATGACAATAGCATGTTTTCTACACAAAAACAATGTGATGTCACAACAGACCCACGTGGCTGCTTCTTTCAAAGCCTTGACAAACCCAGAATGTAAAAAGAGATCATCCCCTAATTCCATGTAACACTTATGACACTTTTAATACACAGAAAATAAGTGCTTCCCTCTCATACCTTTAACAGGCATGTGCTGCAAGAATGCTCCAAGACATTTTTTGATATGCTGGTGATAGAAGAATCACTGACTTACAGGGGTCAGCTGCCATGGCACAGCATTAAAATTGTCAGATGCAGTGGTCGGAATTACCCAGTGGCTTGATAAAAAAATCAGCTTATTTCAAATCTAATCTAGAGACTGTGTACAGATAGCTGTGTGTTAGAGAAATAGCAAATGCTGCAGGACTAAAAGGACAACAGTGGTACAAGCCATGACCTTAGAGTGCTATATCTATTATCTTAACTAGTATAGGAAATGTAATGTTTCTGAGACATATAAATGAGTACTATGAAATTTAAAATATCGAGAGTTCTCTTTTGAACAAATCTGTAAAAGTAAAATGTTTATACATATGCAATTCAGGTTATTATGGAAGGATTGGGGTAACTTCCAAAACTTTCTCTCATAAGAGAAATCTTCCAAATGGACTTTAGGATTTCAGTATGAATAGAAAATCTATTTATTCTGATTGCCATTTTCCTGACTCTTAAATCTACTAAAATAATGAAAACAGTGTCCATGAAAAAGGACCCTTAGAAACACTTCCATCAATTTACACTATAAATCACCAAAACCCACAGCAATCTCTACTGAATAAACACTGAAATTTCTCAGGAGTATTGAAATAATGACATCCTACAGGAAATTCTATCCATGCCCCCTTGTGTCTCCCACAGAGTCAGCAAAACCTCTGAATCAAGGGCAGATGTATCCAGCAAAACTTTACACTTTATTTTGCCAGATGTATGTCTAGTATCAACAAAAGCAGTCAGTCCTGTCTGAGGTTTCTGCTCCTGGATGTAGTCATGCCTGCTTTGACCTTTTGGTCACTTTCTCTTTTTGAGCTGAAGCATTTTGCATCAGCTATTTCATTTGGAAAAGATTTATGTTTTTGGATCCATTAATACTGCATTATAAAAGAAGATAGCTAATCATAGAATCACAGAATTGCTATGGTTGGAAAAGCCTTTACGGTCATCAACTCCAACTATTATCTAACTCGACCAGGGCCACTACTGCACCATATCCTTGAGCTCCACATCTAGACAGCTATCCAGGGATAGCAATTGAACCATTTCCCTGGACAGCCTGTTCCAGTCTTTAATAACCCTTTTGGTATAGAAGTTTTTCCTAATGTCTAACCTAAACCTTCCCTGGCATAACTTGAGGCTATTTCCTCTTGTCCAATCAGTTGTGACTTGTGAGAAGAGACCAATATCCACATCTCTGCAACCTCCTTTCAAGTAGTTGTAGAGAGCAATAAATGTCTCCCCACAGCCTTGCTTTCTACAGGCTAAATAGCCCTACCTCCCTCAGTTGCTCCTCATAAGACTTATTCTCAAGACCCTTTGTCAGCTTCGTTGCCCTTCCCTGGACCCGCTCCAGCACCTCAATGTTCTTCTTATACTGTGGTACCCTAAATCAAACACAGTACTCAAGCTGCGGCCTCACCAGTGCTGAGTACAGGGGCACGATAACTTCCTTTCTCCTGCTGGCCACACTATTTCCGACACAGGCCAGGATGCTGTTGGCCTTCTTGGCCACCTGGGCACACTGCTGGCTCATGTTCAGCTGGCTGTCAATCAACACCCCTAGGTCCCTTTCTGCTGAGCAGCTTTTCAGCCACTCCTCCCCAAGCCTGGAGTGTTGCATGGAGTTGTTGTGGTCAAAGTGCAGGACTCAGCCCTTGGCCTTGCTGAAGTCCACGTGACTGGCCTCAGTCCATTGATCCCGTCCAGGTCCCTCTGAAGAAACTTCCTACCCTCCAGCAGATCAACACTCTCACCTAGCATGGTGTTGTCTGCAGACTTACTGAGGGTGCTCTCGATCTCCTCAACCAGATCACTGATAAAGATATTAAACAGGAGTGGCCCCATCACTGAGCCCTGGAGAACATTACTTGTGACTGGTCACCAACTGGATTTAATTCCATTTTCCACCACTCTCTGGGCCCAGGCATTCAGACAGTGTTTGATCCAGCACAGAGTATGCGCCCAACCAGGCCTAGGGCTTTTGTATACATTCTTACTTCCATATCCTGTAGCATCAATCAGCAAGAGTGAGACAATGGTAATTTTTCAGATTATATTAACTGCATTACCTTTAATTTAGGAAAAAGTAGCCACACAAAAAAAGGTTTAAAAAAAGTAGTTATGATGACCATTATTTCACAAAATCAAAATAAAGCTTTTGGATATGCAAACATAGGATTTGAGTGACAAAATGAACAAAAATAAAGTAAACATTTTGCCATTATCTCATGAGAAATAAAGATTAGCAGATAAATAACGTACAGTACGATACAGCTAAATCATCTGTGATCTTTGAAGAATTTTGCAGGAGTTGAATCCTCGTGGTAAGTGCTAAGGTGCATCAGTAAAATCAAGATCCTGGCATTGACGTAGAGGCACAAGTGATTCTATGGCTGCTCTTGTAGCACTGCTAAAATCAGTGGTCAGGGATAAATAGATACATTTACCTTTATTTAAGAAGTAATCTTTCTGTTAAGTATAAGGAATAAATTCAGAACACAGCAAATACTATGGTAAAATGTTTCCTTAAGTAGGCTCTTTCTACAAGAGCTGTGAGGTCATGAAAGTTCTCTCAACCTGAATACAACTACAAATCCATCCAGCATAAGCAATTATCTCAATTGTTATCTCCATACATCAAATGTGGGTACTGTTGCTTTCACTATGGATTGAAGACTAAACTGATGACCATCTCTGGAAACTTCACTAGCCAATGACACAAAATGGTAGGGTTGGTCCTAGTGAATCATATTTGCCTGTGTACACATGCTTCATGAGACAATGAAGTAACAGCACACAACAGTGAGTTTTCTGTAGTAAAGATGATATGCATCACTTCCTTGGCAGACACACAAAATGAGCGAGGAATATGCTCCAATGGTCTCTGCTGAGAAACCTGGCCAATATTCAGTCTCTGCTGTGGAATCTTTACTAATTTGTGTTATTAATCTTACAATACACAATGGTTCTGCAGATACTTATCAACCAGTAAAAAAGAGGGTGATGAAACTATGTTTTGGCATTCTTTTAACTAAAAATTAAAACAATTTAATTTTTTCCACAGATTTTGTACATATAAGTCCGTCTCCAAATCAATCCATAGAGACTGAAGAATTACACACATTCCCAGAAACATATGAATACTTTGAATCAAGTGACACAGTCATGTGCAGTGTAAGTGCTGTCACTTTTACTCTGTACTCATGTGTAAATTGATGTTTGCCTCAGGAACCTGTGCAGTGATAATACTGATGGTCCTCAGTGAAAGCTCAGATCTGTTTCACTCATTTGGTCACTCAGCCTCAGCACTCAGGATTTATCAGGAACAAAGGATGCTTCATTCTTTCCAGAGCATAAAAAAAGAAATGGTGACACACCAGTTTATTGCTATGCTCTGTGATATGTCCTGTGCAAGGGAAATCTGTCTTTAGGCAGGGGACAAATCATGTCACATTGCTTTGAATCTTGGAAACAGGGAAGTAGATAATGGGACTTCTCTTTGGCAGCAGATCACTTGGTCTGTCAGCTTTCTGTAACTTCAGAACATAAATTTCTAGTCTGGTTGCTACAATTCATTTATATCAAGGCAACCATGGGCTTGCTATTCCTCAAGTCCCTAGCCAGATACTGTATCTCTGTCACTATACCACCACTGACACCTGTGAACCAGAGGAATGAGCTGGAAATTAATCACTCTTTGTAGGACTGCACTATCTTTATTTGAATGCAAAATGATTCTCAGCTGACTTTTGTAGGCTGGCATTCAAAGTAGTTTAAGCCTTAAAGATTTGATCATTCAGTTGTAACTTGGGGAAAAAAGGGCTGTGAGATCACACAGAAGAGATGAATGCACAGGCACTGTAAAATTACTGTTCTCTTGAAACTGAAATTGAATATCTGACCATGTAATGTTACATGCTTCTAAGTTGAAAGACTAGGACAAAGTTACCATGGGAATAGCATCCCAAGTTCCCAACTTTACACCTGAATCATCCATATGTCACTGATAGTTTTAGGGCAGTTTAAGAAGTAGTCCTTGGAGATTATGCACATTTTAAGGACTGTGACTCATAACATTTATTGGTCAGTTAAGAAAACACTGTGAGCAACCAGAAGTCACTTAAAAAACCAATAAAAAATTACTTTAGAATATAGTAAAAATGTAAACTTAAGAGACAAGCTCCAGGAAAAGGGAGGCTCCTGATTTCTAACCCAGTTTAGAGAGCACAAGAAGGTGGAAAAGTAAGTACCACAGGCACAGCTGTATTCAAATTCAGTCTTCATGCATGAAAGGACCCAGGCAGGTCGTCAAGGAACACATGTGGGAGAGGAGAGCAACTGCACTTTTCAGGGAAGGGATGGAGCAGATGTAGCGCAAATTATGAAGCTGTTTAATAGGAGTGCATAATGCTGCAGTCCCCTGCCCCTCAGGCCTGAAGTGATTAGTGGTCATCTGGATCAGCCCCTTGTAGTCTCCTGTGATCCTCCAAAAGGTAGGGCCAATGGAAGATCAGGGACCACAGCAAAGGGCCAGCCCAGCAGCAGTGACAGATGTCCTGCCTCAGCAACCCTGTTGATGCTGCTCTTTCAGAGTGAGCTGCTGGGGCAGAGCAGATCTGGGTTGGGAATCACAGAATCCTAGAATGGCTTAGGCTGGAAGGGACCTTAGAGATCATCTAATCAAACCTCCTCGCCATGGGCAGGGACACCTTGCAACTAGACTAGGTTGCTCAAGGCCTCATCCAACCTGACCTTGAATGCCTCCAGGGAGGGGGCAAATGCCCTCACCACATTTAAAACCTACTTATGGAACTTAAGAAGGAGCATTTGATTTTCTACAGACAATACAATTTTTGGTGAAACATGTAAAACATGGTGTCAAGCTAATCTGAGAGGTGGGAGGCACATTATTTCTCAAGAAGGTAACACCAACAAATAGCATGAAGACAAAATCTGTGCAACTGGGAGCAAACCTGGGCCACTCAGAAAATGACGCATTTCCAACCAAAACATGAGTATCAATGACTGATAACATCAATTGTTGGGATGCAAAGAAATCTCTCTCAAGCGTGAGCCAAAGCTCTCATGCCACAGGCAGGTGGTAGGAAGAAAGCATTCACGTCTGCAACGCTCCCTGGGGATTCAACAGGCAAAGGTATCATCAATCTTAAAAATCTGCAGAAACAAGAGGCATTTGATGGGAAGTCAAATAAGTGAAATACTGACCATTCCCTAAACAAAACTACCATCCCATCTACTAACATTTTGAGTTAGGTATAGACATACTTCTTGAAAGAATTCAAACTCAATTATTATGGAGTTCTAATTGCAAGGATTTTAGTCTACCTCTTTCATCCCCGTCTCTCTCTCCCCTCAGTTGTTATGCTGCTGCCATTCACACTCCTTTCTCTGTATGAGCAATGCTGTACAGGGATGATCAGGTCATTTGAAAAAAGCCCTGGCAAAGCATAAAACCCTTTCAAATGTATAAAAACTAGAAAACACACTGATACTTGAAAAAGAGAAACTTTTAAAGAGAGGAAAAAAAAAAACAAACAAAACCAACAACCAAGGAAAAATAAAAACTTCACTGTCCAGAAGACCCGAGAGGTTGAAATCCTTTAAACACATTAATATTTTGGCATCAGTCTGCAGTTATTAAAACCATGCCTGACTGAAGGTTTTCTTCATAATATCGTTATATAGACACTACACGGAATTCAATAACTTTGTTTGATTATGCACTACTTAGTTGAAAAAGATGCCCCAAAGAGGGAAAAAAACCCAAAAAAAACCAAATCCCCAACCTCCTTCAAAAACCACATAAAACTGCTCCTCCAAACCAAACCCCCAAAACATGTAAAGAGAGGGAGTAACATATAGCCCTTTCTTTGGCTTTCTCTGAAACTTTGCCCTGGGGTCAGCATTTCAGGGGAGTCACCAAACTGGATGCAGAATAAAACTTGAGATGATACAAAATGCAAATCTTTGCATTTACCTGAAAATACTCAAGTTATTCAGAGGGCAGGGGAATCCCATGCTCTCTGAAGGCCACAGTGCTCTAGCTCTGCAGGCACTGCTCAGCTTTGGTGTTTTAGGCAAAGGAGGGTTCCGCTGGCAGCACTGCTAGGGGAGCTCCAACCACAGTGCTTCACCCCAGTTTTTGGGACACTCTCTGGGAGCAGGAAGCGTGGGTTCTCTTCAGACAAATGATTTTCCTCAAACATTGGTGAATGCTTTAACTAATAAGCAAGAGATACTTTTGCCTCCAACCACAGGGTGTCCCAAAGGCTGCTGACTGACTACAACAAGAAAATTCATGAGTGCTAGATGATGTTTCACTTTACTCTGCATGAAAGGTGTGCGAGAGGCCCCATCTTCCTCTGCATTTCCTGGTTGCTCTTTTAAGCAGATTCCCATACAGTGTGATGGCTTTTTAGGAGCCATTTCTATTACTGTAGGAGGTGCTAGTTTCACAGTTTAGTCTCTCATAGGGAAGTATAACATCCAAAATTGCAGTTTTGCAATAGTCAAGTGTTCCGCCATGAAGAGCTGGTTAAGTTTTGACATGTGTAGGGTTTGTGCTCTTCCTGAAAGTTTACAAACAGAGCCTGAATGAGAAGTCAAAAGCAACTATGTAATACTATTTTAAATCACTTTGAGGCAGGAAATACTTTACATATAGATATTGGATATATTGTATTTGGTGCAGGAGTAAAAAAAGCAACATTTTTTGTATCTTATGGCCTTTAAAACCATTAAATGATTATAAAATAGTTGATCTGACAATAATTTGGCCCTCATAATTACACACTTTTCTCCCAGTGATTGATCAAAAGATAGAATTAACTATGAATATTCCATAAAGAAGGTGCCCTCAGAAACACATAACTAAAAATAAATACATGAATCCAAACCAGTTCAGCTGTAACTGAAAGGACACCAATAGATGGGTTTGGAGAAGATAGAACTCTTTCATATGGTTTTGGTTTTTTTTGAAGATTAATTGTAGCATCTGGAATACATTAAATATAATTTGATCAATCCTGAGATTAGGGAATTGTAAACCTTTCTTATTACAGAAAACATATAATTTCATGAGTAAAATTTTGTCTTTCTCTTTGTCCATACAAAGCAAAACCTGTTCAGTTTCAGTGAAATAAGCTTTTATTATAACTGTAAGTATTAACAAATCTGCCAGATTAGTAACTTTATTGCATATACTCACTTTAATCATGTCCTGAAATTTCTAGGCAGAAGGAGAAATGAATTTGCCATACTAGGTAAGATGAATGAATATAAAAAATAGGAAGTTTGAGTATAATGTTATTTTCTTGTCCTTTGTATTTTCTTTTATGCCAAAAAAGGTCATAATAATATAAAATTCATGACCATTAAAAAAAAGCAACGGTGGTAAGAGGTCATACCAATTGTAAGCTCTGCACTGATTTAGAAAAAGGGTGCTTATTATTATTGAAAATAGCTCATGGAATATCCTATAAAGTAGTTTCACTAGGTCGTAACATGCAAAATCCAGGAAAATATAACTACTTCGTATTACTTTGAAACACTTTCTGATAGTGAGTTCTACAGGTACATCACACAGTATTGTAAAGTCTACTTTTCTTTTTATATCTCTGTTTCTAATCCAGAGCAGGTTATTTGGAATCATATCTAAGGCATTGAAACCTGCCAGATTCTCGCCCAAGCATAGATACAGCAACATTTTAAGGTACCAGCCCCATCCTGCAGGAGCATGATTTCAATGTCGTGCTCCTACCCAGTGCCCTGCTAACTGCTACCGACACCTGAATCCTCTTGGTAGCATTTCTCATCCTATAAGTATTTTCTGCCTCCTAATTCTTGCTGCTCTCCAGCTACAGATAAAATAATGTAATAACTTAAATGTGTTTATATAATATCAGGACATAATAAGTCCTAACAAACAAAATCAGACAACCAAAAAGAAAAACCTGCCCCAAAGGCAATGTTTAGGCCAAGTTTATCCTTCATCAAAGTCCAGCAAAACAGTGGTTTAGTTTTTGTTTTATTAAGTTTAAAAATGTTGTAATATTATAAAAATACATCTGGGTTATTGAATTTTTAATTTGCAATTTGAGATGGGAGAGCAGGAAAGATCAGTAGAGACAAGATTGGTTTACATATCAATTTTGTTTTAAGACCACAGTTTCCCCTCATTTGCACCCAGGGAGAAATATACAAATGTTTTATTCCCATTTAATGAGAGTGAAAGAGGTAAATATGTTCCTCAGAAACTGAAGTTGTAAAGTGAGAGGTTATTTGGTATCAACAGCTGTTGTATCAACAGAGGCAGAAGATAAATAGGCTGCCTTGAGGACATATATGCAAAACATGGATCTAGAAGAGTTGTGTTTTTGAGAATGCTTAAAAAATACCCCAAAAACTTGAAAAAATAAACACAAAAGATCAAAGAAATCAAATATAGATGCTCTTATAATTTGAAAAAAGGCCATGCAAGAACTCCCCCTTATGCTGAAGCTGAGTTCAGCATATATTTATTATTAAATGTTGCTTAACCATATTATGGTATAGGATTATGAGGGGAACTCACCAAAAAAAATTATTTACCCATGTGACTGTATGTATAGTACTGCATATATCATATCATGAAGGGACAACTTCTTCCAAAGGGGACTAAGCAGGGGTAGTGAAGATGCAAGACTGCAATTTATGCATAATAACCATGTACCAAACTCCAATCCCCATCAGCCAGAGAGAAAAGCAATCTGCATAGACATACAGACCAAAAAGCACAAAAGTAAATGTCTCTGGAGTTGCATAAGATCACAGAGAAACTTCCTGCTGCAGCATAACTCTGAAATGTGTTAGCAGGCACAGTTTCTGTCACTGCTGCTTAGATAGCTGGCAAAATCAAAGTTCTGAAGCTTGAAAACTCAAACCATCTTCAACTCAGCCTGGGCTTCCTGATGGAGTAACTCAGATGTGCTCTCTGGACAGAGACGACAATGTGCTTCACTGTTTGTAGTTTGAGGTTGCATACCTTAATTAAAAATGTATTCTGTCTGTGGTCCAAAGGTAGATGTATTGTATAAGATAATGAAAGTTATATGAAAAATCAGGCCTTGGTATATATTCCCTGGACTTCGCTTTTCAGAGCCAAAGAAAGTCAAAGAGACATCTGCAAATACTTTCATGGATTGAGGCACTACAGATTAATCAACATAATTAAAATCCAATAAGGCCAATGTCAGTAGGGTTTCCTAAAAGGAATCCAGTGTATTACCACATGAAAGACTCTTAAGGAATGTTTATTCATCTTGTGCCTACCTTTAAGCATAGCTAAAATGGTTGAGATCAACCAAGACATGCAAAAGTATTTTATTATCATTTTCAGTGCTAATGTCTAAGCTGAACAATAGCTGTCTGATTTAATTTAGCTAAAAATCCATTGGTGAAATGGTGAGTGCACATGCCCCATAAAATCAGTGCAAAGACTGATGCTGACAGTCCATTTCACATTCCTTGTTCAACTAAAAATCTAGAAGCTTTAATAGTTACATGGGCAACAAGACTTCAGTTTGATGGTACTGAAGGTTAATGATAGCTACTGCAACATGAAAACCAAGGTCTGTTAACACACTGACTGCACACGCTGTTTGAGAAGTTGAGTAGACATGTAGGCTGCTAACTTGAACTGAACTCTCTAATAGTCCCAAATCCAGCAATTCTAAGCTGGCTGTAAAATGTTTATATGAGGTGCATTATCTCAAGTGATTACACTGTAGATATGACCATCAGTTTATCATAGTCTGGTAGATAAAAAATCCACAGCCTATTTTGAAAACAGGTCAATATACATTTTACAGACTTTTTATGAGGTCACCATGTTCTTTCTACCTTGCTAACTGAAAGCTTAGAAAGAAAAAATATTAAATCAAAATTTTTAAATTTAAATTGATCTTTGAGATGAATTATACATATAGTTTTTCAATGTTTGTTTTGTTCTTTGTTTTTTTTTTTAATCAATGGTCTAGTTCTCCTTACTTTAAACATTAAAAATATTAACCAAGAAGCCTGGCAAAATGGAACCAATTAATCTCTAAACAAAGCTGAGACCTAAGATTTTATCACCTATGTAGACATAGGTGTCTCTCCAGTAGTTCCCTGTCTCTCTTGAACTGGGAAGCCCAGAACTGGACACAATAGTTCCAATGTGACCTCCCTAAGGCAGAGTAGAGGGGGAGGAGACCTCCCTTCACCTGCTAGTCACACTCTTCTTAATGGAACCTGGGATACCTTTGGTCTTCTTGATTACAAGAGCACACTGGTGGCTCATGGTTAACCTGTTGTCCACCAGGACTCCAAGGTCCTTCTACAGAGTACTATGCTGTTACATATTATTTCTTTCTATTCTTTCCTGTTAATAAGTATTATGGCAAATTTGCAAATACCATTCATCAGTAAATGCAGTAAAAGCAGTGGAATAGAGGCGTAAGTACAAACAACATTAAACAGTGACTGTCAGCAAAACAAATAATACAAGAAATCATAGAATGGCTAGGGCTGGAAGGGACATCCAAAGGTCATCTAGTCCAGCCCCCCTGCAGTGAGCAGGGATACCCTCAACTAGACCAGGCTGCTCAGAGCCTTGTCCAACCTCACCTTGAGTATCTCCAGGGATGGGGCCTCAACCACCTCCCTGGGTAGCCTATTCCACTGTTCCACCACCCTCAGTGTAAAAAACTTCTTCCTGATATTCAATCTAAATCTATTCTTGTCTAATTTAAACCTGTTACCACTCGTCCTTTCACTACAGGCCCTCGTAAACAGCCCATCTCCAGCCTTCCTGTAGGCCCCCTTCAGGTACTGGAAGGTCGCTAGTAGGTCTCCCTGAAGCCTTCTCTTCTCCAGGCTGAACAACCCCAGCTCCCTCAGCCTGTCCTCGTAGGAGAGGTGTTCCAGCCCTCTGATCATCTCTGTGTCCCTCCTCTGGACCCGCTCCATCAGGTCCATGTCTTTCCTGTGTTGAGGGCTCCAGAGCTGGACACAGTACTCCAGGTGCAGTCTCACCAGAGCAGAGTAGAGGGGCAGAATCACCTGCCTTGATCTGCTGGCCACACTTCTCTTGATGCAGCCCAGGATGCAATTGGTCTTCTTGGCTGCAAGAGCACACTGTTGGCTCATGTCCAAATCAAAAGGATATGAAAGAGAAGTGTTTTTTTTTTTTTTTTTATGCTAACATAGGTCACTGACACTTTAAATCATGGACTTATTTAGACTCGTATGTTTATCCTAACTGTCCCAGTTGCCCCACCACATGGAGACATGGTTTTCATTACAGTTTTCTTCACATATTTCAGTACAGATTCTTAATGATATTAGAGAAGTTAATTCCTGAAGTGGTCAGTGGCAGCAGGGAGAACCCAAGCTCAAGAAGAAATGGAAAAGTGCATTGCTAACAGAAGAAAAATAGATGGGCAGATATAGTGGGAATCAGGTATGGTGAGGAATCTAGGTCTCTCTGGGGGTTACAGCTTACTCTGGACTAAAATCTGTATGAAAACTAGAATTTATGATTGAATTTTCTTGAATTCTGAAAAATCTGGAAGAGGTTATGTTGCCCAGAGTATCAGATCTTTGATGCTTTGACCATCTGTTTATGCTAAGCAAGGGGAAAATCAAGACAGTTCCCCACTTTCTTACCTAGTGTTTCAAAGTCAGTCTGTCATTGGATCAGTCCTTGGCTCTGCTACTTTGATTAGGTACTGACATTATTTATGAAAAAAGTTCATAGTCATGGATCAGAAGGTCTACAAACATAATTTAACTTATGTAAACCACATGAAAAGCATGAAGGAAATTAATCTGGGAATAAATGTATGTGTGATAGGCTAATCTAATCAATTGTGTAACTAGCCTTAACTCCACTTAAATAGAGATAAGCTCTTTTGGGAACCGTCTTCTTATTCCTGGAATATTTCTGCAAGCATAGAAAGATAGAATCTAACAACATGTTTCAAATAGCTCTATTTCTGTTAAGAAAAAAATCTTAAGGAAAAAGTCAGGGTCATGCTTATTCACAGTCCCAGGGATTAGGACATTAAGGAAATTATATTAAAAAAATTACATCTATCTTTACCAAAGAAGAAAAAATAAAGCAAAATACAAGTTAGTTTAGGTTACTGTGTATAACAACAACAAAAAAAAAAAAACTGTGCAAAGTATAAAAATTTAATAAAAAAAAAATAAAAAAAAAAAAAAAAAAGATGGAAAACAAGGCTGAAAACATGGACCACAGGAGGATATCAAGATTCCTCACAGAAGTCCACAGATATTGGGTTCCCTTTGCAAAGGTTTTGATTTGTAATGAGCACATGTTAATCCATTTAGAATATCTACATTAAAATGATTAAAAAGAAAAGTAGGAACAGGCATAGAAAACCTAAGAAATGCTACGATATGTTCTCAACTTTGAAATGCAGAGTGTTTTTCCCTAGTGTAACAGGAAGAGCTGTGCTTTAGATGGCCATAACAATACAGACTTAAAACTTTATTTCAAGCCCATCTCTGAAAATCTCTGGAGCAACTGAAGAGCTTGGTCTTAAAACCTTGACAGATTAAAAGGGTTTGCTGCATTACCTTCAGCATCCTTGGTCTGTGAGGAAAGTCTGAAAATGGTTCACACAGAAACAGAGCAACCAGGGAATACCATTTCGTATTAAGCACTCATATAGGGTCTATGAAATTACCTTAGATTGGGGGTAAAGCAGACTGCTGATTATAGTGATTCTCTCAAAAGATGCAGGTAAAAATCATTATACAGATCTAAGGACAGAATTTTGGTAATAGCAAATGTAGTAGTATATGACTCAACATTCTCTGGAGTTCTCTGAGAGTTAATAAAACTATATTATTGTGCCTACTCTCCAAATCAGAAAACTGGGAAAGGAATACAAAATGTTCTTTCCTTTGCTGAGACCACCTTTGAAAATACAAATGCATACCCAAGTAGAACTTATTGGAAACCATTCTCACACACACACAGACATTTCAGAGATCATGGTTGCATTTTTTCCTCACTAAGTGAGAAGTGGAATTAATTTTTTTTTTTAAGTATAAACAGGATACACTTGTATTTACCAGAATATCTATTAATACAAGGTCTGGACCTTTTACATGAGAATACAGAGATATTGATTCAAACTGTCCACTTGACTGGTTTAAAGCAAAGTTTGTCTCATACATAGAATCATAGGTTGAATCATAGAATCACAGAACTGTTCGGACTGGAAGGACCTTTAAAGGTCATCTAGTCCAGCCTCCCTGTTGTAGGCAGGGGCATCTTTCATTAGATCAGGTTGCTTAAAGCCCCATCCAGTCTGACCTTCAACACTTCTAGGGAGGGAGCATCCACAGATAACTCTGGGCAACCTGCTACAGTGTCTCATCATCCCTTATATCTAACCTAAATCTAACCTCTTTTCATTTAAAACTGTTACCCCATGTCCTGTCACTACAAGCCCTTGGAAAGAGTCTCCTTCCATCTTTCTTATAAACTCCCTTTAAGTATTGAAACATCGCAGTGAGGTCTCCCTGAAGCTTCCTCTCCACATTAAACCACCCCAATGTGAGTGCCTTGGGCAAGTGTTTTTTTCTGAGGTGGGCCAACTTTTTCTTACTGCTGTTGGTGTTCTTTCTCCCTCCCCTGGCTTCCCCCAAGAAAATTTAATTGAAATGAGGTTGTTCCTATTTTTTCTATGGACAACACTGCCATCCACTCACTAGCTTTACATAGAATTAAAATAATTCATATTTATCTCCTTCTTTACTTAAAAGATATAAATATGTACATCTATTTAGGTTGAATAAGGTTCTGAACTTTCATAAAAGATTCCTAGCATTTGAAGGTATGCAGCCTCAGCTAGCTCTGAAACATATTATATTAAGATTTCTTTGGTAGCACCTGTGAAAAGCATAGGTATAATGAAGACCTCATAAGTAGGCAATGAATAATAACAGATTGACAGTAACTTCAAAGAGCCTTAACCACAGGTGATAAAACACAGGAGATGAAAGCATGGAAGATTGAGGAAGCTTATTTTGACAAGTTAGTGGACTCAGAGATAGCAATAGTCTTTTGGCCTTCAAACTGAATAAATGTGCAGATTCATAAGATACAACAACTATGATACAATGTTGATGATACTCTTATGAAGGTACTTTTTAGATCTTGTTTCATTTTCAAAGGATGGAAAGTCAGAATTAGTATTTTGCTTATTTAAAAGTGACCTTGCTTCAACAGAAACAGTAAGAAAAAGGACTGATAAAAATGTTTCCCTTGGAAAATTCTTTGATTTTAAAAATATTATATTTATTCTTCACCTCATTGAAGGTTAAAATGTAGTAGAAGAAGGCTTCCAAACTGCCGAGCGGCAGCAGCATTTGTAATATATATGATATTTCCTAGACATACAAGAAATCTTGAGTAGGGTGGAGGTTTCTGATGCCTCTGAATGTGTGAAAACCAAGCAATTCTGTACTTCATTCAAAGTAACTCCTTTCTGCACGCTCATGAGCGGCAACTGAGCTCAGGGAGAGTTAATCTATTTGCTTACCAGTTTCCTGAAGCTCTTCCACTGCTTCCACTGTGACAAATTAGCTTGACTAGTACCCATTCAGAATGACTAGGAAGGGACAGATAGAACAGCAGAAGTTTTGTTTTTGAAGGAAAACAATTTACACAGGACACTTCATGCAGAACAAAAGAGAGGACTGCAGTGTCACATGGCATGCAATAGTGAATAGCAAATAATACTGCATGGTATTTTCAGATGCACAACAAAAATGTCATAAACACTAATGGCAGTATTGGTTAATGGGCAGGTCCCTAAACATGATTCCGTTTTGGCAATGCATTGTTCAGGCTGATCCACCTGGGAATAATATTTCAAGCTGTCCTATAGGGACTTGTTATTTTTACAAACCTATGACTTCACTTCTTTGGTATAATAGAAATTTGTATGGGGTTACTGATTACATGGGAAGTAAAGAAAGTTTACCTAGAAATTAGCGAGACCATGAGGAATGAATTCCCACAGAAACAAAGAACAAGCACAACCTTGCCTCAACACTTTCTAACCTTCTTTAGCAGTGTGAATGGTTCAAGAAACCCCTTCCACAACCGAATACAATACTGGACCTGTTTCTTTGTGTACATGGTAAGTGATCAACTCATACCAAAAGATATTACAGTATCTATGAGGACAACATTAAAAGTGATGGAGTACAGCATATAGCAAGCAATCAACATGTCCACTATAAAACAAGAAGTGCTTTGTGTTTGAAAACCCTACTGCTTACTAGATAAGAGTGTGTGTTGTGATTCCAAATTTAGAAGTCTCTAAACAATCCCTGATTAAGAGTTTCAATGCACGTTCTACTGTTTTCATGGTTCAGCCTTTGTGACAGGAAGTAGATTATTACAAAAATAGATAAATCATACCTTCAGAATGAACAATCCTGACTGTAAAGATCAGGAAGTACCCTGACCATAGTATTGTTACTAAAGAATTTTTTTTTTTTTTTTTCTAGTGGCTTTTGAAGAACATTACACCAGAATTTGCTTTTCAACTATTAAGAAGGAATAATGAAATCATACTGGCATTAGACAGCTGCACTTTCATATCATGTGATTTTTATGCTACAGCAACCTTATCCCTTGTATTACCTGCTAGCTTGCTGAAACATGGTCTGCTCTAAGAAGTCATACTTTGAACAGATCGTGTGTCCACTGTGATGTCTTTATAGAAGTTCTTCCTTGCAATACTGATCTATGACAATTAGCTAAACTGTGTTAAAATTATATTGAGGCTTAGACCTAAGCATCAGACCTTAGCTTAGAGCTAAGCATTGCAACAGATACCTTGATACAGGCATCTGAACTTGTGAGTGAGAGAAAGCCTTTAGAGTGCTGTGCTTTCAAGTCTTTGCCTCCTGAGATCTGATCTGATCTGGCAGTCTCCCACAGTTTATCCATGCTTTCTATCCAGTCATTATTAGAAGTTGCAGATGAAGGTCACCTGTACTATTCTGAGGCTAACAGTATCATATAAATGTTCTGCTTCCTTGGTCTATTACATTTGTGAAACACATGTATGCACCCATTCTGTCACTGCTGGCCAGATGCACATATTTCTAAGAGATGTTTGCAAACATAAAAGGCCTGATGGTGCCTTTTTTTGTTCTGTTTTCATGATGAAAGACATCTAAGGTGGGCTATCCTGACCACCCTGCTTTTCATACATCTGCACAAAGATGACAAATGAAGTAGTGTACAGCTTTTCCCAGTGCAATATTGTTACTGCTGTTCCTCAGCTCACTGTAAAGAAGGCAGAAAAATCCTGGGTCTGTGGCCCTCTCAGTGGCACAAAGCTCAGAAATCACGTACTTCTCTCTAACTTAATCCTCATAACTTAGTTTAAAGCCATTACCAACATCTAGTAAGTTTGGTACTCTGTGTCAGGAAACTCTCCAAAATACGTCATTTTTGTAAAATACATAAATAACAATAAAATAAAACCCTTCTTATTGAAAGTTTAAACTCCTTTAGACACTTACAGAAACCCATGACTTAATAACTCTTTCACACAATTTTCACAAAGACAGTACTACTACATCTGTCTGACAAAACCAAGACATTAATCAATTTATACTCTTTATTGTCTTACATAGATTTTTATATTTAATTAATGAACAGTAAAGATCTGGTTATTATTTGGCATCTGTTTTCAATACAAAACAACAATCACATAAAGGTTGAAAACATAAAAACCTATGTGTACAGTTCACTAATAGCTAGACCAATGAAAAGACCTGGAAAAGAAGCAGTACTGAAATCAAATCATTGCAGACTCACTTATTCTCTATTTCTGCAGGAAAATGTTTGATATTCTTCTGAAAATGGATGTAACTAGATACATCATAGAAACAATAAATTCCTAGATGAAACAAGTAATTATTTAGGTTATTTATGTCATGCTATGTGAAAAATACAGTCAATGAAAAGAATAAATATAATTTGAAAATAAATTAAAAAAAATGCAAAAACATTTGGTATATCTGATTATGTTTACCTTAAAAAGTCATTTTGTGATGAAAGACGATATATAATTACTAAAATGAAACCATGTGCTATCATTTTTCATTATAAATTTCAAGAAGATGTTTTCATTCATGTGAATTGCATACAATGCTATTGTATTTTTTTTAAACACTGCTTTTATATATAAAGCTCTCAACACAACGTTCAGTCTTCTTTAACTATTAAGTTAATAGGAGACCAAGAGCTGTTTTTCTGTATTTCCATTATCATATGGTTATTTAAGCATCACAAAAGTGGAACAGAATTCTAATCTTAGAATTCTATGATATTAATTCCATGGGTTTAAAACTGCAGTCACGAGATCAAATGTAATAAATAAAACAAAATAAATGCATACATACATAAATATATAGACAAGGAAAGGAAACTCTTTGCCTTAATCTGCTGGGAATTTTCCAAATCTGGAATGGAAGAATCCCTACATTTTGGGATCTTTACACCAGAAACTGAACTGGAAAATCAAAGCTGTATTATTTATTTAAACTGCAAATATCCTAAATGAAAGAGGATTGAGTAAGAAGAAGTCAGCCAAGAATAATCTGTGTTTTTCTCAAATACCTGACTGGCAATCTTCTTGGTCCAAGCACTGAAATAATGGAGGCTCCTATCAGTAACTCATGGAGATACAATCAGTTTGTATACAATTATTTAAAGCAGTGATTTAGAGCGATTTAGAGCCAGGGAAAGTAGCTTCAAGATCTAATCACTAAGGTAGAAAAACCTAGACTCCCTGGAAGCAAAGGCTTAAATTCTGTCAGGCTCACCTCATCCTTTCATCTTTCAGAGATAGATTAAATTCTGCATAGCTTAGCATATAGGGTTTCTTCACAGGACTTCAAAAAAATGAAGTCCTATCTCCTCTAAATGTTAAAATATTACATCTTTTGTCTCTCTTCCCCTCCCCCTCCTTAGAAATAAGTCCTAGCAACTTGAAATCATTTTTCTAAAGATTTTTTCTCTTTTCCAGGCAGCTCCCTACCTTCTTGTCTTGAAGGTTTTGAAGTTTTACTTCTTGACTCTCTATTTTAGTGATAGAAACTCTCCTGTAGAATTGTTCCACTCCGCAGGCAGCATTAGCAAAAATCAGGGCCCAGAAGAATAGGGGCATTTCTTACCAGTTAAAGATTTGCTCTTTTAATTTCTTTAAATTGCCAAAAGCTAATGAGACTTGTTGAAACTATTGAGATAAAATTTAAATCTGTCTTTAAAAAGAGTAAGAAACCTCAGCAAATATCCCACTAATTATTGAACCTATCCAACAAATCCCTATATGTATTGAGAAGCAGTCTGAGCAAATTAATGACAGTGGCTATTACAGAGCTTGATCTTAAATTTTTAGAGCTAAAACTGTTGATACATATTACAAGTAGTAATGATTACCCACATGTGTACTAGGGATCTAATTTAAGCACTTAATGACATCTAATTCATTACACAACCCTATATATATTTTCGGTAGCTATGTGATACAGTATGTCCCAAAGGCCTCTTCAGCAATTACAGATAACCAAAAAGTTGGTAATAGAACCAAGATTAATGCAAAATGCGTTGGCTAGAGAGAAAAAGGGATGTATGGGTTGGTCATACTTAGGTTTCTGAGTTTTTCCCCAACTAAAAGGAAAAGTAATAAGAAAATGCATTTGTCAGTAATTTAAATCTTTCTTCATCCTGACTGAGTTTCAAGGCATATAATCCACGGAGTCCCCAAAAGATGGATGCATAAAGATAATGATTAATAATAATTTGTCAACCTTGGCTGCTATTTAGAGAAAAAAAAAAACAAAACACTAGGAATGGATGCAATGTGAAGAAAGAAGAAAAGCAGAAAGTAGAAAAGAGACATCGTCTTGAGCAAACAAAAGATCAGAAGCTTGTGTCCACATTCTCCCCCTAAAATGTACTAGGTAATATACTGGTACACAATGCAACTTGTTTTCCATGGAAAGAGAAATAAAATAACATTATATATCACAGCCAGTCTTCAACTTGATTCTCCCCTTATGAAAAAAAAAAGATGACTGACATGGAACATCTCGTGTTTCTTTCCTCGGGAACCTTTAAGAACACCTAGTTCTCATTAATCGTGCAATTTCCGCTAATGTTTCAGAAGGGACAGGCTTCTAAAAATTATTCAGAATAATACAGCCTGAAGATCTGGCTTAGTACTTTTGAAGACAGATATTATATCAATGAAATACAAATGTCACTGACAAATTATGTGTCAAAATGTTGCTTCTCAAGTTTTCTTTTACAAGTTAGTAAAGCTGGTAAATGCCAGTCAATGAGTAGCCCAGTACATGTTTTTCAGCCCACTTGAGCCTCCGCCCATTTAAAATGCTTTGCACAGTCACACCAGTGCTGCCAGAGCCTTAGATGAAGTATTAGATGAGTGGTGCCTAGAGCTTACCGGAAAATCAGAAATCAGGCTGAAAAGTCCTCTCTTGCAGGCTGTGTTGCCCGCAGCTCTGTCACCTAGCGATTACATAGGAAATGGTCAATGATTGCACATAAGACTCTGAGACTCTGATCATTAGACTGCACAGATGTCACAGAGCAGTGGAAAAATCTATGAGGCAAATACTAAAACATGAGCACAAATGGAAACAAATCTTGAAAATTCTGGGTCAGACTGACAGTTACAAAGAGAAGGAAGGGGCATTTGGGTTAATGAGCCCAAGTCCTTGTCATTACACCACAGAAAGCTCTGTTCTTAGTTGTACAGCTTCTCTGTTGATCTTTCCCAAGTGCTGCAATACCTTGGGCCACAGAATGAAAATCTGTTGTTCCCTTGTTGAAAATACTTTTCACTTCACTTTAAAATGCATCAAAGCAACAACAACAATTCTTTTAATTAATTAAATGAATCATTCAATTAATTATTTCTGAGAAGAGTTTGAAATTGAAGAATCATCCTGAATCATTCACTTTACACCTAGGACATCGGCATTCAGAAGTTTCATTCCTTAGTGTCAGTCTGTCAGCATAGTCAACCTGTTAATATAAATTAATATAAAGGGTGCAATATCTTCCACAAAAAAAAAAAAAAAATGTACAGGGGCACTATTAATTTATTCGTTTAACCATTAGGATAAGTTTTACAAACTCACCAGCAAAGTAATGACAGGTTGCTGTGAATACAATTCTAACTCTTCTGTCTTGCATGCTTTACCAGTGCATGCTGCAAGCCTAAATTAGGACCTGCTTAATTTGTTCTGAAACAAGGAGGTTCCAAGTTACCTATTCAAAACCCTCACTGAATAAATAGGGATTTTAAAATGCTTTGAACATTGAGGAATCTTTTTTTCATCACATGCAAACTGTATTAAGTTATGTTTAAATCAATAGAGGGTGTAATGTTGAGAGTTGATGTACCTTAGGAAATCAGTCCTTAGTACCTTACTTGGTAGGATCAGCTCTGCAATACTACACCAATAAAATGCAGGCATTTTTCAGGAGACATACACCAGCACGAAAGCATAAGCTTTGTCATTCACCCAGCACCAGGAAAATTAGAAGTGACCATCTTGCTAGAGCTGACTATGAAACCCTCTAGATTTCATGCACAAGTGATGTACTGTGCCCAAGAACTGAATATATAGCTTCTGAATTGAATATTATTCTTCTGATGTCTAAAATGGAAAAAGGGTTGAAAAATCTCAGGGAACAGCAGCAGCAAAAGTGGTTTCTTTGTTTGGATCATTTCCCTTCCTCTGACATTTTTTGCTTCAAAACAACATAATGATAAACATAATAACTGCACCTGGACTGACATCTCCATTATCATATATTTTATTATTCATATTTTAATGGCAGCCACCAACACATAGGACATAATATGTTCCTCACAAAACTCATAGGCTAAATAAGAAAACAAGGAAGAGATGGCTAACATCTATATCAATGCAGTATGTTTACACATGTATATTAAAAATATTTTTATACATTTAAGTAACTTAACATTGAGGTATACCAGACTTTAGTATTGCAGTCTTTCATTTTCACTTGCTCATCACAGTGTTCAAAATAGTAACTTTAAAAAGACTATGTTTTTTAGGAGATCTTTCCTAGTGATAGAATGTCATGAGAGACAATATGAAAGGCACAAATGTGAGATGAGACTGTCATTCAGAAAAAAGTAACTAGAAAAACAGACCAAGCAAGGTGCTATGATATGTACAGAAGGCTGAAAATATTTCATAATGAAACTTTTGGATATTTTGTAATTAAAATATTTTCCTTTCCACATTAACTGTTCATTCAAAAGCTGATTTTCCTTATAAATTACACTGAAACAACAGATTCGGTGGAGTTCATAGAATGGTCTAAGTTGAACAGGACCTTTAAAGGTCATGTAGTCCATCCCCCTCTGCAGTGAGAAGGGTCATCTTTAACTAGATTAGGTTACTAAGAGCCCTGTACAGCCTGACCTTGACTTTTTCCAGTAATGGAGGATCTATCACCTCTCTAGGCAATCTGTTTCAGTGTTTCACCTCCCTCATGGTAAAAATTTCTTCCTTTTATCTAGTCTAAATCTACCCTCTTTTAGTTTAAAACTATTATGCCTCGTCCTGTTGGTGCAGGCCCTTCTAAAAATGCTCTCCCTACCCTTCTTATAGGTCTCCTTAAACTACCAAAAGTCTGCAAAAGGTCTCCCCAGAGCCTTCTTTTCTCCAGGCTGAACCCCAATTCTCTCAACTTTTCTTCACAGGGGAAGTGTTCCAGCCCTCTCATAATTTTCATGGCCTTCCTCTGGACCTGCTCCAACAGGTTCATGCCCTTCGTGTGCTGAGAACTCCAGAGTTGGACACAGCATTCTCACCAGAGCAGAGGTGCAGAATCACCTCCTTCAACCTGCTGGCCATGCTAGTTTTGAGGCAGACTAATAAATTTTTGCATTCTGGGCTGTGAGCGCACTTTGCTGGCTCGTGTCCAGCTTTTCATCTATCAATACCTCCAATTTGGAGAAAGTTAAAAACAATACAGAAAAAAATCTGATCAATTCCTACTTGTCACGGTAAATTCAGTATTTCATTACAGGGTCAATTACATCTATTATTTAATCACATGAAAACCATTTATAGTAGAGACAAAAGCTAGTTGTAAAACATAAATAATACTGAGAAAAAAAAACCAAACTTATAAAGCAGAATGGAAATAGAAATGTTTACTAAGGATATACAATGAAACTGTAAACTTATTTAAGCCTTAATGCAAATCTTAGAAAATACATTGAAGAAGAATTTCTTTAGACTTTTGTGATTAAGTCTTCTTACTTATTTCACAGAACTTTTAGGTTCTGAGTCAATAGAAAATATGTCTAATCTTTGCTATTTTGTACTACGTTTTATCTCCTCAAAGTTTACGCAGTCTAACATGAAGCTCTTAGGCCAATAAAGTTTTATTCAATCCGTCATTAGCTTTAATTACCATTGCCTTTTGAAAGTGGTCTTAAAAAGAAAAAAAAAAAACCAAACATTTTATAAATTAGGGAAAAATTTGTGCATGTATTCTTTTTTATATTTCAGTATTATTATTGATCAGTAAAGATTTATTTTACCATGGAAAAATATTTTTAATCACTTGAAGTTAATTTACATGAAACATAAAGCTTTATATAGTCCTTAAATGAGGATTAATTTGAAGTTAATAGCTGGTTTAAAGCAGACTCAAAAGTAGGAATAAGTACTACATATGGGAATGGCTTGCTTCTATTATACAATCTGCTTAAGCTTCTGTAGGCTTGTATGTGCTTATGGTATTTCTACAGAAACCCATATTGCAAAGCTGTCAATATTAGAGGAGCTCTGCACTAGAAATTTACTGCCTCCCATTCTGTTAAGAAAGATAATCTGATTTAGTTCAGCCTGTATGGTCTCTTGTCATGTGGTAAAAAAGGAACATGGAATAAATCACTTTTACAATTAGTTCACTGAGGTTTTCCAATATTTTCCTAGTCACCCACTCCTGGAAGTCATATTATCTTCATATGGCTTAAAGTGGAATATCCTATGAGGTTCCCATATGAAACTGAATAGGTATAAACTTAGAGCAAGAAAAAAAAAGGAAAACATATGCATACCAACAAATCATGTGCACACACAAGCATGAGCATGTACAACCTTAAATCTATAGATGCATAAAATACTCACACATGCATGTACACATATATATGTACAGCGCCTCCTTCTTGCCTCCAAGTTACCTTTATAAAGCAGGGAGACTAATGAATGCTCTTGCATCTGCTGCAGCCCCTGCTCAAGCAACCCCTGAGAGCAACCTGGAAGAAGCAAGCTGCATGGTTTGGATGAGCAGATTCTACAATATTCCAGTAGAAGAAAGCCCCACATTCTGAGGGTTTGATACAAAACTTCAGGGTGGTTGAAAGTCTCCATTCCAATATGAGTATGATTAAGTTGGACATGGGTGACACGGTGATGATAATCTTCTGTCATATGCTGATGCTCAGAGGGTTAGTCACCAGTAATAAAGCAGTGAGAAAGGAAGGAAGGTAGGCAAATAAAACTATAGCAATCTACTGAACCGAAGGACTTGGAACACAAAATGGTAAAAAATGACTCCTGTTATAATGACAACACTTTTAATTATATATATTCAATGAAAAATAAACTATTACAGAGAGAGTAAAATACTTCCAATTAATGGAAGCAATGTAATGTTCAAACTTAAATGAAGTATTTTTCCCTTGAGGGTTTTACTGTACTATTTTATTTAGCTTAATATAATTTAAATTATAAACAGAATGGTTTTGTAAGCCCCCAGAGAAATTTATTTTATTTATAATGTATTTCTTTTGAAGCGGTTACGGAAATCATGCTCTTCCTGAAGTCTGTCTCTCACATACCACCTACTGCTACAAACTAGTCTGCCCTCACAAGTTAAACATAATCAGTCTGGTGAAGTACGTGACAAGAAAACTCAAGACTTTTTAAAAATGCCAGTAGAAATAGAATTTTGTAATTACAAAAACTAATAATCTTCCCTCCAAAAAAGGGTACTGAAAGATCTCTGTTGATAAAAGTTATGTTTTTTCAGAGGGGAATGGAACTCTGCCATAATTACTCCACTTGAGTTTTTAATGAGTGTAATGGAAAAAAAAATTGTTTACACTATACCCTAGAGGCATTTCATCTTAGAGTAATTATATTTTGTATACTTAAGTTTAAATAGGTAAACATTTCCATCTTCCATGTAAACCACAAATCCTTAAAAAAATTAATTCTAGTATAAAATGTACACTTTCAGGCAAATTAGAAATGACCAGTTAGTGTCACCTTTTTTTCCTCCAAGTATTTAAAATAATCCATTTATAAATAAATAAGCAACTATGAATTAATAAATTGAAATCCAGTCTTTGTGCTCTCCTCACCATCAATAGGTACTGAATAGACTCAGTTAAATAACTAGAGACAAAGCGAAAATTGTCTCTAGAAAATTAAATTTGGCTATTAGTCAAATTTTTAAAGCATAATAGTACCCTTTCCTTATAGATGAAGCACTAAATCAACACACCAGCCATAGACATACCGTCTAAGCTATGATGCTTCACCTAAAATAATGTCAAGCCAAGTCACTTCAAAGGGACTAGGCAAGGAAGCACTGCAACATACAGCTGATTGTGTGACCGCTTACTGTATGAACTCATGACAGCTGTAGTCACAAATTACATATGCTTTGAACTGGTTATTCTTTTTGTCAAAGCTGCTCTTCTGCTCTAAGCTACTATCAGTCTATAAATAAATAGAAATATGAGTTCTCATTAGCTTCAGATTAATAGTTTGAATAATTTTTCAAGGCATAATGATTAGGAAGAAATATTTCTGAGTTACTACTTTATAAATCAAACATCAAAGCTCCAAAGTTAAACTAATTTAGTTAGTAGATTTGATCAATATCATAAACTTTCAGGTAGATAATTAAATGTAGAAAAATATTTAAGATAAAAATTTTAATCACATTTATGACTATATGAAACAAATATGAATTAATTGTAACACTTTAAAAAAAAAATATATATATAATTGATGTGAATATAGTGCTGTACAAACCTTCTAAGAAAAGGCATTTCCTCTGTCTCTTTTTAGATCAGTCGTTATCTAGGTCACACTTGAAAGTTATACCAATTGTGTTAGAATTTGCACTTAGTATTAGAGAGCTGACCTGCACCACAACCTTTGCAGACATCTATGTTTTGCTAAAAGCTACTAAAGCACAAGTATTACTTGTGTTAAATGACAAATATATGTCATTGTGACCATTACCCTGACATCTAAGGCAAGATTTTAAGATTCTGACAGCCCAAACAGCCTAGCTAATGTACCTTTCCTAAGCAAAATGGTGCTGCTCCTCTTGACTAATGTAATGTGTTCAGATGAACTGACAAATTATGTTTAATGCACTGCACATTTGTGGGTAATAAAGCACATTATTTTATTATTTCTTTATACATATAATCCCATAAGAGGTAGCATGACAGTGTAGTGTAAATCTAAAGCAATCCATTAGATTTATTTGTCCAAATGGCTGCATTGTTATTAATTTAGTATCAGGGGGAAAAAAAAAAAAAAAAAAAAAATCTGGGTTTCTGAAAACTTTGTTACTGTATTTCTTGTAGTAGGGAGCTTGAGGATGTGGTGTAGTGGTTAGAGAAATGCTAGGACAAAGGTTGTACTTGATGACCCTGGAGGTCCTTTCCAACCATAATGATTCTATGATTATACAGTTTTGTACTTGAACTTTCTTTTTTTTTTTGCTCATTGTTTCCCTACTGTCATATCAGAATCTAAGTGACAATTTTTAAAAGGAGAGAGGTGTGGACTTTAACAAAATTTCCATATATTAATTATATAAATTCAGGTATATTCTTCATTACTTCCCTTTTGGACTAAAACAGAATATAATTCGATTCCAGTTCCTTTGGGGTACTCTGAGTTTTGGTAATTAAAAAATTTCCCACCAAGGAATATTTGTGACACAGATACCTACAGAAGAGACATTCTCCTTAGACTCAGTATCATCTCCAGCATAATAAATTTTTTTTGTGATTGCTTTCCTGCCCATGAGTTACAACTGGAGAAGATTTGGGATACTCAAAACAGGGAACATGAATCTCTTCTCCCGTCTAGAGCCAGCAACCCCCTTATGAATTGTGATAATTTAAATTTAACTACTAAACCAGGAAATTTATGTTTTCAGTATTTTATTCATAGAAAGTCTGTCATCTAAAAAAACCAACCCATATGAATCCCACAGCCTTTCACCTTACACATATTATCTGAAAAAGCATCTAAGCAGAGCTGGAACATGGTCAACACAACACGAAAGACAAAAACAACTTTAACTGAATATGATCAACTGTGTAACAGAGTGCAAGATACCATATCCTAATTTCAGGATAAGAAAGCAGGGGTAAGCACCATCTCAGGATTCATCTGAGACACTTGTTAGTATTGAAGCCATAAAGATTCAGCCAGCATGCTATGAAAATGCTTTCCTGAGATGACTTGGTTAGAAGCTTTCTCCAGACAGAACTGAGTAACTGAAATCTTGAGACTCAGTAGAAACAACCACAATAAACTGTCAGTGTCACAGTCCCTAAAGCAAGTATGTGAGGAGAGCTGTCTTTTTTGTAAGGAAAGTGTGCCAGCATGTGTAAATACAGGCCATCAACACCACCACCACATATCCATGTTTACAGTTCACTACCACAAAATTAGAAATTAAAACCAAGGCAGAAGTTTTACAGAAATGTGTAAGGAGTGTGAAAGAAACACCAACTATATCATAGACATAAACACTGCAGCCTACTAATTCATGGAAATTACTTTAAATGCCACTGCAACTGAGACATAAAACAGCACAACATACAAGGGAGAAAGCAGTCAAGTGATAATGAATGCAGGCAATTTAATCAGAACATTTTAGTTCTTTGCCTAGGTTTACTCTCACAGAGGGAAATGACTCTGAAAATAAATCCAGCTAGTATATCAAAACCTGAAGGGAAAACACACTTTTCAAGAAATTGAATTTAACTTGCTGTATTTTCACCTCTACTACAGTAAGAATGAATTGTTCTGCAGGAAATCCTGGAGGTGGAATATTTTGTACATTTTTCATTTTATCTGAAACTCACAGAAAACTTGAAAGTTTGTGCAGAAGCTCCAGATGACCAACAAGAATAACCTGAAGGTGTCTTTACCCTGATTACCAATACCATGACGCTGTTCTACTCTTCTTAAGACAAACACAGAGTTCATTCACATAAACAGCCTAGCTCTCACCCTGGCTTCCTCTTATTCAGCTCGCTGTGAAGTTGTTAATAACAAGAATCTCAAGGTTTGCTAACTACTTGAGAGTTTATTTGATTTCTCTGCTAGATATTGTGCCTAATCTGAAATTTGCAGCACTGCAGCTGCTATTAAAGGTAGCTCAGGTATGCCGACAGGGATGATAGGCATTACAGTGTTCCCAGCACCCACAACAACCTAAACAGATGTGGCAAGGAAACCAAACACATTGGTAATATATGACAGTCTACAGTTGTGTGTCTGTTCATGATAAAACATGTTGGAAAGTTGGTAGATGTTAATAAATTATTTTGTTGTCCATAAATTCCAAAAGACCCTGACTTGGCCAAGTGAGCATCACTGCCAAAAATCAGCTGTTTCCTGATATGTTGAATACTTGGAAAGATAAAACATGAATATGTATGTTTCTCGGTATTTTACCTACATGGTCCAGTGAGGAACATCAAAGTGGCTAGCTGGATCACGCACCGCGTAGTTCTGAGAACTCCTCTTTTGGAAACAAAATTTGTAGTGTGTCAGCATGTAGGCTGTGAACGTAAGAAAAGACCGAAGAAGAATTATTAAAATAGATTACAGACACATGGGCAAGGCACAAATATGTAATCCAAAAGGCCTCTTTTGGACCAAGAGATGGCAAAAGCTATTAATACTTTCTATTGATGAATAATGTTTTATTTCTTTTAATTTTTAAATCTTGGAGACCTTGCTGAAAACAGTAGAACTCAAGGGTGCATGTATCAACGAGATCTGGAGCAGAGGTAATACAATGATACTGAGTAGCCTTTGGGCTACTCACACTTACCCCCAAAGGGCTATGTATGATCACAGTATTTTCAGACGATTTTTCAAACCCAGTGACCACATTGGAGTGAAGGTAACAGTTTATCCAAGACAGCACAAATAATTTTGCATCATTCTGTGAGTCAACAAGGGAGCTTAGCTAGTTTATGCCTGGAAATTAGCAGCTCCAGGCACAGAAAGATGGGATGTTGAGCCTGCCCAGATGCTAGGAGCTGCTTGACACAGGGGCAGAACTAAGAACTGGGATCTCCTTTCTTCTTAAAACTATTCAGTGTTTCATTCTAACCACTTTAGAAAGGTGGTTTGGAATATTAATTTTCATGTATAAAATGTAAAAAGATAGAATAATAAAACTCTTAATGTACTCCATACATTACATTTTCAGTTGCTTTTAATACACTGTTACTTTTAAAAGTTGACACAATTACAGAGGAAGCAAAAATATCAATAATTAAAACCTCAACTTCACACTTCAAAAGTTGTATATTCCTGAAGTCAGAAGTGTAGGAGGATTAGCCACTGACTGCCATGTTCCATTTCATTGTGTATAATTACTGCCAAGAGGAACCGTGTGCCATCATTGTCCCATTTATTGCATGCCATTGCAGTCTAAGGCTTCACGACCCCCCCCTTGAATAACTTAAACACAGAAGAGTGATTCTGAATAATAGACACTCCACATTTTTGCTCAGTGCCTCAGCCTTTACCAGCATGCCAAGGGATTTTATTTCCAGGTAAATAAAACACTGGCTACGTTGGATGCTCAGTTTCTCAGGAAAAACAAAATAAAACAAAACCACCAACACCAAAACAGTAAAAACGATGTTGAGATTATTAACCAACAAGACAGAGACTATATTCCAGTTCATTTTCAGAACAGAATACACATTTACTAGCCATGTACTTCGCTGCCCACCAACACAGCCCTTCTAACATGGCTCTGATATACCATTAATCATGAAGATCTCTCCCTCCTCTGGTAAAATGCTTTCCTGGAAGACAGCTGCTCCCTCCACTAACCCTGCAGAGCCAAGAAGCACGTTGCATTAGAATGGAAATTAATCTGAACACTCTGACAGCAAATGATGACAAGAGAGGCTGTATTTGTGAGAATGAGTTGAAAATAAGTAGATCAGATGAAATAGTCAGGAAAGAAGGAATACACACTATTTGTCCTACAAGCAGTGCTATGTAATTCCTAACTGGGAAGAGTCTGAGCCTGGTCACATCAGTGTGGCAAACCTTTTCATAAGAGCAGGCTTTGATCCCCACTCAGCCTAGATCAACATTTAGATGAGAGATGGTCACTCCAAACCCACTTCCTGAAACATTTATTTTCCTAGGAATTTCTTTGCTGAACTATTACACTGCTACTCAAACACTCTGCTCCTGCCACAGCTCCCAGACAGACACTGAACAGGAAGCACAGTACAAGAAAACATGTGTGCACTGAAAGCCATCAAGTAAAGAAAGCAAAACTCTCAGAAAGAGGCAAGGAGCATCCAGGGAGCCCATGGGCATCATGCAACCACCTCCCACTTGGAAAGGGCTTTCAATCTGTAAACTGACACAGGAGATCTGTAAGGACGTCATGGAGCCTTTGGTGGGAGAGCTTGATCTTTCAGCTCAGAAAGGATGGTTGCAGACTTTTCAAAACAGCAGCTCTGATTTCAGTACTTTACTCCAGAGATACAACAGTGAATCCACACATTAGTAATTCACTTAAATTCAATCTACTAAAACTACAGTTTGCACAGCATGTACCAATTATTGTTTAACTGATGTCCATAAAGGTCCTTGGTGTAACTCTTACCTACTGTGAACCATGAAACAATGAGGATCAGACTTAAAACCAAAAAATTAATTTTCAATTACTTTTTAATGCAGAAAGTATAAAAGATGAAAAGCATTTCTTATTCATGCTATCAATGCAAAACAAAACAAACAAACAAAAAAAAAAAAAAAAAAAAAAAAAAATCTTCTTTGTGACCAAAGACAGATTTAAGCCACTTTTAAGACTACCAAACAATTGAAAAGGAAAGCCTCTTTTACGTTAGTTGAGCCTCCTTTTAGTTGAAGAATTGCAGTTTCTGACAATTAAAGCCAGAATTTTAATAATGCTTAATAATTTCCCTCTTATGAAGCTATTACATTTTTAGTTAGCAATAAACTAGTTCATTATTAAATTAGCTTTTCAAGCTATTCTGAATAAAGAAATGTCTTCCCAATAATTTTCTACTATATTTTAATTTTATGCCATTACTATCAAGAATCCTGTTTTACTCCCCTAACAACGCAGGTTATGACTCAGAGCTTTGGAATTCATTGCCCTAATTTATGATAAACTAAAACTCCTCAAATAAGCTTGTGCTGTTTGTATAATCAGCTACAAAACTAATAAACACTACTGTATGAAAAGCAATTAAAATCAGCTGACAATTCAGCTTACACAGAACATTAAGGTCAGTTTGAAGCAACCATGTCAAAGTTTTATCCCCATACATCTTTTCACTTTGGTTCAATTTGCTTCTTTTAGAAAAGGGAGAAAGGCTGTTATTTTAAACAAAGCTTCTGGAAGTTGATACTTATAGTTAATCTGATGGTGGACCTGTAATAGCTATCAAAAAAAATGCAGCTGATAAACCCTTAAACAGCTGGGATAAAATCAGGGAATATGGAACTGGGTTGATTTGTATTTTGCACCTGGGAAACAATAGTTTGAACCATTCTTCTGTGCTGATACAGTTCATCAGTCTTCCTTTATTATTTCTGGGAGACTTGTGCAAAAAATCACCCCCAAAACCAACAGACCCCCAACCCCCATTATCAGCATGAATCCTGGACCTACTAAAGCCAACATCAGCCACCTCTGACCTCACTTGCTATGTCTGTGCTGGAAAATGTAATTTTTGGTGTGCTTCATGGCATTGGCAGTCCACGTATGCTGTTAAATTGTGATATCAGTCCTAGCAGGATTTTAGCTTGGCCACGGTTTAGGGGACAGTACAACCAAGGAACCTGAGTTAGACTCTGTACGTGGGCACACTATGGAGGAGACTGAGCTTTCTTGTATGAGAAATACATCTGTGATTACAATACTTTAAAAGACGTTGCTGTCTGGAAAGGCAGGCACACTGTATTCCAGGTACAGAATTAAAGATCATGTTTTATGACTTGCATGATTCCTTTCCCACATTAGTGAGAATCCCTCTTTAAAATAAGAACTGCACCTGTGTGCCACCTTTAGCTTTTTTTTTTTTTTAATAAAAAACTGACTTTGAGCCTAGTGTTAGAAAAGTTTTTAAAAGAACTACTTCTGTGGAAAGCAAAACTGTGGATACAATAATTTCTATTTTGTTTACTTGATAAGATGAATTTGCACGCATTGACTCTCAGCTGAGACTGAGTTCCTGTGTTTATACAGAGATGTATCATGAAATAGATTTCTCACTATCAGAAATAAATTTCACAGACTGGTAAAACGTAATACATAAGGTGGGTATTTCATTTGAGTGCTTATCACGAGATAAAGGTGATCTCATGGGTTCTTTTTGTGTTGTTTTTTTTTTTTTTTTAATGAAATGTGGGCAATTTTTTTTTTGCTATGAGGAAAAAAAAAATCTCAAAAACTGGAGAGACTTAGTTACATATTTGTAACTTCTTGCTGAAATAATCTATTAAAAATAAATACTACTACATATCACATTTATCATCCTCAAAAATGCCTATAGATAATACCTACACAGATAAAAGGCACTTTAATAGGTTTATGGGTGTAATCTTGATGATTTTGCAAAATCAGAAAAAAGGCATATTACAATATCAGACCGGCATCTTCTATTTCCAGTGGACTTTAAATGGCAGAAAATCTTTTGATTCTTGAACTTCAGATACAAAAAAAAAAATCTGCAAGCTGAAAGAGACGTCTTTGCCTTGCACTTCTTTCACTTGATCTCATTAGAAACAGTTTAAAATCACTCTGGACCAAGAGAAAATCAGAGCTGCATGGTAACAGATTGTACATGCAATGTTTGTACACTTGAAAAGCACCTCTGCACTGATAGGAGAGGAAAACATGCTACACCAAGTTCAAAACATTTTTTCCCGGGAACATTTTTGTTGTTATTTATTTTCACATTCTTAAGAGCTCATTTTTTAAGGTAATGGAAAGAGTCTGTTTATAAACAGAGAGTTTTCTTGTACAGTTGACTAAATTAATCAAGCCACTTTCCAGGCACAAGCTACCAACTCCATTCCCAGCCAGCACAGGTCAGAAGTCAGTAAGAATTTTGAAAAGTTGAGGTACTACAGAAATGTACAGCTTTCTAATTAGATATCCCAAAAATGAGGACTGTTAATAAATAAAATAAACATGGGATATGAATTCAGAAGAAAATATAAGAAAGTCAAAAAACTGCATCAAAAAATTAAATACTTTTTTAGAGATCAAAAGTGAAACAGAATTGCTTACTCTTTTCAGGAAATGCACTAGAGAGATATTTTCAGAGTTTTTAATTATTTGTTAAAAAAAAATATGTTGTCAGTATCTTTGGCCTGATCTCACTGCTTTAAGTTTGGAGACCAGCTCTGTCAAATGGGCTTTAAAAGAAGCAAAAGATTAATTTCAGCTCTATGTTTGTTACAGAAGCAGTCTGTAAAACATTGAATCGCTTGATGTGCTCAGAGATCTTACTGCAATCACTATCTTCCAGTGGTCCCTTCACACAAAATCCAAAATGACAGTCATCTTCTCTCTAATCTTAGCCCAATAAACATGTTAATATTGCATTTCACATTTAACTGCTTCAAACAGCTATGTTAAGGAAGAACAGTTCTAGAATATCATACAAATTAGATAGAAGGAGGCAGCACAGGCTCATTCTACCACCTTAGACTTGAAAGATAAATTGATGTCCTGTGTCTGTTCTACACAGTAGCTATAAAGATAAATGCTACCTATATTTTGAAAATGTCAACTAAGTCCCCAGCAAACTGAATCATCTGCATTTCTGATGTTGTGGCAGAAATTCCATAAGGTCAAAATAAAAGCACAGTTTAGTATCACACAACAGTTCACTGAACTTGCTTTGATTTTGTTTTTGATTTTGTCTTAGGATGACTGAAGACAATGATCTTATGCCCCTTTCATCCAGTCTATCAGAGATAAAAATTCATGATTAGCATCCTGAATTTAGACAATGCACTATGAACTGGCATCTCTTCATTAAGAATAGACTCAGAAAAAATCTGTTTTAGTTGCTGAAAAACTAGAAGGCTTCATTTTGTTTTGAAGTTTTGAGGTGTATGGTAAAACAAAATCCAGACATTTCAGGTTTGATTTTAATTTGGTAGTCTCATAGCTCAAAAATTGTTCAGTCTAGACATATCACATTTGTTTCATTCTAGAATAGCGAGTTCATCATTTTATTGGTAAAGCTGAGTGCCTGTTTTGGAAAAAATTGAGTTAGATCGGCTCAGCATAAAAGCGTTTAGCCCAGTTCAGTTCATGCACAAAGCATCTCATAAGTGCACTACAGTGTCTGAATATAATCAGTAGCACAAGCAGTTAGGAAAAAGGAAAACATCAGAAAAAAAACAACTACTAGGAGAGTACTTAATTGCTCTTTATTACTTATATTTTCTAAGTATCTGACCTATAATCACAAAAGCTTTTTAGAACTTGAAAAGTGATTAGAATCTTTCACAGATTTTGATTCCTTTGGGTGTTTACTGATGCCCGATTTCTAGCACCTGTTTTCAAAAAAAGAAATTATGTTTTTTAAACCAAAGATTGTTAATTGTTATGCATAATTTTACATGACATGACAAGGTAATCATGCCTAATCAGACCAAAGTTGGAACTCACTCTTTGGTATACAGCAAAGCATCTGTCATAGGTCTAGCAGGATACTCTGATCCTAAACCATGACACATGCAAACCTTAAACAACCCCCTAAACGAACCCAGGCAATGACTACAGTACAGCTTTTATATTCAAACGTATAAAACTATATCTCTTGGCAAACAAATATAGGTGGCACAATATTAAATTTTCAACTCCGTCCACACCCAAGAGTTACAGGCACAACAGTTGTAACAGGCTGGAGGGTTGGGCAGGAAGAAATTTAATGAAATTCAACAAGGGCAAGTGTAGAGTCTTGCACCTGGGAAAGAACAACCCCACGCATCAGTATAGGTTGGGGACTGATCTTTTGGAAGGCAGCAAAGGGGAAAATGATCTGGGGGTCCTGGTTGATGGGAGGCTGACCATGAGCCAGCAATGTCCTCTTGTGGCCAAGAAGGCCAATGCCATTCTGGAGTGTATTAAAAGGAGTGTGGCTAGTAGGTCAAGAGAGGTTCTCCTGCCCCTCTACACTGCCCTTGTAAGGCTGCATCTGGAATACTGTGTCCAGTTCTGGGCCCCCCAGTTCAAAAGGGACATAGAATTGCTTGAGAGTGTCCAGTGCAGAGCCACAAAGATGATTAAAGGAGTGGAGTGTCTCTCTTATGAGGAAAGGCTAAGGGAGCTGGGGCTCTTTAGCTCGGAGAAAAGGAGACTGAGGGGTGACCTCATCAATGTTTATAAATATATAAAGAGTGAGTGCCAGGAGGATGGAGCCAGGCTCTTCTTGGTGATGCCTGATGATAGGACAAGAGGCAATGTGTGGAAGCTGAGGCATAGGAAGTTTCATGAAAACATAAGGAGGAATTTTTTCACAGTGAGGGTGATGGAACACTGGAGCAGGCTGCCCGGGGGGTTGTGGAGTCTCCCTCTCTGGAGATATTCAAAACCCACCTGGATGCGTTCCTGTGTGATCTGGTATAGGTGATCCTGCTCTGGCAGGGGGGTTGGACTAGATGATCTTTTGAGGTCCCTGACATTCTGTGAATCTGTGTGATTGTATCTACTGGAATTACACCTCTTTATGCAAGAAGTTTCACTATTCTTAGAGCTGTAGAAAAGAAATAACTTTTCCCTTCTTCTTATAAATTAAAGACTAATTTTAAATCCTTACATCTCAAAAAGGAACCAATCATTGTACAAATGCCACAGGGTGAAGGTGTGACCTGGGGCCAGGGACACCCCGCCCACAAACCCACCAGCACTCAAGCTGCCAGCCCATAGAGTGGCCCTGCAGGGCTAAGGGCCTGGCCTATGGGCAATGGACCAAATTCAAGCCTGAGTTTCAGCAACTTGTGGAGCAGGTGGCTTCCTGGGCCCAGGGGCACAACCCTGGAACACTGAGGCACAGGCATTGAAGCCATCTCCTGCAGCTATTTCCAGTCACCTGGAGGGAGCAGCGCTCCCAGGGAAGGGGAGGAAGATGATCTTGTAGACCCCAGGGACACCAGCAAACATGGCAGCACTGATGCAACCTGCAGTGCAAACATCACATTAAATGATAAAATGAAATCAGCTAACAGACCTTGGATTTACCTCTGCTTTGGGTGTCTGTGCCCAGGTGCCAGTGTCAGGAAGCTGCAGCATGGCCTCTGTGAGGAAAGGCTGGGGCTGCTCTGTGCCAGGCACAGCCAGCTCTGGCTGACTCCAAGGTACCCATGACAGGGCACAGGCTCGTCTGCAGCCACAGGCGAGTGTCTCAGAAAAAGCATGTTTAGAAAAGAACAAAGTGTTTCCAGGCAATCCTGAAGGACTTGCAGCCTACAGAGAGACCAGGCTGAAGCAGGTTCATCCTGGAGTACAGCAGCCCATGGAGGCCCCAGGCTGCAGTAGGGGGTAGCACGGAGAGGATGGAGGAGCAGAAAGGATCTGCCATGGACTGACCACGGACCCTGTCCTGGTCTCCCTGCACCACCATGAAAGCGACTCAGCAGCAGCTCAGCTGCTCTGGCCCATAGAGTGGTGCCCCAAACGGTTGTGCTGTGGGTGGACTAGGTTCAAAACTAACTCCCACAGGCTACAGCTCCATACAGTAGGAAACACTCAATGAATTGGTGAGGATCACAACCTCAGACTTTATTAAGAGGCTTCTTCTACCAAGCAAAAGCAGTTTTGCATGGTCTGGCAGCTGCTGCTCTCTTTGATGCCAGCGTTCAAATGGACAGGCTACCTGTTTTGACTCAGTGCATAACAGGGTGATCTGCACTTCTTTATATGAAAGTCTAACTGTACTTAAGCCCCAGGACTGAATACATATAGTTATGTACCATTTACAGACTACAGAAACATCTAGCGTAACACAAATCAGTGTAGGAAAAGCTGCAGATTTTAACTTTTACCTAAATTTCCCATTGTTAAGAATGTAACCTATTGCTTGCTGGTTTGCCATGTTACTATGAACAGCCACATAGCACTGAGGAACAAAAACAGACAAGTGCTCACTGCAGGGACATACTCATGACCCCCTACAGGAGATACCATAAGTAAGATCTGGGACTCTAATACATCCTCACTCATGTCTGAAAAATCTGTTAACCTCTGTAGATCACTTGCAGTCTGTCTTTCTATGCAGCTGATGTTAAATATCTGTTATTAATATTGTATTAAATTAGCATACAGAACTTTAGTACTGGAAAAAGCAGCTCAGCCATTTCTTTCCCTATCAGTATCTTGAATTTTGTTTGTTTATACAAACTAAAAAGCTAAACAGCTTTCAGCTGATAGAGGAAGAACAATAAAGAGAATGATGTGGGAAGACAACTCTGACATGAACCCCTTGTGTCATGCCACATACTGTTGCTAAATTCACAACTTAAACAACAAACCAGATTCCCAAAATTACAAAGTCTAGTATGTCATCCCAATGCCAGTATTTTATTATAAGGAGACAGAGAGCCAAGGAGAAAGAAGCCAATGGCTTTCCTATCACCATTTAACTTTTCTGCCCAAATAATACAGGTCTGTCATCATGCTGGATTCATTTAATGATGAGTATCGGAAAAAGCTTGCAACTGATTACTACTGATGGCAGTAGTAATCAATATTTGCTGTTGATACACATTTATTCAGATGAGTTAATATGAGAAAAATAAATAACTCTGGAAGTATACTGTCACGGTTTAGGGTCAGGGCGGCCCCTTAGACCTATAACAGATGCTTTCTGTGAACCCCCCTCCCCGCCAAAGGGGAAGAGAAAGGGAATAAGGGAGAGAGACTTAGCCATTAGAAAAGGAAACTAGAACAGCTTTAATGAAATTAATAATAAAAATGGAATATATAGAAATATATACAAAACCAGTATGGAACCCAACCCCCCTGACGGTAATTCCATCACTGTCACCACCGATGCTGTGGAGCAGGCACCAGGGCAGTCCCAGACTGGGCCCCGCGGCAGACAGGAGCTGTTCTCGGGAGCTCGATTCTGGTACCAGATTCAGGAACACACAGACAGGGATCAAAGACGGAATGGACAGAGTCCTCTTTGGGTGCTCCGAGGAAGGAACCGAAAGAGGACCTAAGCCAAGCCAAGCCGGCAAAGGAGTCCATGAGGGGAGAAGAGCCCAAAGACCCTTCGGCTTCCTCAGCTCTATGCCGAATATGACATATATGGGATGGCATACCTTGTTGGTCAGTTTGGGGTCACCTGTCCTGTCCGCTCCTCCCTGCAGGTGCAGCCTTTCACTTTTCTGCACCCCTCCAATGTGGTACACAAGATCCAGCAGTGGCCTTGGTCTGCACACCAATCCTTGGCACTAACTCTAAACATGAGGTGTTATCACTGCTAGAAGCAGACACTGTCTATGGGAACAGGCTGCTAACTTCAGACAGTGCAGTTAGTTAGAAGAACTGAGCTAAAAAGTAAAATTACAGCACAGAATTATTTCTGTTCTCACTCAAAACAGGACATACACAAACTCAGTTGGTAATGTATGAGATAAGCTCTAATGAGATGTATCTACAAAAGGAACAGAATGACCTATACCATGAAACCTAGAGGCTCTGTGCACTGTATGTAGGCTTTGTCTTCCACAGGCACTATCATAATAACAAGCACTTCTGGTTGATTCACAATAATCACGCCTACATTGCAGAGCTTCTGTGTGATTTTACAGGTCATTATATTAATGGAAGTGCTGTCATCTAGACAAAATATAAAAGTATACATTTCCCTTGAGAACAGATACCAACCCCAGTCACATTTTCTAGTTAGGATAACCATGTTTTTTGCCTATACACATTTCGTTCTCTATTTCAATTTAAATCAAAGAGCACTGGTATTGTTTCTATACCTTCACAGTAGAAGTGATGTGCCCTAAAGCATAATGATTCTGTTTTTCTTGTGTATAGTTTTCACAGTGATGCTTTGGAAAGCAATGAAAATGGTAGGGTTTTTTTGATAGATGATATGAGTTGCAGTGACTTAGGTTTTTAAATATTTAAGAAAAAAAAGATGCCTCAGAAATTGAGGAGATGATTCATATGTTTTCTCTCCCTTATAGGCAGAGATGAAAGTATATTGAAAGCCCATTTTCCTCTTCAAGGAAAGGTTAAACATACCAGACCAATCTCAAAGTGATGTGGACCAGTGCTGCCAGTAATACTTAAAATTTTACAGGTACCTAGTTTGGTTCTGTAAAAAAAACCAAACAAACAAAAAAAAAAATATTTTTTTTTCTAAATAAATCTTTAAGACAATAAGCAAAGCTGAAGGTAAGAAGAAAAGTCCCCAGGTTACACTGGCAGGGACTGTTAGTTTTGATTTTGCTTATTATTGCCTTTCCCTGAAATATGAAGTACAGTGTATTCCCTACAAATATGTTTTATTTAATACATTTTCTGCTTCTACAGGCACTTAAGCTGTTGGGAATGGCCTTCATTTCTTATACTCTCTTTCTGAGACATCTTGTAATTGTGGCTTTTGACCTTTTATTGTAAGCCATAAGTTACATGTAAGGTCTTCAGTGGCCCCCAGGAGCATATGAGTAAAATGTTTTGTGAACCTTCTGAACTAGACATTTACTGAATAATTGCAATGCTGGGGAATAATCCTTAAGAATACAGGTGCTTCCATTCCTGTGGCACACAATCACATTAGCTTTATGTTTCTGCTGAAGTAATGCAATTCAAGACTTAATAACAGCATTAAATTGCATAATTAATTTAGAAGCATTAAAGTACACCAAGATGCATTGAGACAATTAAGATCTTTAGCAACATTGCTTTATGACAGTTCCTGCCTCTGGAAGACAACACAACATTAGCATACAATCAGCCCAACTAAGGGCTCTCACTGGGATAAGATTTTAAATTACTTAATAAAGACTTCACAGACAAAAATTCTGTGATCATCTTCATTGGGTTCATGAGTCAAGTAAAGTTCTGATTTATTATAAACTAACAATGAAATTACAGAGATTGTGTATCTTGCTGACATTACAGAAAATGAGACAGAAAGCTCAGCTATTTTTTCTAAATGCAGTAAGAGGAATAATGTCAGTTGGAGTTAAAGCCCTCAAGGCTGAGGTCAGAATGCAGTCTTGTGTTAGTATAATGAAATGCCAATCCAGAATAATTAACTTCCTTATTTGTTGTTGTGTGGGTTTTTTTTTTTATTTCTTTTTTTGTGATTTTTTTGTTTGTTTTTGGTTTGTTTGGGGTTTTTTTATTATTGCAGAAAATGGGCCAATACAGGTAACATCTGAATTAAAAGACTTCAGGAGGAATAATACCACTCCAGTGTTATGAAAATAACTGCATCAATTCTAAAAAATACTGCATCATTTCCTTAAGTAGTATCTGTATTGCTCAATTTCCCAGAGACACAGCAAATATCGTGAAGATGACTGTTGATACCATGCAACTTAACTACTTATTTTAGTCTGATGTGAATCATTCGTTGAAGCAGCCTCTCTCCATAATCATAGGAAAAACCCCAATGGCTAATTTAGATTAAACATCCAACATCTAGACATATAACTTTATAGGTAAATTAGATTCTACTCAAAACTAAGTCAAGAGTCTGAATAAAAATCTGTGCTTTTCCTTCTTATAAAGCAGCAATAAAGTCAAGATCTGAAGAATTTCCAAGCCAGTAAATATTACCCTCTTCACAGACATCTGAAAATGGTCTGAAATCCATAAATTGCTAAACTGAAATTCTAAAGGTTTTATCAAGTCTGCCAAAGTAACACAGCTCACCCAGTAAATCCTATATTTCTCACTGATTTGTTTGGCTATTTTTCAGCTAGCAACATTTCTGAACAGATATCTAAGCATTATGAACATATAATGAGAAAATGAGTTTTATGTCAAGTACAGAAATATTTAACATTCTGGGGTTTTCTATCATAATGTCCTCAACCTTTGTAAACATGTCAACGTAGAAATCAGTTTCATGATTCATCCGGCTTTGCCATGAACTCTACCAAAGACAGCATGTTGTTAAACTAAGCCCTGAAGCAGAGTAGAGAGCAAGGTGTTACTCTGCACGTCTGCTCCAAAGTCCCCCCTTTTTCCAAAGATAATGCATCCCTCAACCATCCTTATCTATGGGAAAGAGACTGTCCTTTCATTGACTGGATTATTCAGAGATCGCAAAGCTATGATACCACCCATTTAGCATCACTCATGCCACCTTTCTTTCAGTGTAGAGGCCATGGTGGTCCTGCAGACATCTTTGCCTGTGCTGTACACCTTGGTACAGCACAGCTCAGCTCCAATGGTCATTAAGACAGTATTTCATGCCGTCCTATGTTTTAAACAGTGCTGCCAGCCAAGTACATACTGCTTACAAACAGGAATGCTAGATGCTTCAATCCTGAATGTTGTCATATTCCTATAGTTATTCATCTCTTTAAAAAAATAGTCTGTATGTGCTTTTTTTTCTAGTTTAGAAACCATGTCATAATCTCTTGCTACATCATGTCAATGGAAGAAACCTAGTGTCAACTGCCATGAAGCTAAAACAATGTGAAAAGAGAAGCAGGTATTCCTAATTGCTCAGTATTTGTCTTATTCTGAAAGAAAGCTTGTCAAAACACTGATGAAACTGCTTCTACTGTCTCCTATTACTTTGAGTAGTACAGTTTTTGTATCCTTAACTAATTTAATGGGAATATCAGTTAAAACAACGGGGTGCTTATACTTTAATAGTTAGTAATTTTTAAGGACACCCTTTCTATCAAGCAGCAGGTAAATAAAAATCCATCTGCAGAACTTTTTTTCTTACCATGCAACTTCAAACAAGTGAACTTTTCAAGGCCCCACTATTTGTATGGTTACACAGTATAAGAATAGCTCTTTAGTAGCCCAGGAAACAAAAGGAACAACTGGGAACATTTTAATAAGCCAGTAAATTCAAAAAGTAGCGTGAAATTATGAAAAGTATCTGGATGCCTCAAACACTGTTATATATGCATTAGATGCAAAACCATCATCTTTTTAAAAGCATACGACTCTGTGCTCTGAAAGAGAAGAAAGACAAGTTAGGAAACACATGATGGGCAAGAGTAAGGGTCCAGCAATGAAAGCTCCCAGGTGGGGTAAGCCTTCAGCCAGGTGGAATTGTCTTATTTCAAGCAGAGGGAGTGGCTGCTGGTTGTCAACTTGCAAAGTAAACTTGCAAATTTAAATGAGATGCATTAATTTACATGAGATAAATTTCAAAACAATGTTAGCTGAGGCAGAGATTTGCTCTGGTGCAAAGAATAGAATTTTATAATGAACATGGCATTGACAACTGCTTTTACTTAAAAGAAGCCTATCTTTTCACAACTGTCTATCATTCAAATGACTTGGTAAACTCATGATACTCACTCCAGTAAATCAATATGCAAACAGTCCATGGCTGTTTACTTTAGACACAACCTTTTCTCTAAAATGTTACACTTTAATGAAGAAGCATGTACTTTATTTGGAGGTAGCAGGGAAACTCCACTCTGAACAACTATCTTTCATAATTTGCTTCTTGTCCTTACAATGGTGAGACCTCCCCATCCCCACAAGCCTGAGACTATTAAAAAGCCCTTGAATTCACATGAACTTACCAGAAAAATAGCTTACCATCAACATACTCTGTTGCTCTGGAGTTGTAGGTTATTGCCTGTAAACATGCCTGCCAGTAATTCCATTTATTAATTAAAACTACTCCAGCACAACTACTCAATCTAAAGTTCAACTCAGAAGGAAAAGGTACAAGGAAAGAAGTAACTTTCATGTCTGCTTCTGGATGCGCCTTAAGATGAAGAGTCAAAATCACTGTTTCTTAAAAGATGATAAAATTTTGCAGTAAATCTATGCCAAGCATTATTCAGTCTTAGGAGAAAAAAACAAGACCAAACAAACAAAAAAACCCTCCAAAACCAAACCTCAACCAAAACCCCAACTAAATATTGCCAGAAGCAGAGAGTTTAGGTTGGTCCTGAACTTGCATTGTACTTTTGGAAGGAATTTGTAGGCTTTGCTGACATAATGCTGCTGCACCAAGCACCCTGCAAATCTCGGTGCCAAGCTGTTTATACAGCACAGCAGTTGCCCTGGGATCCTCACACAGATCAGAAAGTCTCATGCCAGGATTAGTCCTGAAATAACAGAGGAATCACACAGGTGCTCCAAATCAAAGACTCGCAGTGAAATTTCCAACTACACTTTTCTTTATTTCCCTTTCCTTGTCTTTCTTAAATATAGGAACATACTTCCCCTAATTTATAGTGCATGACACAGTCTATCTCTACCTTATGGTTTAAGAAACTAGTTTGCTGAATTCTCCTACAAGAATTGGTAAATTGGCAAGACTGACACATGCTCCGCAGTGGCACACTCCAGAATATTTCACTGCAAGTCCTATCAGAAAAATATGTTGAGCTGTAGCTCATTCACTACAAGGAAATGAAATTAATCTTTTCTTCTCCCAAGAAACCACTAAAGTTTCTTATGTGAAGATTAATTGTATCTACTAACTTTAATTTTCCAGATACAGGATCAGAAGAGGAGCTACTTGGGAATTCAGTATCTGTGAGAATTAAAGTAGAAAGATAAAAAGGTCCAGAAAACTTTTTAGCACATATACAAGATGAAGAGTAAAATATAGAAACAGATCAAGTAATAAAGAAAAAAAAAATTACTCTACATCATTATAATACCTGAACTGATGCTGAGGAGTGTGTTTTTCACCTGATCAGAGAAAAGCCTAACTGAAATCATATAAGAATTTTAATAATGAAAAATCTTATTTGCTATTGCATAAAAATTCTCTTTCAGAAATGAGAAAAACAGAAAAATCCTACCTCAGGTTGACATATCTTCAAATACCAACAATGTAGTAAAGAAATTAAAAAGGACAATTAGAATATGGTCTAATTCCTCTGAACGCATTACCTGTAACTTCTCCAATTTAATCTTTTTTACACACATCAACAGAAACCAAGTTCCTCTTTACAAGATGATATTCTTACATCAATCTACTGTTAATGTTGACATTTTGAAGGTTACTTAAGAGATCTTTTTATTGTTGAAGGAATTAAAATAATCCAGGCAGATATAGTTTTTTAGATCTAGGTTATTTCTTCAAATAGAGTCCAAGCAGAAATTAAAAGTATTACAGTTTTATATTCTTCATCAATTTGAAATGATTTTTTTGAGCTTTCAGACTTCTAGCTATAATCAGGTATCAGTTTATGTAGAAAACTGTTGCATGTTGAAAAAAACAAAAGTATTTTGGAAAACAATTGTGCAAGTAATATTTTGGTTTCATATCCGTATTTTTCCAACATTTCTTTTTAATGTGCTATCTAAATTTCCTAAAGGTTTTTGTTGTTGTTGTTGTTGTTGGTTTTTGTTTGTTTTGGTTTTGGTGGTTGGTTTTTGTTTTGTTCTTTTTTCTTGTTGATTTTTTGTGGCAAGTACTTATCAAGACCAGAATCTTGATTATCTAAGACAATAATCAATGACAAAAGCCAGAAAGCAGGTATTTTACAAATAACTGTCAAGTCCACTTGTGTCGTTAGATAACAACAATTTAATTTAAATGAAGAGATGTATGTTATCTACTTTTAGGTTTCCTGTTACCATTGTTAACATAAGAGGCTGGTACATATTTTGCAGTCTTGAATATTGAGTATCACATTTACCTGAAGTTGAAACTCCACACCATGAAAAAAAACGAAACAAATAAATGCACTTGAGTTGTACTTCTAGATAAACATTTTCCTTTGGGGTGCCTGAAAACCCCCTAGGCTATAAAGAGCCCCTGGTTATCCATTTATAATATAGAACTGCAACCTCAGAATACCAACCAGAAAGGGAAAAACTGGCATACAAACAAAAGTCACATAAAGCAAAATTATGTTTCAAGTTTAAAATAAAAATATCTAAACTTTCTTTCCCTTTGCCTTTGAGTCTTGTTACTTATAAAATGTGCAAAATTATTTATTACAACTCAGGTGTTTTGGCTTTTCATGCACATGCATCACAACAGACTACCCAACTGTCCACATGACCTATGGTTATGCAGGACATTTGATTTACACCATACATCTGCAGTTTCTGGCTGTATAATGATCTGCATCTTTGGACTCTGGCAAGACATAACACGCAGATCATTTCACATCCAAAGGGCACTTGGAGGGAACACTGAATTTAAGAGCTGAGGAAGCGACTTCATTATCAGAGTAGCTCAGAAGTTCTTCCAGCATGTCTAGCCCAGCCACCTGAGGAGCCCATCAAGAACCAAATGCTAGAAAGTATCTTGCAAGAACTTGCCATTTGTATCCTATGATTGCTGGCCAAGAAGACCAAAAAGGTGGAGGAACCATCTGATGTGACAGAATAGCTGGCAATCCCTGTAGAGCTGTATCCTGATCAAATGATTTACAAGAGTGTTTGAAGTAAGAGATGAATATTAATTGGATAATTAATGGCAGACAGCATGTTTGCTAACAAAACGTAAACATATTTTAGCAAGGAAAATACATATTTATTTATTTAATCTTGCCAATTACTTACATAGTTTTGCAATAATATAAACATAACTTCTTGCTACACAGCAAGATACATGTAATTCTGGGAAATTATGAGTAGCTGGGATGGTAAATGGGATGAGAGCAGTTTGTTTTTCCTTTGCATTAGTGTTATGTTTTATTTTAGAAAATTAACAGGTTTTTTTTTTTTTTTTCTTTCACTTGTGCCTGGGGATAGATATCTGTACTATTCACAAGATCCTTTACCTGGTTTACAAGCAAGTAATAAATGAACAGATTAGCAATTTATTTTAAAAATTCAAGAGAAGTTTTTGTTCCACTATCAGAAATAATACCTATAAATGTGTAGATATATTTAAAAAGCACTTCTTAAACTATACTTTCTTCAGCATTTTTCACATACTTTGTAAGATTTCTTGAAATGTATAAGTATGTATTTCTAGGGAACTACTTCTGAATTCTACAGTTCATGGATCCAAAACAAGCAGTTTGCATAAAATTACTTTATATTCATTAACTATATAACAACCTTATTCATTCATGTTCTTGACAATAACTTCTACAGAGGTAAGCAAAGGCTGGAGTAAGCAAATATCCCAGAGAGTAATGAACAAATTATTGTCTACCCTTTGCAGAAGTAGGTACATTTTCTGGGTTTTTTCCAAGTGAATTTCAAACCTGGACAAATCAAACAGAAACAAATGTCTGCAGGAGACTGTTCTGTATTCTAATTTGCAAAAAATTGGATCTTAACATTATGATATCTGTAATCTCTGTTCTGCAGCTCTCGTCTCTCTAATTGCCCTGAACATCATCAATTGAAAGACAATAATCACAGAGAATCTAAGCTCAGTGCATTACCTATCCTGGGAGCATCACTAGAGCAGAAGCATCTTCTGATAGCTATTCTTACACAGTATCTGCTGTGTATTAGCTCTAGCAGATCCAGACTGAAGGAAAGTCATTGCCTTAAGAGCTAGTAGAGATGCATAGAGAAACTGAAAAAGGCAGTTAAAAAAAAAAAAAAAAAAAAAAAAAAAAAAAGAAAAGCAGCCTAAGCACACTTTGCCTTGGGTAATTTGTCTTGTTACAAGTTCCCAGAGATATATATACATGGAGCTCAAAGGAAGAGATGGTCCATAACCCACGCACTCTCCTTGAACCGGAATTCCCATCATTATTTTACTTCTCATCTCTAAAACAATCAGATAACTTTCCCTTTGAGTTGTGACTTAAAAGTAATCAAAGTTTTATATCCAAAAAAATTTTATGATTATATACTTAATCTAATAAAGAGTGCATACAGGATGATTTACAAAGTATTTTCCTATAAAGAATGACAATTTCTTTGGAATCTTTCCTATTCCAAGAATCTCTGGTATGATCATTAACCTATTCCAAGAATCTCTGGGATGATCATTAAACCCTGGCAGCTCAAAGACTACCTCTATGTATTTATCAAATCATACTCCAGCTCTTACAAGATAAGATGAAAGGATACTGTCACTAGCCAGGCTCAAGAGTTATGGCAGTCTAAAAGGCAGAGCACTTTACTCGATGACAGATTTCTTTTAAACTGGAACTTTGGGTATTTTGTGTTGTTATGGGCTTGGTTTTTTTAAGTTGATGGTTTGTTGTTTTGGGGTTTTTTCCCCCCCTCTTTTTCTCTCTTTTTTTTTTTTTTTTTTAATTTTTCCTGAAGTAAGATAAGTCATAAAACAACATAAGTAAATGGAAAAGGACAATGTTTTCCAAAGAGACAGCTGATGTTGTCCAGTAACGATATAAACAAAAGGAATATTATTAAATGCATTGGATGGAAAAGAAGCCTCTCTAAGTTTTTTACAAGTCAGCGCAAAACATAGATGACTTCTACATGCGTTGTAACTGATGACAAAACCTGGCTTTTATTCTCAAAAGAATCACCATCACCCCAATGAAAAACAAAAACAAACAAAAAACCCCCAACACACCACCCTCCCACCGTACCTCCCCCAGTTCTATAGGTGTTTGCTTGCAGTATTATAAGCTACCTGAGCCTTTGCTGAGAAATGTGTTTTGATTTCAGATCTGACATTTTGTCCCTGCAACTCTTTTTATTCCCTCTGATTATACTTTGTAGCACACTTGAATCAAGTGAGTCTTTCCTATGAGAATGCTTACACCCATAACCAACCTGACTGCTGACTAGCCCACTGTGGTAAGGTAAGGTAGCAACAATACTCCCCTTTCCCTCCCAAAATTATGTAGGATACAATATTGAAAGAACATTTTGAAATTAAAAGCAAGCAGCAGTATGGACCCCACTATTTCAAATTTCATGCTACGTTTGAAAAAAAAGAAACTAGCTTTTGATACAGTAATACAAATGCAGTAATTAGGTCTATTTTCTTTCATCCTTCTTTCCCTCTTTGCCTTATTTCCCATTCCACTTCTGTAAATACAATTTCAATATTTCAACTTACTTTTTTTTGAGATGTATCTTTTTTTTTTTTTTTTTTTTTTTTTTGTGGGTGCTTCTATCATCCTTCAGACTCTAAAATACCTTTTTTATTTTCATGCCTTCCACTCTGTCTCTCCCTAATGATGAGATATTTCCTGTTCCTTCTTATTCTTCACACTTGATCTCATTTCTTTGAGCCATTTCTCTCACCAATTTTTGACACCCCTCCCGACAATATCTTTTTAGCAACAGGTAGGATCTGAACTGCTGCATCAGTGACACAGTAGTTTGGAAGTCTAAGATATTTAAATGGTGTGGTTTGAAACCTTTTGTCACAGTCTGTTTTGACTTTCACTTTAAACTTTTGTATTATGAATGGCACTTTTCAAGGGGATTTTGAAGGAGATCATAGGTGGATGCAGTGGCACATAAACACCATAAGAGATCTGGAGACAGTTTGAAAACAGCAATCTCAAAACAAGAAAAAACAAACATACTGCTTTCATCACCAGACAGCTTCCACTGCCTGGTACTCTCAGAAGTGCAAGAGGTGGCCTCTAACTCAGTCAGGACATGCATTACCTCTGCTCTAATCTACTTTTTCAGTGTAAAGGTTGCAGTTATTTATTTCTATCTATGTCTCTCATAAAGTAGAGTTATTATTTCTGCACATGTCCGTCATAGAGTACGGTAAGTAGGGGATGAATCTTGTGATGAGGCACACTAAGTTGTGAACTACAACTATGAAAGCCTGTGAAGAAAAACCCTGGGAATCAGTGTTGATATAAATATAGGAAAGAGAAAAAGTCCAAGAACTGAAAAATTTCTTCAGGGATATTTATTTTATAATATTACACTTGAATAGGCAACTTAGATATGCTACTTGCTTTCACACACCTGTTAAAAAAAAAACAAAAGTAAAAAGAAACCCCCAAAACAACAACCCAAATCAAACCCAAAGAAACAAAAAAGACTAAAACCTACAAACCAACCAAACAAAAACAAATACATAAAAAAAACCCCAACCAAACAAAAAAAAACAAAACCAAACAACCTGAAGTTTAAATTCTTGGGATTCTCTCTTTTCAGTCTTGCTTGGAAAATCAGTAATGAAGACAAGGGGATATAATCTGAGTTACAGGGAATATATCTGCTTCCTCAGATAATAACATGATTAATCTTGACAAGATAATTTACTTTTCAAGAATTCTCATATATTTACAGCAAAACAAAAATTTAGGAATTAGTATATGTTGGCAAGGCAAGGCTTGTCAGCAAGAGCAAAATACCTAAGTGGATCAAAAACAATGACCAAAAACTATGAAGGTGTCATTAAAATGCTTGAGAAGTTTTCTTTCCAAAGGAAGTTATAAAAATCATATTAATTGGTCTGAAAAAAATTGATGAAGAATCAGAAAAAAGTAGAAATATCTGAACTAGCCAATCACCTAATTAACAATTTCTCTGAGAGTCTTCTGACATCTCTCTTCTTGTTTTAGGCCACAGATTTGTACAGTTATGGCCTTGGGCAAGTATTTCCATTTTTATTCAGAAACATGAAAATAAAATAAATCTAAGCCTCCTAGCTCTAGACAAATCCCAGTCCAACATGTAATAAAATAACATCACATCCCATTTTCTGTTTTCTGATTTTCAAACCCAGATCCATGATTTCAGGGTTTCATTTTATTCTGATTTAGAGTTGGGCAATTCTGGGAAATTTAAGCCAACACACTTTAAGGAGTTCACAAAAAGACAACTGTTGTTGACACAAGTGTTTGAAGCCTGACTTGGCTAGAGACCAGGCTTCTGATCTAAATAGAAAACAAACATAGAGAAGAGTATATTACATCCCATCCTGAAGAGCGTCTGCTGTTAGGAGCAGTACTTACATGGATAACGTAACACCTTTAGTAACTGCTAAGAACCACATGGAAGTTAAGGAACTAGGCCATATGAAAAACTGTAAAATTATGTTAAACCCATTCAGTTCTTTATAGATATTGACATTCTTAAGGGTAGCAGCACTGCTGGCAATCAAAAATACAAGATTTTTTTTTTTTTTTCCTGTAAACAGGTTAAATTTTAAAGCACAGAACTGTTCATGCAACTTTAGCGTTACTTCCACAAATAGATGCAAATTAGAGATGAAAGTTTCTCACAGTTAGGAAGATTACTAGGTTTTGGTAACTATCAAGTAGAAGAATTTCTAGAGAAGAATAGACTACCTATTTTTTTTATTATTTTAATTATTTTTCCCCATATTTTACTCAAAATTAATCTGCCCTGATCTGCTTTAAGTGGTCTGGTTAGATGATGAATGCTTCAGGTAGCTAAAAAGCAGTACACTCTATGTTTAAATGGCTGCAAAATACAACTCAGAGTAGGCCAGAAACTTATCAAGTTAGGCCAGAATAAACCTTTGACAATGTCCCTGTGACAAAGGCCTTTTAGCATCTAAAGTAGATTAGTTATCAGTATGCTCATCATCATTCCTGTGCATTTTCTTCTATTACATGCAAATAAATATCTTGAAAAATAAAACAAAACTCTTTCCAACCATATCTAGTGGAAGCAGTAATGCAAATCCTGTGCAAAAATGAATGTCATTCACATTTATCACCAACACTAGTTCCAGAAGAAAGTCATGTTCAAACTCTTATAGATCAATGTAAATGCAAATTAAGGCACTTCAAGAATATAAGAACTGTATGTCAGAATTTTTGTTTTGACTCAAGAAAGTCCACTTCTGACATCAGTGGACTGCATGTTTTGCATTTAAAGCAAATTAAAGAACTTAACAAAAGGATACCCATGATGGTTGATTTTTTTATTGAACATCGATATGATGCTACTGATCACTTGATAGTATCAGCTGATACGATCGCTGTGATTGTTTTTGATGAAAATGATTGATACTTAATTTCCAGCATCAGCTCTTCAATCCATTTCAAATACTACATATATTAAAAAAAAAAAAAAAAATTATTCCTCCTGTGCCCAACTGGCTCTTATATCTCTCCATGCTTCACAGGACTGTGTATGTCAAGGAGCATGTTAGGAAAATACCATCTTCTCTTTTTAAAGATTTTATAAAGGAGAAATACCTGCTCTGTTACAGATTCTGGCAGAGTAGACCATTTAGCCTCTTAATCCAGTTCTCTGGAATGAAGAAAAATGACTACCAGAAGCAGCTTCTCCATTTTTCACAGAATAACAACATTGATTGAACTTCGTAGGGAAAAGGCATGATTGTAACTTACTTTTTGAAGTGGGAACAACAATCAAATACCAACTATAACAGAGCATGACAAAATATTGAAATGAACCTGCAAGACACACGGTGCTTACACATCTTGCCTTAGCACCCAGCCTTTACTTCACTGCAACAGTCATTAACTATTTTTCTCTTTTACATTTCATGTAGAACGCTCACTTGGCTTTCTCAGAACTATGTGTTTGATGTTGACTTTTGCTAAGCAACCAACACCACAAACTGTGAGATGCTCATTTCTGAACTTGAACTGTCTTAGGCTAGTATGTATAACCTTCTGCTTCCACTTCTGTGTGTTTCTCTTCTCATCCACATGCCAGCTGCACTGTTCTGGTGTACTGTGATGTATAGAAGGATAAAAGTGGTAGAAACTCCCTCTCAAATGAGTTAATAAGTTCAAACAGAAACCAACAATTTTGCCTCTTCATGCAGATTACACCTGTACTTCTGAGTAATCCCACAGGGCACAGATTGATTATTAACAACTACAAAGGAACAGCCTGAGAGGCTGAAGTAAGAAGCATTTCTTGTTTTTGTTTGTTTGGGTTTTTTTTGTTGTTGATTTTTTTGTTTTTTCTTCTTTTTTTTTTTTTTGTTGTTGTTTTCTTTGTTTGTTTGTTGTTTGTTGCTGGTTTTTGTCTTTCTTTTTTTCCCAAAAGCAAAGTTATAAAGGCATTAACATTTTTATGAGCACTACAAAGCTTTGATGGGTATCATTCACTTCCATTTTTGCTGGTACTGTTTCATATTGGAAGCCAGTGTTCTGTCAGTTTGGATTAACAGCAGCTTTACTGCTGTTTTACTTTTTTTTACTATTAAACGGTAGCATGAAAGTTATTTACAATGTGACGATTGCATCTCTGTATCAGGAGAAACGTACTCAATGGCATTTAAAGAGTTTTTAATGTCACACACACTATTCTAGATCCGACTGCAAAATACCTGAGTGATGCTTTAAATCTTGTAAGTTATTTTGGTTTTGTCAAAGGAAGGTTATAACCAGTAAGCAATCTCTGCATGTTTACAGAAACATTTCAATCACAATTTATGATATAAAAAGTTAGACAATCTCTTGGCAATCTCCTGCCTTTCTTTTTCTATCTGTTATAAAAAAAAAAGATCAGTTTTCCAATCTGTTCCACCACATAGCTGCACAAACAGTTTTGCAGTAACACAAGAATGTGTGACAGACAGAAAATACCAGACTTCAGCATGGCTGGATATCTGTATTGTGAAACCCCAAATTTATACTGCTTTGACGTTGTCGGTGCCTCTGAGACTGCAGAATACCCTTGCCTTCACATGGTGTTACTGGAGACAAACAAATTATTCAGAATTCTTAAAGTTCACCATCTCTCTCTGCAGAAACTGAGACTGCACAATTAGAAGACAATGCAGTATCTGCTTGCTCAGAAGACCTATCCCTTGTTTACTGTAGAAACAACATTACTATTGGCACAGTTATTAGCTATTGTTATTAACTATTGGTTATTAACTATTGTTAATAAGTCACATTGACACTGCAGAACCATCACAGAAAGATGGAAATGGCTAGGAAATAGCAATTGCCTAGTCATTGCTCATGATTAAATACAGAAGGCACTCCCATTAAAACTCTTAAATCCCAGGTTGAGTTAGGAGTGTTGGAAGAGATCTCTATGTTAATAAACATATCTATTAATATATTTCACTGATATTATTAAAAATCTGACCTTATGAGGACTTCACCAGGAGAAATTCCATGAGAAGAATCTTTACCTCAAATTTTCTTTGCCTCTGCTTCATCATTTTAAGGGGAATGAAGGTAACAAAGTTACTCAATCAGAAATATTGTACTATATATTTTTTGCTCTCCCTAAGCAGAAATCTCCCAAGACTTGCCTTAACAGCTGGTTGGGAAATTTCTAGTTCATACCTTACACTTTTGACTTGAAACTAGGGTAACAGTTACATCAGCCAGAATAAATCCAAGCAAGTCAGAAGCTTGGTCTAAGAGATGAATTGGTTCTTGGCCGCTTCTGAGCATAACTATGGATGGAAAATACTTATGTACATCCCCTCAGTGTTCCAACAAATCTCATATATGCCTTTGGATTAAGCTCTTAAAAACATGAACTATATGAACTGTACAATATTTTCAAAAGCAGCAAAGTTGTTAAAGTAATTCGAATCTATCAAATTCTATTAGATACAAGTAATTAATAGGCTATTCTGAAAGTAATGCTGCGTTATTTAATAGCAGACATTACCTAAGAAACAGAATGCATTCTAAATCTATCTTTTTAATAACTTTTAAGTTATGAAAAACTGCAGTTCAGTAATGTCCTCGTGTTCTACTGAAGTTTATTTTATATACAAACTAATTAACATTCAATGCTTCACTGATTATTGTTGCATTCATTGATTAACTTAATCCCTTTTTGCTAAAACTGTGAAATATGTGAAATATAATATATATTATGGACATCTCACCCATAATCATATACTTCATAATGATCTGTTAATATGAAGGATGTCAAATCATAGAAAGTTTTTTCCAATGAGAAAACAATTAATTCTTATTTCCAGTGCATTTTTTAAAAAGGCTATACATGAAAATCTAACAAAGTTCCAATTAACATTACCGTGTTCTTTTAGATTTTGTGAAATTGTTGCAAACTCAGTAAGTTAGAATGGACCATTAATAACAATCTGCAAAATTCCTTCAAAAGTCCTTATTAACAGCTATTTTGCACTTCAGCTAAGTCAAAATTCGGGCATTCTGAGCTGGTGGCCATTTCTGCCTTAGCAAGACTACACAACCTAAACATAGATTCAAAACAAACAAATGAAGAAAAACTGTAAGGAACCGAGAACTGCTTAGGTATTAAACAGAGAACAATGTTTAGTCACAGGACTATATCCTGGAAAAATCCTTTGAGCTTCTTGAGGGAACAAGACAGATATTTCTGAAGAACAAAATAAAATCTAGTCCGTTAAACATCTGTGTGTCAGCCGTTCTTAGCAAAAAATCTTTGACTGCAGCAATGTTACTGAAATTTAAGTTGTGCCATTTATCATTTCAACTAGATAAAGATTTGGAGAATATCTAAGCTTTTTTTTTTTTTTTTTTGCCCCTTCTGTTCAATCTTGAATCACAGTCTTGTGCCAACAGAGTGGATAATGGAAGATGAATTCTCTGTAAGGAAAAAAAAACAAAACCAAAAAAACTGCAAAGCATACTGAATAGTTTCCAGTTTCTATTTGCTGGCAGAAGGATGTGGGGACAGAGCGGCCTAAGAAAGAGGTGACAGAGTAACTCCTTAAAACCAAGCAGATAATGTAATTCTCATATCTAATAGAAACTGAAGGCTTAGTTTTAAAACACCTCATTATTTAGACATTTCTGTGTGTGTAAAGAATTTACTAAGTCTATTCTTCACATTATCTCTGACTTTCCACATAGTCATGATTATATTTTAAGCTCATAATGCTGCTCTAATATTTCTTCATGTGTAATTGTACTGCAAGGTTACGTATCTCTGACGATGATGTGCACATTCCTATTAATGATGAGAACACTTCATCCCAACAGTAATCTCAGCAAAGAGAAAGCTTCACAAAAGAGAATTATTCAAAAATCACTGCTATTCAAGATACTCCCTAGAGACAATTTTCCATTTTGTTAGAGCTGGGAAAAACCTGAAGCTGTAAGAATATGTAAGACTCAAAAGCATCATTCCCCAACTTGACATTTTGTTGTTGACATCATTCCCAAAACTCCAAAAGGAGACACCTGATCGATTGCCCCTGTGCCATCATTAGTTCCCTGTTGACCCCCAGTGTTATGGTTTGGTTGCACAAGTGGAAGACCAGACAAGATACAAAGATCTGTGAGTTTTGTGAACAGCTTCAAAAGTCAACTATATATTTGAAAACACTTGAAAAACACAGAAAACAGTATGTGGGATTACCCCTTTGCACACCTATGGACTGAAGTAGTATTGCTTTGAAATGACATCTTGCTCGATTTTCCTGAATTTTAGATGAACTGAAGCAGAGAAGGCATATTTTTTCTCTTTTTATATGTACATATAGGATGTAAAAATACTATAGAAGTTACAGTATAAACCCAATGTCATCACCTATCATTTTGAACATTAGTATTGTTTTTCCAAAACAAATTAATCTGCTTGAGACAGGTGATCTTCCCGTATGGCATGATTTACATGCACTTTGCCCCTTCCTCTTTGCTCCCATTTTCACTTGCTTTAATTTTATTACCATTGGTGAGAAAGTGTACTCTCACAAAACTTAGCTTACCTGTGTTTCACGTTCAGCCCAACTTTTAGCAAAGACAGCAAGAGCTCCTGCAATGAGCCAGTGGGGTGAAGAGGGGTCTGGGGACAAAATAGCAATTGAGAAGCTGCAATATGCCAGACCAGTCCCGACTTCTGCTGCTGCCACACCAGAGAGCAAATTAAACGTGAGGTGAGTCAGTAGAGTTTACTTTATAACCTCTTTACATTAGTAACACCTCAGTGTCACACCTGCTACTGACTACAATGAATTATCACCAATTAACATCATCTCAAGAATTCAAAAGGAAGAGTTTGGAGTCCTGCCTGGAACCTTTTCTAGACTGAAATTTGCTCTGGCTAATTTCATATCAGGGTAAATTCTGAGGAAGTCCACTGAAGAAATATATCAACATAACACAAACTGAAACCTATTTCAGGATCTTCCTGCACTGCCTATAGAGACACAAATGAAAATACTAACAGGTTTTCAACATAAATTAAGGCGGATTTGGTAATGTCATTTAGTATGTTATATCTAAATGTCACCTTTAGTTCATATAAATGTCACCTAATTAGTGCATATAAATACTTTTTGTGAAATTTCAGCAGCCTTAAAATTTTAGAAAGGTCAGAACTGATAAGCAGAACATTTATTCTGTCTGCCCTTGTTTACAATTATTCTGCAAAAATACCAGATAATGTTGTCTTCAGTCTGTAAAGTAAATAAGATGCCTCTGAGACTATGTTTTACACAGAAAATGTGTTCCAGTCAGTCCTCAGTGTTGAGACACACGTTATTTCAACCAAAACTATGAAAAGTTAAAAGCGGCAAGAAATTTCAGACTCCTGATTCACTATCTTATTTACTCAGTGTCCTCCTCCTTTAGAAATGAGGAAAAAAAATTAAAATATCACCAGAGCTTCCACATAGATCCCTCCTTTAAGTATTTTGACTTCTTTCCCAAGTAGAATCAAAGAATCATAGAATTGCTTAGGTTGGAAAAGACCTTCAAGAACACTGAGTTCAACCATCAATCTACCTCTACCAAGTCCACTGATAAACCATGTCCCTAAGCACTCTATCAGCATGACTTTTAAACACATCAAGGGATGGCGATTCAACCACTACTCTAGGCAGCCTGGAAATACATTGTATTTTTTCCAAATAAAGCAAAATTTAGATCATAGAAGCAAGTGATTTGATGAATTTCATCTGTTTTGTCAAGTCCTGTTATTTACATATAGTACATTTAAACACTTCAGTATTTATCTTCTTGCATTTTAAATATGTAGCCTGAAAATAAGCCCAGACTGTGGAGTTGTATTCCAACAATGAATCCTTAGCAAATGCTGATAAACAAGCCACAAAGCATGGCAACAAATATTTCTAATCCTACATATATTATATCAAAACTGCAATAAGAGATTTTATAGTCTAATCCTGCATGCATCAAAACTTAGATAAGAGGTTTTGCTGTCTGCAAATAGATATAGATGCTTCAAGACTGATTAGAATTTTTATTTCTGTTACAACGAGGCTTGAAACAATTGCTCCCATAATTGGTTTTCAGACAAAATAAATCCAAAATTTCAGAACAAAGACAATGAATAAAGGGAATAAAAGAACTTTTAAGATTTCAAACTGTCTCATAATTGTTTGTTTCCAGACAACACTGCTTTGAAGCCCGAGAAATAAAGACTGGGAATCATGCAGATTTTTAAAATTAGCTTCAGAATATTTCTAAAATGAAAGGCTTCATAATGGGACATTCTTAATATTAACATAAAATGAATCAATGAATCAAAAAAAAATTACATGAGCTCTTTTCTATTCCAAAATCAATTCTCAAAGTCTGTCAACAAATTGTACTAGGGCTGGAGACAGAGAAAAACTAATTCTGCTTTCTGCCACAATAGCATAAACCAACATATTGCAGAGCATTAAAAAAAAAAAAAAAAAAAAAAGAAAAAAAAAAAGAAAAAAGAAAAAATATGCAAATAAGCCTGGATTAATACTAACATTTGTTTGGTTTGTTGTTGTGTTTTTTCTGTTTGTTTGGGTTCTTTTGTTTGTTGTTGCTTGGATTTTTGTGGCCTTAGTTTTGTTTTAAAATCTCTGTATTTCACATGCTGATCACCACCTAGAAATACTGAAAACTTGCTGCATTTGATTTTGCTCTAACTTCAGGCTGAAATCAAGGACTGCAGACCCACATCAAGTGTTTTTCACTTCACTGCTCTGTGGACAGATTCAAAGTCACCAGTGAAGCATTTTGAGGAAGAGGTTACAGTTAATTAAAGCACATGAAATATACAGAATCTCCAAAGTCCTGTACTTGTAATTTTGGCTTCTAAACTGCACTTTTCTTCCAATTTAGTTTCACGTGCATTGAATTTGAATGCACCAAGATGGCTTTGCAATGTGAACAAAACTGCAGATCAGGATAGGCTTCTTTTCTGTCAATCACCTTCCTTCTTAATTATTCTTGGGTTATGGAAAATTTAAACAAGGTATCTGTATATATAGTCACATTAGACAGATACTGTAATAGAGTATGTGACATTTAAGTCAAAATCCTTGCTGTGATGTGACTATAAGTATATAATTTGTATTTGTATAAACTTACTCACTGTAAGCTACTTGAGGAACAATGGGAGAAGACCAATATCCACCTCAGCTCAAGACAGTTCAACTGAAATAGAGTTTCCTTTTTGGAAAAGTATCACATTTATATTTTAAGTCAACTTCATTTCTTTCTAAAACTTGGAAGGAAAAAAAAAAAAAACCCAGAAAATATTCTAAGCTAAAACCACAGAATCTGTGTCTCTTTGCTTTAGTGGTGTGCATTCTTTGACCAAAAACTGTTCATGTAACTCTGTAGGTTCATGAGAAAATCTGACATAGAGGTTGTCGATGTTTTGTTTCAAGACAGATTTTAAGATTTAGGCAGATTTGTAGTCTTTATTCACTTTACGACTCTCATGGTAGCAGCGCTTCATACAGTATGAAGATACAAACTAGGATATTGATGGCCTAAAACATTGGAGGAGGAAACAAGACGAAAAGACGGACTTAACATTTCATTACTACAAATTCATTTTGATTCTTCAGCTGGAGAGGATAGTGATGTTTGATTTTTCTCTTTAAGGAAGAGGTATCAAATCAGCAGCTATACAATTTAGAAGAGGAAAGATCCTTTGAATCTGAAAAGACAAGCTCTCACTCAGTCTTTGGAGTCCAAAAGAAGCCTGGTGCTGTCAGGATGCCAGTGCTAAACATGTTCAATGTGGGCAATTAGGCTGAATAAATTAAACATAGATTTAAGATTCTTATTGCTCCATTCTTGGCTACACAAAGTGTAGCAAGCACTACAAGTGCTTGCTACACAGCACTTGATAATCATTTTTTTTTCCATTGTCTTCCTTTCTCCTGTGCTTCTTTGTCTTCTGCTTAAATTGAGAAGACAAGCTTGACAAGCTAAGCTGAACTCTGAAGTGATATAATTGCTTTGATAGGGTAAAATGCAGTTAAGCAGCCTTGCTTCAGGCAAGGAAGTCTAGGATAAGTGACCAAACTGTATTAAAGTCAGCTTAGGGGTGGGAAGGGTTCAGGAACATATAATCTAAAGAACACTCTCTTGTAAGTGATAGCCTGTCCGCCATATTTCACTCCTCCAAACTTTGGAGACAGATCTCTCCCTCCCATCCTTTCAGACCTTTTTGTGAATCGTTATGCCACGTCGGACAATATTTTTGAACCACTATTAGCCAGACTAAAATCTATAAGGAAAACGTGTAAGGAAAAAATGCTGATACCAACCATCAGTAGCATTTCTTGTCTTCAGGATATAATACTTTCTGATAAAATTACTGCATATAAATAAGGAAAATTTTAATTTTTGAACATCAAGAATATATTGCTTGTTGTTTTCCTTTTCTGCTTTCATATACCATTAAGATAAATGGGGGAAATCTACATATAAGGATGTGTAATTCCTATATGCAATCAAACCTGTTTCATGATAAACAGTGATGTAATTTCTCATGTAGTATTCTACTACAATACTTAACTTTCTAGATCCATACACTTTTCTTATATGGGGTATGAGAGTAGCTGAATGTGACTGATTAGTAAAAAAGCCTAGCCTATTTTTTAAGATGAGGAAAGGAAGAGACGCATTACACATAATCACTTTTTTTTTTTTTTTTTTGCAGGCACCAGAAAAGGAACACAGCTGGCTTGTTCAGACTAACAGGTCACGTACTTTCAATTGTTCTTTCTCTCTTTGCAATAACCTCCTAATACAAAGATACTTCCTAATATAAAGACATATTATATTCTTATTATATAAAAAGTAAAAAATATATACAAATAACTATGTACATTATGGAAAATACGTAACATTTCTAAAGCTGTATCTTTCTATTATAAAGATATAAACTTCCTATTTTATATATATGTAAAACTAATATAGAGTAGAAATTAAAAGCTAGTGGAGAAAGTAGGTAGCAAGATGTATATATTTACAGCAGATTCTTGCAGTTTCCACTGTCACTTATCAATTGTAAAATGAAAGTGTGGAGAGGGTTAGGGTTTTTTTTTTGTTTGTTTGTTTTAATCTTTACATGGATACAATTAATGTTTTACTATCGCTGGTTAATTAATATAATGCTATAAATTTTTTCTGGGTAAATACCACATGCAACTATTACTAGTTGTTACATATCTAAATATATTTTCTATAGAAAATGTAAATATGTAGATCTAAATATAAATACATAGATCTAAATATAAATTCTCATATAATTTTAAAATGTATTTAAGTACAAGCTCTACTTTAATTCAATGTGATAAAAGGACAAAAATCACACCAAAATTTTCAGTAAAAAAAGAACATGGAAATGTGCGTGACAAAAAGCAAGAATTCATAGCAGGATCGAATGTGAGGAAAACATCTGTAATCCCTCTGCATTACAGAATAATGTTTCTCCAAATGAGAAAACTACAGCAGGTCACATGGACTGCTGAAAGTCAAAGGCTCAGTGACTACAGACACTATAAGCACCAGACTCAACTTCAAAAGAACTGTAAAAAATCTAGATAAGAGTAGTTGTTCTGCAAAGCAATCCTCTGTGTGTCCTTTGCCCTGGCATAAATAACTGTGCAATCTAACAGTACAATCTGCTCTTTCCTCTGCCCTTACCATTTCTCCTGCTCTTGCATAACCCCAATAGCCACCTCAACTCAGAGTGAGGTAGGGGAATTTTATCAGAGGTAGAGAACAACAGAAAGAAGAAAATAGATTTTGAAAGGGAATTTAATGAAAAGCCAGAGGAAAAAAACTTGCAGGCCTTTTTTTTTTTTTTTTTGTCCTAAAGAAACAAAACCAAAACCACCAAGGAAAACACAATTTTGTCATGAATTTTGACAATAGTGAATATCGTGAAACAGTCTCAAAAATTCTCTAGGTCCAAAGAGATATGTAATACTTTGCTTTACAATAAGTCATTATTCTGCTCACCCACTTTCACACAGGTTTGTTATCTCAGAATCATTACATTGCATTTTTCTTTCCTTCTCCTATAGTATTTATACTTATTGACTACTGGGTTTGCTTACATAAGTTATAGTTTAAATAATCTTGCTAACAAGCTAGTACTGTGAAGTTTTTTTCTAGCAAAACAAAGTTCTCCAAACATGTTACCTGTATAAAAAAGAAAAAAAAAGATGACTTTATATTGACTTTAAGGAACAAAGAATTTTTAAGTGAAACACCTCTCTGTGCACCAATATTTCCTGTTAAACTTGGTGAGGATCTCTAAAGATACAACAGATTATTTAAAATATTCCGCATAAAGATATCTTCTCAGGTAGGTTTGATTTTCTTCTTTGCAGAAGATGTAAAATTTCTGAAAGTTGCAATCTCACTGCCATTTCCTCTATACATCAGTCTCTCACAGGAAGTTGATGGGTACAGAGCTGTTAGTACAAGCAGGAAGAAGCCTCAGCACTGTTACATTAATGAGGCATGTCTTGTATGTAGCACCCCACTATTAAAACATCAATGCTCTGACACACTGCTCCTTCTAGATTTAGAATTTATCCAACTTATTCTTTCAGACCAACTGCCTAAGTAGCCATGAGATTATATAATGGTATTTCTATGAGTAACTGTTATGCAACTGCTATAATTGGGGTTAAGCGTGTTTTTGATCTCAACTCAAGATGAATTTCTCATGGAAACCAAAGTTACCTTACAAACTGTATATCAATGCAAACTACAAGAGCAATCTCTGGTATGCAATTCAGCATATTAAGCTTACATGCTTTATTATTAAGGACATTTTTTGTAACAAAATAAAAGCCAATAGTTTATATATACTTTTAAAAATACAATTCTATGCTCAGATTAAATTCTTATCCACAGTTTCAATAGCCATTCTTGAAAACAACCCCATAATATTTTAAAGTAAATATGTTGACATTATGAAAGGCTTTTTCTAATTCATTCTATCCATATATTTAGTAGAAATCACTTTTATTTTAGTGAACAGACATTTATTTTGCCAGATAAACCCAACCAAAGTAGTGTATTTTTAATGAAAATATAACTAATATAAACCATATAAAACTAATATATATTATATATATTATTATTATTATATATTATATATTATATATATTATTTTATAAACTAAGTTACTAGTGGGGATCCCACTGTACAGTACAATATAAATATATGTAATATAAGAAGGTGGTAGAACTTCCCTGAACACATTATATGGAATTTAAGCATCAAGCCTCTTTCCAAACTATCAACTTTAAATTTATAGTCAAACCACTTGGTAAACTGCAAAGTGGCCACATTCTTACTTATAGCTAACAAGTATAGGAAAATTTCACATCAGTTGGAGACAAATATAACTCCTCCATAAATTCTTGTATTTGTTTTCTTCACCAATAACCACTGTAGATCTCTCTTTCTTCTATATTAATTAAAAGTGCACTGAAAGTAGTTACAGCGTTTTTTACAAGGTGAGAATAAGGGCAAAAACTAAGCCAAAGAGAAGAGCAATGGGTAAGTTTTTCAAAGATTTTAGAGAACTTTGCTTATAATACTTCTGGTGGCACACACAACTTCTCCTTCCAGTTCATCTTCCTTTGTGCTGCACTGCACCACTGCTGTTGCTATGTTCCTTTTTCTCCTGGACACTCCCACCTTTTCCTCCTCCTCCTGCGTGCTGTCTTCTTTTCTTTTGCTCTGCCTCCTGGGCATTTTTTTAAATTCTTTTACCACTCTCCTCCCAAGATCATACAAGTCTAGATGAAGTAGAAACCTATTTCAGTGGCCACACAATAAACAGAAGAAAAAAGTAATCTTTCCTCTATAACTTCATTTGACACTTGGTTTAGAGAGCTATGCAGGTCTTCAAAACCTTTAAGACAAGTCACTTGCAGGACAGCAAAAATAATGCCAACCGATGGCCATAAGTAGCATGCACCCACATATATACTGACTACAGCACAGATAAAGGATGGACTTGAAGTTACTAGATTAAAGTAACTTGCCTTTCAATATTGAGGTTAGGGACACAAAAGGCACTACCTATTTCATGGTGTAGCAATTGCTTTCAACCTTGAAAATCAGTTCTGCCTCTACAGGTTTTCCTCACTGCTTGGTTTGTAAGAAATACTACTAAGAAGCAGCTTCTACATCATGGAGAGCCAAAATCCTTAAACCTCACAGCAAACCCACAGTATTGTGTTTGACTTTTTTAAACTACAAAATACAGAAATGCTGACAATGATCCATGGTTTTTTTTCCCCTCTGTATTTCCCTCTGGCCATTCACTAAGTGTACAGATGGATGCTGTTCAATAGCTCACTTACCCTCTGTCATTACTCCCATAGAATAGATTATGGGTACACAGTACTAATGAGACCCTCGGAACAAAATATTAAATGTCATTCACCCTTGGAAACGCATAGCAAATTAAAACTAATTTCACATGTACACCACAGAATTACAAATTGATTTTGACATGACCAAAGTAAGATAAAAAGCCTGTAACAGAAAGCAGGAGGATCTGGACTTTATAATCAAATAAAACACTGATGCACATTAGAAAAAATAACCCCGCTTGGTGACTCAGCTACATCTCGTGGGTACTATTATGATGAATGAAGACGGCTGCTGGATCAGTAGAGAGTTCTTACTCAGACACTCTCCCAAATCAAATTACAAGTCAAAAGAATAGGGAGGCACCTCAGAATAGCCCATAGCCTGATGATCACAACTAACACTGACAGGACAGTGAGGTGTTTTGATTTCACTACACTGTTTTACATTTACTTTCCTCTTTTCTGCCTACCACAAGAATGTATAGCAGGCAAGGGGGGTCCTTCCACCTCCTGCTGTCTTGAGAGCCTCTTGGATCAGATTATCTTTGGAAGTGTTCAGAGTCAAGTTGGATGGAGTTTGAACAACCTGATCTTGAATTACTGAGGCTGGAAAAGCCCTCTGAGATCATCAAGTCCAGCCTATGACCTAACACCACCACATCAGCTAGACCATGGCACTAAATGCCGCATTCAACCTTTCTTTAAATAAATCCAGGGATGGTGACTCCACCACCTCCCTGGACAGTCCATTGCAATACCTGATCACCCTCTCTGTCAGGAAGTGCTTCCTGATATCCAACCTAAACCTCCCATAGTGCAGCATCTAGTTAAAGATGTCCCTCCTACGGGAGGGGGGTTGGACTAGCTGACCTTTAAAGGTCATTTTCAACCCAAACCAGTCTGTGATTCTGTGATCTGTGGGAAATGCTAGTGCAGGTTGCAAGGAAATCCTACATACACCCCTATGTTGCCTGCACTTAAAAAGATTTGGCCTTTCATATGACAAATATCCAGTGTGCTCAACAGACCCCCTCAAGGGAGACAATAAACTCTCTCATTAGCATCATCACCAAGTATATGTTATGGTACACTTCTAATAAAACAGAAGGCAGAGATCTGTTTGTATGTTCAGAATGATCAAGTTTGCTTGAGGACAGATTCTCCACTTCACTACCCCAGAATTACACTGGTATCACTCCACTGAAATGACTGTGTTAAAAAGTGTAGAGATGGAGATGGTTATCTCTAATACTGAGCTAACCTTGTCACCCTGTATTTCTCTTATGAAGCTACTGATGGGTGTACCAAGATGAAAATGCTTTCTTTCCCATCAAGATAGCACAAACACTACTGGACATTTCACTGGGAATGCATATACATCTGCACTGCCAGATTGAGAGGTCTGGAAAATCTGCTGATTCTTCTGAAATATTTTAAGCCACTTCCTCACTCTTCCTAAAAAGGAGGAAAAGTTTTAGCACAACTCTTTTCAGAGATCAGTAACTTCAAAGATCATGTAGTGCTTTAATTAAGGTTCTTCCTCTCTTCAGCTAAGTGATAGAATTGAGCTATGATACCATTACAGAAATGGACAATTTGAAAACTGCTACAATTTTGGTATCAAAGCAGGAACAATAGGATTCCTTCCCTTTCCCAGCATCACAGCCTGGAAAAGGCAGACCTGAGAAGAAATCATCACCTGTGTTCAATACAAGTCTTCCTACATTACCCACGATGAAATGATCTACTAAGATCTTTTCTAAGGATTGCAACACATTGCAATGAAGTGTACACAACTAGATGTGAAATGCTATCACTATCTTTTCAGCATTCAAACACCAGTTGTAAAGGCAAGGGAAGTTGGAGAGGGACTGCAACAGTAAACATCTCACCTTCTTTATAAATCACTGCAAAAATACAGTTTTCTAATATTTCCAACTACTATTAAGCTGTTCAGCATGTTTCTAGTTAAAACCTTCCCAGCAACCCAAAGCCCACATGTGTTTAAATGAAGTAGTACAAAAGATAAAATGATATGCAGGTCAAAACATCAAACCAAAGAATTACCTGATTTTCAGCTTCTTAGGATTCATAATCTCTCTCCTGAGGCACGAATATTTCTCTTAAATCTTACAGTTTCAAGGTTTTCTTTGCACAACTCCCGATTTCAGAACAAAGTAGCATATTACCGGCCTTCTATTCCTTTCCTGCAACACTGTTCTTAAATATTTGGAGCCTAGAACATCGAAGTGAACTGTCACTCCCTCAAACTAATGGTGACTACCAAACACATTAGGAAAGCTCTCATCTCTTCAAAAGATTGTCCCATATGATGTGTTTGAGTTTTCATCCAGCAGCACTTTATCAAAAGTACTTCACAGTCATTTTTCAGCTTTCAAAGGAAAAAAAAGGGATTTAAAAAAAACCAAAAAAACAAAAAAACCAAAAAAAACCAAACCAAACCACAAACCAACCCAACTTAGAAATGTTCTTTGTCTCCTGAGGTTTGAATGTATCTGTCTCCAGAGAACACTTGGAGGATATGTGAACATCAGTAAATGGTGTGGCACTCAACAGCTGGCACGATGCAGCCAGTGCTGTGAGCAGGGCATGTGCAAACACCACAGGGCTTCTGCTTCACACCTCATGCCCTCCTGACCAAATCCTGCACTCAACATGCATCTTGCAGGAGTCAAGAGACCAACCACCCCAGAAGCCTCTGCTCTCATTCAGGAGAGTGCATGCTTCCAGCTCTCTCCACAAATGCAAAACAACAGCCTCTGAAATGCATCCTCGGAGGGAGCAGTTCTTTGAAAACAACTGCTTTTACGGGCTAGGAAAGACTTTTTTCAGAGCTGTGAATGAAGATGAACCCTGTCTGTGTCAACAAAGAACTCAGCTATGAGCACAAAGATACCTGTTTTAGATAAAAGTTTGGGTTTGGGGAGGGTCCCAGGAAAGGGACTCCTCTGCCTAAGCACACACCCTCCTGCCATGGTGACTGTCTTAAGAGGAGGCTGTGCAGCCTAATCTAAACAAGGCACAAATCAGCATTCATGTCCCTGAGCACAGAGACTACAATGATTCAAACCAACTGCTTTACTACGTGCCTAAGGGAGCACTCTCTACAGTGTCTAATTCAATTATTTATTATAAAGTATATGTAAATAGCTCAGGTATATTATATGAAAAAGAAGGGATATCGCCCCGACTCCACACACATATTTACATGGTTCTATCACAGCTGCTCTTTATAACGGTAAATGATTTTTTAAATCACTGTTTAAATGCCTATTGTGCTTCAGAACTCTGCTTATCTGTATTTAAATAGCTCTACATCGGATGGAGCTTTTCTCTTTTAAGCCAAAAACTAAAACAAAAGTTAGAGGCAATAACCCTAATTCCCTTCACCTCTTTGGGGAGATACAATAAACTTTCTTCTCAAAGAAATAAACAAAACCCACTCAAATGAAAATGACTGAAATTACCTATTAAAAGGCTGGTGATGGCATGCAATGTAACAGAAAGCTTTGTCTTGTACTACTTTGCATATTTAACAACACTCAATAAGCATTAATTCTCAAAAGAAAATTCCAAGGAAACGAATAGAGAGTTTCTACTGCGGTGCAAGAAAGATTACAAGGGAAATGCAAAATCACTGTCCCAGGACAGAAAAGAAGTCTTGATACAAACCATGGTTTAAAATTCATCCTTTGCCCCTGAGATGCATGGTGCCAGCCACGATTTACAGCCCATGAATGAGTACTTCACCTCCTAAGGTTCTGCAGGCACCAATGTCAGGAGCAGCCTGACAACAGCTACTTAGCACCATGTGAAGAAGGTTTCCAGGAGAGGGTGAGGCAACCTAAAGAAAAGGAAGATGTGCACACGCAGGGCAACAGCCGAAGGCAAATCATGCATCCCTGATCGTTTTTGCTTGCAGAATGGAGTTGCCCCAGTAATTCATTACCAGGTGTCCACTGAGATCTTGTAAGAAAAAATGTGCCTGTTATTGCCTGTTGTCACGAGTTTCAGTTTTCAGTCTTGAAGAAATGAGGGCACATTGCTTCCAGTGACTGGTTTTAAAACATGACACAGAGCACTAGGAAACATGAGCTATAGTGAAAAAGAAAAATGAGTGATACTAACCCACCTGTTTTTTTCTTTTCCCTGAAATGAAAGAGATCAGATACAGTGCCAAGCACTTGTCACATAAACTTAATTTTGGTACTGTGGGTAATTTCTCTAGAGAAATTATTCTCACTGTAGAGGCAAACAAAAGAGAACAAGCATCTAAAATTAATCAATTAGACCATCCTCACCTGTCTTGGTCAGTCCAACCTTCTAAGTTCAATAAAAAATAAGATTAAGGGCCAGAGTGCTTGGTTTATAAGGTTTCTTCTTAAAAAAAAAAAAATTCAGTCTTGTTATCTTAGTGTCAGCATTTAGCATGGACATGTCTACAAACAAGTTGCACAATATGATGCTTCACTAGAATGTATATAGATCACCACCAATATGTTTAAAGATCAGAACTGGCTATGGCTGGGGGGGGGCATCCCTGGTTCAGATGAAATCAGCTGAGGATACTTCTACAGCCTGAGAATTTGTATGATTTCCCTCTTGGTTTCAATCTATGCATGCTCTTCATGTTCACTTAGAATGCAAATTTTTATATGTACAATAGGAATTTTTATCAGTTAACGCATTATTTTTCAGACCGCAGGAAGATGCCAGAATGTAACCTGCATCTGTGAAAGCTAACAAAGTCTGTCCCACCTTTCCAGAAGAGAGGATCTTGTTCTGTGCTTGTTACTCTGATCCTTGAAAAGTCATATTTGGGCATGAGAAGTGTACCAATGAAAAAGCATGCAAGATATTGCAAAGGCTCATTGTTAATATTAAATTACTTCAATAATTTTTAATTAAAACTTCACTGTTTAGCCCAACTAAAACTTTTAAAGCTGCACTATTTCTCCCTGATGTTCAGACCTTTAATAAGTAACTATTCTTTTAGTATTTTATGGGCCGTGTTACTAGTTCTCTAAGGTGTTCTGCATAGTTACAGGTCAATGTTTCTTAAGCAGCATTAAGAACCTATATCAGGAATAAAATATATCTGTCTACATTCAGAAATGATGCAAGTAGATGACTGCCTTCTCTGTCCCTTTGATTTCCTGTATAATTATCCTTATAATGAATTATTAATATGATCCAGCATTTTATTGACTCATCGGTGCACTCATTTCGGGATCAGAGATGTAATACTTTGAACACTCCAATGCTGTAATTCATTGTCATTGCCTGAAGAGAAGATTTGGGTGAATTATTTCTCATGACAGCCACACCTAGGAGGATGGGGAGCAATCTCAAAGACAAAAGATGAGTATGCTTAAGTATTTCTGAGATTAGAAATACTTTGCCACATGACAAGTCAGCACATTTATCTTTTCTTACAAAGATTTTTGGTGCATATTATTAGTGCGATGCAAAAAATAGTATTGAGTTTCAGTCATTAACTTTCCAGGATCAGAAAGTACTTCCTGAGTTGCTGACTGGGTTTCCCAGTTACTGCAGACACTGTATTACACAACATCTATAAACATGGTCAAGATAAAGAATTGTACAGTGAAATCTTACTCAATCTTTTGATTACTGCTTTCAAAGTTTGTTACACTAGCAAACCAAACTGCACGTGTGATTAGTGAGAACCAAATAAAACCCAGTAAAATACTGGATATAATGGAAGACTCAAACTCTTCTTCTTCATTGCCTAGAAAGTAATTTAAAAAAAGTCCCCTGTAATACAATAGACAATGCTTTCAATGAAAAATGAAATGAACTTTTATTTAAAAACTAACAAAAATTATTTGAAGACAGATCCAGGACCAGTGTGTCTGGATGTCTGAATAAATTTCACAAATATTTTTCTATCCTACCAGGACACTGCCTTCTATACTTACACTACAATAAAAATATCTGTGTTGTCTGGCACAACAGTACCAATATCCACAGAGGTAAATGAAAGTCAGGGATGGCATCCAGCTGAAAGACAGCTTGGATGTCACAACTTGTAGAGTAGTGTCTGGGTGCCACTGCAACACTGACAAGGTGCCTGGATTAGCAGAATAGATACTAGAAATAAATTAATGACCTCAACAACAGGAAAGGCAAAGGCCTCAACAAAGAAGGGGTGTTACACAGACTATAGGAGTCCCTTTCTAAAAGCATGTTGTTTCTGAAAGAGAAAGATGTTCTTTGGCTGTCTGGCATACACTTTTCATCTCTGGGATTCCAGAGAGAGCCTGCTGAAGATCAGAGTCAGGCTTGGAAAAAAAGTTACATACACACACACAACCATGAAAAGGAAAGGAAAAACTGTCACAGAAGAGAGTATTTGCTTTCTAATATCATGTAAAAAAGCTGGAGCAGGGAGTCTGAACAGGAGTTAAAAGACAAATTTTGCTTTTGATTTTTAAGTTTGTGGTTGCAAGATTATGTTTCACTACTGAAGAGGACTGGAGTAGAGGTGAGGGATGAGAAAAGGACAGAAGGAAGCATCATTTGTACCCATCAGCCCAATACTTCGGAGGCAGGAGGGCCAAGAAGCTACTGTTTTCTGCTAAGAGAGCATGAACAGCAGGCTCCAGGCTTCCTCCTGAGTTTGCCTTTATTTACCGTAGCTCCCTTGCCCTCTTTTGTATACTGTCAGCACATCAGAACAGTCAGCTGTGCTGGGATGCCCTCAGCAAAGGTATCCCCTGTGACTTTGGTTGAGAGGGCTGATGCATCTCAAGAGAGGATGAATTTTAATCAAGGGTTTGTATTCTGATTTCCTGTCTGTCTTGGGACAACAGTTTTGCATCTCCCTCATGGCTTCCCTTTCTCTATAGTAGAAACGGTCTGTGAGGTTCCTCCAATATTTCTTTGGGGAATTATTGTTATGGAGTGGCATTATATACCCAAATCACTATGGAAGGACAGGGACTTTTCATCTGTAGGAGTTTCACTGAGCTGAATATTCCTTCCTCCTCACTCTTTTTCATTTGTACTTAGGTGTACAGGCACTTCTCCTCCTCCACATTTTCCAGAACAGACTGTAGAAGTGCTCCTGCAGTGAGTTCCCAGGTCTCAAGTGTTTCCTATAAAGCCTCTCTAATGCTCTGAGCTGTAAGAGACTTGAGCTATTCTCTGCATTGCTTGACACGAATGGAAAGTTCAGGCAGGAGGCTGGAGTCCAGCCATGCCTCCTTCCAGACAAATCTGCAGCAGCTCTCCATTTCTGAGCTATACTTCACCACAAAATTAGGACATTCTTGTGCTGGATGCCCAAGTTCTTCCTCATATCCTCATTTATATGTGATGTATGGACTCAGCTCTATGTAATGTGAATGTGTACATGTCTACTATCAGCTAAGACAACAAACACACACAGAGTTAAAAGCTTTAAATTCTTTGATCTTAAGCAAGTCTGAAAGTTTCCATAATGCTTAGTCACAGGCAATATATTATCCTGATCCCAGCTACAGACTGCAAGATTCTCATTAAAGATAGCATGCCATGAAAAGGGTTTGTAAGTATTCATCACTTCATCAATAGTTGTGGGGTTTTTTTTCAGCAGAAAATTATAAACCAGGACACACAACTTGTGAACAACTACGGGTAATTTATCAAAGGATGAATTTCCATAATAAAATATCAAAGACTTCTAGTTAATTGTCAGTAATTTTAATAAACTGTGTAATATTTATAATAAATCACTTTTAAGAGAGGCAAAATCTCTCATACAGAGAGGTATCTCTAATACCAGTTAATCTAACTTATTTCCCCCTCTCAAACACTTAGTAAAGGACACATCTTTAGTATACAGACATAAGAACAAGCTGTTGATACACTGTTAGAAAACTGTTATGCCTGTTACTCTCATAGACAAATAGCAATGAAAGATATAAAAACACAGAAGCCTGCAGAAAACGAAGGAAATTTTGCCACTACTTAATGTTATCAGTCCCTTTTGTGCTGCTGGAACAGTATTATAACAGTATTTTTTTTTATTTTGGTTGGGTTTACTTTTGGTTTAGATTTTAGAGCTACTTTATTGAAGTAAATAAAAGTAAATTTTAAAAAAGGAAAAAAATAAAGCAGCACAAGAACTTTAACAAATTCAGTCACTTCCTCAAAGGTCTGCATTTAGTCAGACTATCAAACTTCACTGAGGTATCTCCTCACAATTGTATTTCTACTATCACTCCAAATCATAAACAAGATGTTCCTCCCCTCTCTTCTGTCATATACCCACACCTTTTCTCCCTCTGGAGGAGAGAAGCTCACCCAGAATCACCACAAGGGAAAAAGCAGGTTTGTAGACATCGCTGTGCATACAAGGACTGCACCTTGCTCAAGTGCTCCGACGCAGAGAAATAGTGGTGAAACTCCTTATAAATTTCTGTAACTTTTATTACAAAGTCAGGCTACTACTTTCTGCAAATGCTTCCGGAGGGGTGGCTATCAAAGGAACATGCTTTTACCATTTCAGAGTAGGCATTTAAATCTTTCTAAGTGCAGGACACAGTTCATGATGTGATTTGCTGGGAAGAATAAAACAACTATGCTTCCAAAAGCACCCAGAGTCATGAGTAGCCTCTGAGCTATCTTTCCAGGACAGGCAAAAGGGGACCTAGTTATGAACACACTTAAAGTGGCCACACAGCATAATAATCTGCTCCTACTTGAGTAAAAGCTTTGCCCAGTGGCCACCAAGGAGGAATGTCCTCCGGGAGCAGCCCTCTTCACTCCAAAGAGCATGCTTTTCCCTGCCATGAGCCTTATCCTCCCTGGGCTTAGCTCATTGCTGTGCTATAGCCAGAGGAACCCCAAAGATGCTCCAGATGATCCAGCATGATGCTTTCATATGCATCATCCCCTGCAATTTAACAGAATGGATTGAGACATGTACAGAGCAATGTCAGGATTTAGCTGGATTTTAAAGCAAATTCAGAAGAGAGACAGAAGTGACATGAGCTAATCGAGCAGAAACACAAACTGCTTTCTGACATCATTATTCTGTGGTTGCTGAGCTCCTTCAGAGGGGGCTCAGTGGTAAACACATCTGAAGCCTGTCATTATGATCCATAAAAAGAAGGCAATTGGCAATCCTCCTAATCAGTCTTTTGTAGGATTACTTATATCCACAAACATCAGCTTACTCTCTCAACAACATATCCTTTAATGGTAATAAATATTGACTTTTCAAATCATAAACATCAATATAGCATGAAAAAGCTTATTATTTCCTTATACTTCCACTACTGCAGTACCAAGTATACTGAAATAACTTATAGGGTGTTTGGAGAGTAGTTTAGTAATAAATAAATATATTTTAACACCACTGTACTACAGTGAGTGACAATGGGTTGTAATACATCAATTTTTGATTATTGGAAGTGATAAGCCACTTAGCAAAGACATACTACTAGTGAAGATAGAGCTGCATTCTACATAGTCATATTTTATTGCAATCTTGAAAGAATCACTTAGCACAGGTATTCTGCAAAGACTGTGTTTTCTAGAAAGTTCAATCTCCATCATAATTAAATATTTTGTTTTCTGCATATGTCTATGCCAACTTCTCTTCATGCTGAGTATAATATCTTTTACTGGCTACTTAAATATTGTTTGAATAAAATACAGGAAGATCTCCCCAGACACAGGGATGTGTTTCTGTGTTACCTCCTAAGCTGTAGATTTTGCAAGCACATAAGCTACATATACTCATCAAGTAGCATAACGTCAAACAAATACCTTTTTGGACCTTTCACCTGTTTTAGATTTTTGACCATTTTTCTTCATCCTTTATTTTTATTGTCACTGTACAGAAAAAGTTTTCTCACAAGATCACGGGCATTCATGTACATGACATAAATTCAGTAAAAAAAAAAAAAAAAAAAAAAGAAAATATATATAGTAGAGAAAAGGGATTTCACCTCTGCTGAAAAGAAACAAACCAACCAACCAGCCAAAAACGAACAAAGGGGAAAAAGACAAGTAACAGGCTTCAGCACTGCTGTGGAGAAATAGGTGTAATTGGCAAGTACAAAATGTTGCAGAGGATACAAAAGAACAAAACCTGGCTTAACAGTTGTTTTTTCATATCCTACAGTATCTGAAGAAAAGAGGCAAACTGTATGCTCCATTTATTTTCATTCACCATAAGAACTTTGCATTTAGCAGATGTCAACATATGTTTTGACTAGAAACACACAAACTTACTTGGAAGTAACCAACTGTAATAGGTAGGAGAATAAACAGTGTTGAGCCACTTCATGCTAGCTCACAGGCAGTGGTACCACCCAGCAAGACAATCTATCAGCTACAGTACCAAGGCAAGTTTAGAAAACCAAAATGTTTGATAATTTGAAGGTTTATTTTAGGACTGAACTGTAACTGTGGAAGAGGGGAAAAGAACTCATGGAAAACAAACAAACAAACAAAACCAAATGCTGTCATTCTCATAGAGGGAAGCCATTGAAACCACTCTGAATCGTTAGTGTATTTGCAGCATTACTTGTACCTCTCCATCACCACAGCTGAGACTACAGGATTTTTGGTTGGTTGGTTGTTGGTTGTTTTTTTTCATTTAAGGTTTTTTGAAAATAAATAAATAAATAAATAAATAAATAAAAATTTAAAAAAAAGAAAGAAAGAAATCCCCTAGAATCTCAATGTTCAGCTACGGCCCTCTACCATGTCACTTTCTGTAACTGCCAGCCCCAGGCCTGTCCCACTTCCAGTCCTTTGTTTACACATTTTGGCTTTCATATTTTTAAGCATTACTAGCTCCATGTACTCCATTTTACTTCTGTCCCACACCCATGATTTCATCTTCTGTTACCAAGCCAAGAGATTCCCCTCAGGAGACTGGAAAGCCACTTGCCACTTTTCCATGCCTTATTGACTCAATAAACACAATTCCTGAATTCTGCTTGTGCAGCATTTTAAAGGGGCCCAAACTGAACACAGTACTCAAGGGGCAGACTCATAGACACCAAGTACAGGGGGACAATCACTTCTTTAGTACTGTTGGCTATACTATTTCTGATACAAGCCAGGATGCTGCTGGCCTTTTTGGCCACCTGGTCACACGCTGGTTCATATTCAGCTGGCTGTCAACCAATACCCCAAGGTCTTTTTCCACCAAGCATCTTTCCAGCCACACTTCCCCAAGGCTGTAGCGTTGCATGGGGTTGTTGTGACCCAAGTGCAGAACCTAGCACTTTGTCTTGTTGAACCTCATACCATTGACCTCAGCCCACTGACCCAGCCTGTCCAGATTTCTCTGTAAAGACTCCCTACAGTCAAGCAGATAGACTTTCCCACCCAACTTGGTGTCATCTGCAAACTTACTGAGGTGCCCTCAGTCCCCTCATCGAAATTATTGATAAATGTATTAAACAGAACTGGCCACAGTATTGAGCCCTGGGGAACACCACTTGTGACTGGTCACCACCTGGATTTAACTCTATTCAAAACACTTTGGGCCTGGTAAGGCAGTCAATTTTTAATCCAGCACAGTACACCCATCAAGCCATGAGCATGCAGTTTCTCCAGGACAATCCTGTGAGAAACAGTGTTAAAAGCTCTACTAAAGTCCAGGTAGACAATATCCAAAGCCTCCCCCTCATCCACTAAGCTGGTCAACTTGTCACAGAAGAAAATCAGGCTAGTCAAGCAGGATCTGCCTTTCATAAACCCATGCTGACTGGGCCTGATACCTGGTTGTCCTGTATTTGCCATATGATGGCACTCAATCTGCTCCATAACCTTCCCTGGCACCAAGGTCAGTTTGACAGTCCTGTAGTTCCCCAGATCCTCCTTCCAGCCTTCTTGTAGATGGCAGTCACATTTGCTAACCTCCAGTAAACTGGAACCTCCCTGGTTAGCCAGGACTGCTGATAAATGATGGAAAGTAGCTTGGTGAGCACTTACACCAGCTCCCTTAAGAGGATCCTATTTGGCACCAGACTTCTGTGTGTTTTAGTGGTGCAGTGGGTCACTGACCATTTCTGCTTGTATTATGGGAACTTCATTCTGCTCCTTGTCCCTGTGTTCCATCTCAGGAGGCTGGGTACCCAGGGAAAACTGGTCTTATTATTAAAGACTGAGGCAAAGAAATCATTCAGTACCTCAGCCTTTGTCACCATGTTTACCCCCCAAATCCAATAGAGGATGGAGATTCTCCTTAGCCCTTCTTTTGTTAATGTATTTATAGAAACATTTTTTTCTTGTTTTCTACAGCAGCAAAATATCACCCTTCACTTTTTTTTGTCTCTAGGTATCTTATTCAAAGAAAAATAACCCAGATTTTTATTCAAACGAAAGTCATTAATAATAAATAAAAGGAATGTCCTTCAATTAGCCCTCAAATAGAAATCTTACCTCAGAGAAATTGATAGAAAAATAGAATATGCATAAAACTACATGTTGAAGACTTAATTACCAAAAACTACTTGCCACAATACATGTCGGAACTATATCACACTTTACGTCACTACTTCCATGGGAAAAAACCCACATAAACTCCTTTGCTGAAAAGGACCCTGGAATGCCTCTGTGGTCTAATGGGAATAAAAGACAGAGAAGGGAAATGATCTACCTGCTTCTCTCTGCTTCCTCAGCAGCAATCATGTACTCTATGCACAGATTAAACCACAAATTCCATTTATTTAGTATCAGTGTGAAGGCATTTAAAGCCCTCGTAAGGGGAAAGAAGGTTAAGTTAATACCATCTTCAACAACGTGTGAGAAGATGAGACTAGTGTTCAATGGTAATAACAAGTTTGAACATGGTGATGAGAAAATTAACTGACCGATCTATTAGCCACAAAAAAACTCACTTCATTTGACAACAACTTAAAAAAGCATTATGCCACAGGCATTGCTTCTTTCCTAGCATTTGCTAGGAACCCAAGCTACCCTCCATGTAGCAAGGTATTTCCAAAATCCACAGAGTTCTGTAACACTTCCTATAGAGTTAAGTCTGATTTATCTTGTGCTAGAGAAGACCATACATTAAAGCTGTGTGAACTTAGGGTTCAACCCTGCAACGCATTGAGTGCTCTGGCCCTCAGCCACCAGAGCACTTAGGTACATGTTTTATTTTAAACACATGAGCCGTTCTGTTGAAATCGAAAGCAAGTCACCATACAGAAAGAGACAGATTATGCCCTGAAAATGTGAAGCTATATTAAAAAAAAAAAAAAAACCAAACAAAAAACAAAGCACAAGTTAAAACACAATCATTTCACCAGGTCACGTAACTCTGTCCTTTCAGACTAACTGTTCTACAGCACATTAACAGGGTCAGAGAAGTTTCTCAGCCTGCTCGTGACTCAAGTATGCTCCTAAATGGGCTAAGCTCTGGAAAATGATTTCTCAGGAAGCACTGTGAGCATTCAAGGGAAAGTTCAGCAGTATCATCCACTGCTATGAAAACAAAAAACAAAGGCAGAAACTGAAACCTGAAATATGTCCTCAGTTCTCATCCAGTAGGCAAAGTTCTGTGCCATGAACAACGTGTTCACCCTTCACAAAGTTGTTCAAGCTTACAATGCCTTTTAACAGCTACCCAGGTCTGGCAAATTTCTTTCCTTTTTGACAGTGACATAAGCAATAGAACTGTATGAATTATTCCCTTGAAAATACTATTAACATTTGAGTGTTAAAATTACACTGTGTCAAGTTGCTGACTAAAAAAAGTTGCGTTTGCAGAGTACAGAAATTTTTTGTAGACTCGGTGCTTCTAGGACAGGATTAAGGAAAAAAAAAACCCAAAACAGCACAAAAAGCAAAAAAACAAGACCACTTTTACTTGTATGCCTAAATATTAATTTACCTTTCAGATGAGAAAAATAAAACTATTATTGTAACCTGTCATTAAGATCCGATATTCTGAAATGTGATTCTTACATAATTTACCAATTTTATTTAAAAACTAATCTGTTTTTAACTTTAAGATCACAAATTAATGTTAGCATATCTTATATCTCTTGCTTGAATACATCTCCAACAATTTATGTTTTTGTTACATACTGTAATCTGTATCTTGAGTGACAACCTCTTCACTGATCATCAGCCTAGAGGAATGAGATAATAAGTAACCCTATTGCTTTAAGAAGTACTTTATAATGTAAACTGTCACTGTTTTGTAAAGCAGCACTAGCATATCCTAGCAAATTGTTGTATCAATGACATTTTAAAACTGTATAGAACAGGAAATTTGAGCTAAGAGATCAACAACATATTGTTCTTGATTTTGCAGCACATGACATTGTAATAATTCTACCACTACAGCTGAGAGCACCTCAGCTTACATAACACCACTTTATTAAAAAAAAAAAAAAGAAAATTAAAAAAATAAGTGAAAAGTCTAACTAGAAAAGCTTTCACTGTTTTCAGTCACCACTGGTGAACACAATATTTCCATCTCTTCCCCCACCAACATCCTCAGTTGTATCACCAGGTTTGGTGGGAAATGGTGATTGAGAAACTCATTTCAAGGCTTTGGGCTCCTTGATGAAAGGATCAAAAAAATGCACATCAGACCCACTGCCCTGGGATCTGTCAGGGGCAGGAGTTTAAAAGAAAAAAAAAAAAAAAAAATCACAGAATCATTTAGGATGGAAAAAAATCCCATTTAAGATGATCAAGTCTGGCTGCTAACCTAGCACTGTCAAGTCCATCACTACAACATGTCTTGAAGGGCCACATTTACACATCTTTTAAATACTTCCAAGAATGGTGACTGCACCACTTCCCTGGGCAGCCTGTTCCAGTGCTTGACAACCATTTCTGTGAAGGAACTTTTCCCAATATTCAATCTAAACCTCCCCTGGCACAACTTGAGGCCATTTCCTCTTGTCCTGTAATTTTACATGGGGGAACAGACCGACACCCACCTCAATACAACCTCTTTCCAGGTAGTTGTAGAGAGTGATAAGGCTTCCCCCCAGCCTCCTTTTCTCTAGACTAAATTATCCCAGTTCCCTCAGCCATTCCTCAGATGACTTCATCAGCTTTGATGCCCTTCTTTGGGAACGCTCCAGCACCTTAATGTCCTCTTTATAGTAAGAGGCCCAAAGCTGAACACAGTATACAAGGTGCAGCCTCACCAGTGCTGAGTACAGGGGGACAATCACTGCCCTACTCCTGCTGGCCATACTATTTCTGATACAAGCCAGGATGCCGCTGGCCTTTTTGACCACCTGGGCACAACGCTGGTTCATATTCATCCAGCTGTCAACCAATACCCCAAGGTCCTTTTCCATCAGGCAGTTTTCCAGCACACTTTCCCAAGCCTGTAGTGTTGCATGGATCTGTTGTGACCCAAGTACAGAACCCAGCACTTAGCCTTGCTGAACTTCATATTATCAGCCCCAGACCATCAATCCAGCCTGTCCAGATCCCTCTGTAGAGCCACCCTTTCCTATCCTAAAGCAGATCAACTCTCCCACGCAACTTAAGTGTTGTCTGCAAACTCACTGAGGGTAAGCACTGCAGTGCCTGAACTGCTGGGAAAGAACGAGCTGTCATAAAGTAATCTCAAGGCATGCAAGTACAGCCTCCAGATATGAAAAAGAACATAGGAAAGGCAGAGAGAATAATTTGTTTGTGCCTCATCAGGAAAAAATAAAAGCTAATGAGTAAATTAATGAATTGCCTCTATGAATTGCATTCAGCTGGCAGTCTCACGCTACAGAGGAATTATCTCTTGCCGTGATTGTAGGAGTGCCTAGAGTTCAGAAAGCTGACAGATCTTCAAGTGGTAGAACAGAGACTTCAGGTTAAAAATGAGTCCTAAATGTTCCAGCGTCTGAGAAAATAACTAGGGGAGAGGAGGAGGAGAGGACTTAAGCACAGGGCACAGTCAAAAAAAAAGAGAAAGAGAACAATTTCCTCAGTGCTTTCAGCTTCATGATTAAGTGCAGGATTAGCTGAGAAGGGGAACTATCTACACAAGAAATGGCAGGCACAAGCTGGAGTGGGATACTTGTCAATCCCATGAAGGTTCTTGTCAAATGCAAGAGTTCTTCCAAGCTGTAAGAAAAAAATTTCTGTGAAAAGGCATTTTTCATATATTTTAACATCTTGCTTTTTAACATCTAGATCTGTTCTGTTTCTTCTCATGTGCTACGATTCTAGTAACTCACTTTTTAGGTGCTGAAACATTCCCAGCCATTCCTGTCACTCTGTTCAGAAGGATGATTTCAATATACTTCCCCAGTGCTGTGAGACCTCTGTTTATAACTTCCTTTTTAGCTCTACCCTGTGGTGCTTAAATCTTATGAGTTATCATCAACACAACAGATTAGATTACCGAGCCCTGACAGCCTGTAGAAAAAGACTCAGTTTGAGGAACCACACTATCTGTTCTGGTTTTCCTGATGGCAGTAGCTGCTCTGTAAGAGAGCTACAGCTAGGAAGTTCTTATTTTCTTGTTTTAAGGGGAATCATAGAATCATAGAATGTCAAGGCCTGGAAGGGACCCATATGGATAAAAAACGCCATTCCTCAGACACAATCAGACTTGGCCAACAATGATTGGTGCTGTTATGTTGCTATGCCACAGTGTCTTCCTGGTCTCTGATAAATTACAGAAGCAGTTACACTACGGAAAACCACCTCATTTCCATGAAACACTGATTGTATAAGCATGGATCTAGAAAGGTGAGCTTCAGGTACCAAGGTGCTTAACAGCAAAAGGTCATATGGTCAATTTAATATATTTATCAAATTCATAAATTATATTTCAGGGCTGCTGCCCTAATCATAGAATCATAGAATGTTAGGGGTTGGAAGAGACCCCTAGAGATAATAGAATCCAACCCCCCTGCCAAAGCAGGATCACCCGGGGCATGTTGCTCAGGAACACATCCAGGCGGGTTTTGAAACTCTCTAGAGAAGGTGACTCCACAGCCTCTCTGGGCAGCCTTTTCCAGTGCTCTGTCACCCTCACAGTAAAGAAGTTTCTCCTTATGTTGAGGTGGAACTTTCTATGCTCAAGTTTATACCCATTGTTCCTTGTTCTATTGCTGGGCACTACAGAAAAGAGATTGGTCCCTTCCATTTGACACCCACCCTTCAGGTATTTATAGACATTGGTAAGGTCCCCGCTCAGTCTTCTCAAGACTAAACAGCCCCAGTTCTCTCAGTCTTTCTTCATAGGGGAGATGCTCAAGGCCCTTAATCATCCTCATAGCTCTCCGTTGAACCCTTTTCAATAGATCCCTGCCTCTCTTAAACTGGGGAGCCCAAAACTGGATACAGTATTCTAGGTGTGGTCTCACTAGGGCAGAGTAAAGGGGCAGGAGGGCCTCCCTAGACCTGCTGGACACAGTTTTCTTAATGCACCCCAGGATGCCATTGGCCTTTCTGGCTGCAAGGGCACACTGCTGTCCCATGGATAACTTGCTATCCACTAGGACCATTTATACCATTTCATCCTGTGCAAAAATTACTCTTCCATTTATCAAGGGTTGGTCTTCGTTATTCTCTTTTGAGGATAATGACAGTGAGAGAAAAGCAAAACAAAAAGAAATCACCACAAAACAGCACCAGCATCTCAATAAAAGCCAAAACAGTTTGAAAAGCAACTGGTAGCAGCAAATAAAGCAATAATCGATTTTGAATCCATGAAAAAAAATCCAGCAGTAAATAGTGGGAAAAACACATCCTGCAGTCTCTTTCACAAGCAAGAAGAAAGAAGTGTAGTAGTGACTGAAAAGTCCTGCATAAAAGCAGAGACACAGATAAAGCAGAGACTTAACCAAGTCATCATAGCTTATTCATGCCATCCTGCAAACTAATTAAATATTGAAAAGGTCCATTAAAAAAAAAAATCTAAAAAAAAAAATCTAAAAAAGGTTATTTTCTCTTCCTATTGAAGACCACTGTCAATCTCATTTGGATGTCAATTTAACCATTAATTGCTAAATACAAATAGGAAACAACAAGCATCCAAAACAGAACTTACAAAGAATACTTTTAGTACTTTAATATTAAAATAATTTTTAGTACTTTTAATACTTTAATTAACTACTTAACTACTCCACTGTTACCAGTGAAAATTTTGCCTCTTTTCCACCAACAAGGGAAGGCTCTGAATAAACTGAGGAGCAAGGAACACAAGCAATTGAAGCTGTTGGCAAACAGGGGGATGGAAGCTGCACTGCAAAGCAGTGCTAAGTCTGGAAAATGTCCCCTCTGAACTGCACCTGCCAGTGCCTGGGAGACACAGCCCAGGCCCTCATTCAGAAAGCCAGGTTACACATCATGCCTTCATGGCACTGTTTAACCTCTCGTGTTGGAGGACTGCACTAAGCTATGCTGTCACTGCACAGCGCAGGACTGGTTTGCCATTCTGCTATCCCTGCTGGGTTGCTGGGTGCCAGAGCTGTACCTGCCTCTGCAGTCCAGGATCAGATTTTGGGCAGGTACACCAGCAGACAGCTGATCCCAAGCTCTGAAGAAAAGCACAGTGATGGTGGGCTGAGGAAAAATAAGCAACCATGTCAGCATCATAGCTGATGTTTTCATTTCACTGTGACAGGCAGCGATTTCAGAATATGTGGACACAAGCAAATACTAGACGTTATACCATATCATGCCTTCCACCACACATGGCTGTAATTTGTTCTGCAAGCAATATAAGAATAGTTCATTTCCAGAAATAAAGGTTACATTCAAACTAATTTTCAACTGAGCAAGACAGTCCAAAACACCTTATTAAGGTTAATAACTTCTCTCCTGACCCTACTAGATCATTATCCTAGATCAGACCAGACATGGTTCAAAAACTATACAGTTATAAGGCACATATTTACAGACTTTAGTTAAAGAAAAAGCTGAATAGATGCATAATTCAAAATAACTCCACATAGTCCTCAATCTAAATTTGATGAATTTACAGATTGTGAATTTGATACACTGCCAGTTTCTCCTCTGTTAAGTCCTCAAAATCACTCCTGTACCAGTCAGTATTAATCCACATGCTTTTTACTTTTCAAATTAAATTGAATGATAAAATCTCCATGTTGAAGCACAAAACAGTTGACACAAACACCATCATTCTGGGACAGATTAACCAAACAGAGTGAATCAGAGCAGTTTGCACTTTTGAACAAGCAGATTATAAAACAGAGATTAGTAAATATACATAGAGTCTGCTGTTTTTATTATATTTTGCCTGAACCACAAGACACGTCTCGAAAAGACTCACAGCAGGAAAAACAATAAACAGAGCTCAGACAGCTAATTAATACTGCTAACTTGTACCCTAACATGCCACTTACTGTCATCTGCACTCCATCAAGGAGTAGATGACAACAGTCCTCAAGCATTGCTAGTAAATTATTTTCATTTTGCCCTTTCCCTCATGAACAAAACACCACGGTGACAGAAGCTGCTTGACCTATTTTCTAAGATAGGGATTTCCAAAGAAGCAGTCCCACCCTAAGAATGAAGTAGCAGAGAGCCTTGAACAGCAGAAACTTTCTAACGTCCAAAGAAAAGCTATTTTATTTCAAACTTCATATGTACTTTTTCTTTCTCTCTTTGTAATGCCCCTCCGCCTCTCCTCTCTGCCCAACCCCCTCCCATTATTCCTGATTTCTACTCTATTGTCTTTATATCTCCAATATAGGTAAGAACAAACTAGCTACTAAACTGATTTGCTGGTCTTTTTCTACAGTGCCACAGATAGCTTAAATTAACGTCACCTGCTATTTTCCTGGAGTTTTAATTTAATTTATTAATTATTAATTTATCCATATACTCAATAAGTAGAGGACAAGGCCCACAACTGCAGAAACACATAATCATAACGCTAGTTTACCACAACACTGTAGGCAACGAGACATCTGTTTTCCCCAGATCTCAGGGACTTGCAGAACTTTAAGAGACTGCAGAAGAGCTCTGACAAGCTTTCTGTGGAAATCACAGAAACGAAGTAACCTCCTGAAAAAGTCTGCTTCTCTGACTCGTAAATTTTCTTAACAGCACTATTTCACATCTGAACAGCAGCAAAAGTCCTCAAGTCATAATATGACACTGCCATGGTCATATTATTTAAATTGAAACCTCAATTGCTCTGCAACTACAGATGGCCAGCCTTGTTTTATCTTTGCCTTTTGTTCCCTGAGATTCCTGTACCTTCCATTTTCTTTTACCTCAAGTCCCTTTGAAGAAATGACAAGCTTTTCCTAGTGAGCTTGTGCTGGGACACAGCAACCATCATCCTCTCAGCTGAGTCAGGGGAGTATGTTCTCTGCAGAAATGAATTGGCTTATGGGCCAACATACGCTCATATATTTGGAAGCAAAATTATTTTCCCAGAGTAGAGGAATTTGGAAGCGCTTATTTCTTATGCTTAGTGCAATTCCTCACATAACCTGGGTGGCATACAAAGACCCACACTGTAACAGCTAGTCATGGATAATGGGTTAGCTACACTGGAATCCCTACCCATATTAAATGGGGGAGAAAGGTGATGATTTATTGGTTTTAAGTGGAGTAACAAAAATCCCCTTCAGGAAAAGCAACATAATTTTAAAATTAATTTATTGGAAAAGCAGAATGGATTTTGTTAGTGAAGGAAAAAGTATTCATAGAAATTAAACTTATTTTTGGATGCTGGAGAACATTAATATCAGTTTGGAAAACCTACGAAAACCTCAGTTTTCAAAAACTTTCTGGAATCTTGCAGTTCCTAAGAACTGATGGGAACAGGCAAAATATTACAGGAAACAAATGACATGTATGCTGCCTGGGGATCAGACACAGAGGAGGAGGGAAAGGGGGAGCACATTCAGCTTCAGTGTGGAACAAGTTCTTCTGAAGTCTGCTGATTCAGTACTGTTCCTGGCTGGAATGGTCAATCATGAACATCACAAAAAGAATTAGTTGATTTTTCACCTATCACATCAGGAAACTAAGAACCTTAACAATTAATGAAAGTAATTGAAAAAATAATATATAGTCCATCAAGTTTCAGAAGTATCCAATTATTCCAATAATTTAGTTCAGACTGAGCACAGACAGCTTTTTAAATGCATGGTATTACATACCGTTGACGAGTTAAAGCATTCTTAGCAACAGCATGACCAGATCATGACAAATTTCTTTTATTAGAATATTAGTGTCTTGCTTTGGCGTTCTTCTCCTACATGACTAAATTAAGGAAAGGGGGAGGAGAAGCAGAGGAAAAGTAAAAGAGCTTTGTTTCAGTCCTTCAGAAAGTTAGGAGCTTATCAGTAATCAGACATCTTATAATCATGAATTCAATCCAAAGTTCATAGAACACTGGGAGCAAAAATAAAAGTCAAACATAATCAAAAACTCTGTCAACAATGATATGGCTCACAGAAATGTGGTATAAAAGCAGCTGCACAAAGCACAGTTTGCAAGCAAGGTTTACAGCTTTCTTTAAATTAACCAAATGCAGGGGAAGTCAATGTTAGCAGTCTCATAATACTCAATGAAGTGATGATAACATGACAGCATTATTTATTCTCTGAAATAACAATGACTCTTCAAGGAACACCTGAATATGCCTTTATCTTTGAAACAATTCAGGATTATAGACATATGTAATGGCAGAGGATGCTTGCAGCCCTCTCATGGATAGCACCAGAGTTAGAAGCTCCTCCTTCCATCTGTGTCACCTACAAAATCATGAGAGCACTGGACAGTGTCACCTCACATGGAGTCACCATGCCCATTCTAAACACAGAAATTAAGTCACTTCTTACCAAAACCATATCCTTTCAAAAAAGGCCAAAGGTTCTCTGTATTTCTTGTCCAGCTAAATTACACCCAAACACAATGGACAAGAAGCTCCTATATCTTGCAAGAACACTTTATTTCCTCTCCTCCCCCCCCGCCACTACCTACCAAGAATAGCCTATCTTGCTTCCTCACAATGTTAATATACTTGAAAAAGATTTAAATAGTGCACTCTACATACACTTCAAGGTTTCTGTTAATTATGTTCTTCCTTATGGTGCACAGGACAGAGAACTGGAAAACTTCTTAAAAAAAAAATCTATATCATTTCTCCTCACTTAGGCTCTAGTTCTTCTGGTTTTACAAGTTTGTATTAAATAATTAACAACTATGGTGAGCTTATGCTTGAATCAGCTCAAGTATGTAAATTTGCCAAACAAAAGAAATCTAAGAGTATTCCTATTCCATAGCTGACTATATTCAGAACTAAATCATCTGCATAACTATTTTATGATTTTTCTTGGAGTCAACACAAAGTTGAGTTGCAACACAATTTAAATTACCTCCAAAATTCTTTTGGCAAGAATAATCCCTTGAAAGTAACTAGCACTCTTCTTTAGAGACCTGATTTTCTAACACCAACACCTGCATTCACTTCATTTCAGCTTTTCAGTCATTGGCATTACCTGCTGTAGATGCTAATGTGTTGCTTCAGGCTCTTGTTGTTTGATTCGTCAATTCTCACAGGATTCACCACTTTGAGGCAGATCATTCCCTTCCTTCCTCTCCCCTGTGTATAATCACACCCACAAATCCTCTCTCAAAAGCCTCGAGCCACTCTTTGACAGCTATGTAGCTGGGCAGCCTATAATGCAATGAAATTATTTTCCTAACATGAAAAACACTTACTCCTTCTTCGAATACAGCAAAGCCAAAATATCAACAATCTTTCAGGCAGGAAAAAGTGGACTAAGATATTTAAATCCTCTTAAATGTAACCGTGGTATAACTTACTTTTAAGTGCAATCTTTTTTCTTTTTTTTCCAAGCATTTTAAGTGAAGCCACCCAGAAGAGGGAACCCAGCAGCTGCTCCACTGTGCCAAGCAACAAAACAACTTAGAAGAAGAATTAAAGAATTCCAGACTATATAATTGAAATGTAGTAAGAAGGTTATTACACAAGACGCAATCCAAGCTGAAATCTGGTCAGGATAACCCCAAATGACACATTTTCCTTTATTAGTACAAATGGTTGAAACCTTGCTTTTATTACTTATGCAAAAGGTTTCAGCTTTAATGCATGGCATTGATTAATTAGCACTATAAAAGAAGGTCTTGTATAACACAGAGTCAAGCCATTAACTTCACTTGGCTGAAAATGAAACTCAGACCATAAGTATTAAGTCCTGAGTAAAGCTATATATTCTCCAGTGGGAAATTATTTCCACACCACTAAAAAGCCTGCATTTCTGTGGTGAAATGCTGACTATTTAACGGAGCACCACAACACCTATTCACTTATTAGAGGAAATAAAGACTGTCTAATCTATGGAAAACTACAGGTGAGTAAACACGTTAAACTAATAAAGCTCCTGCCAAAGAGAGGACATGGCAAAGACACTAAAATTAAAAATTATTTGGATAAAAGCTATCGCAGTGAATGAATGTAGGCAAGGCTCTAGTTTGACACTACACTGAGGCATCACTGTATTTTTATAGTTCATCTTGTGCAGGGAAAAAGAAGTTAATGGAGGCAAAGATTTTTAGTAATTCAGTTAGTATGGGCAACATAAAGGCAACAAGCAGTGTGAGATTGTACAGAACAGAAAACCATAGTGAAAAAATGAAGTAAGATGGGCTAAGATTTTTCTAGAAAAGAGTTGACACAGGATGTAGTATAAGAGAAATTATACTGCACAAACTAGATAAATGAGTATTACTGATACACGTTACTCTTTTCCAGTAACAAATACAAAAAGTAGAAAATAGTTTGAAAAGCCTTGCTTCTCATAATCTCCTTTGTTTTACAAACAAATTACTAGCTTTAATAAATTTAACATTCTGCTTATATATAAAAAGGCCTCAGGTAAAATACAACATGGCAAGTATGTTATTTCTGTGAATGTTGAACCATCAAGCAAAATAAAAGATCTGAAGAACACCACTAATACAGACTAAATACTAGTAATTAGTATAACTGAAGACATTTTGTTTGTTTGTTTACTGTGATATCTAATAACAGTGGTAGAGTACTGTATCTTCCAGCCTGAAAGTTTCTATAATTTTGAGAATCCTTTGTGTACTTAAAATGTAGAAGTCACTTGAACAAGTGTGGTCGCTCCAGAGAAACAATTGCTATAGCTCCAACAAAATAAAAATAACTATAGGAAGCACTGAGTTCTTCATGCTTATCTTGGTCTGTTTTTGTAATAGGAAATAACAATATTATGTGCACAGCCAACTCCAGAGGATAATATATCCCCTACTAAGAGAGATATAAGAGAAGAATTGCCTTCTGGAGATGCCTACCTTTCCCTGTTGACAACTGAGAGACACTGTATGAATCCTTCCTTTATTGTAAAGATCTGTGTAGTAAGAGATACACCATAATGGATTCAGAACACAGAGAAAGCATGCAATTTAAAAAAAAAAAAAGAAGTATACATTTTATTTTGAGGGAAAGAAATTACTTTCCAAGTTTGCTCTTCTCTCATAAGAGGACTATCCTCTTCTTTTCCCCCAAACAGCTTTTTTAAGCTGTCTCTGTATAATTTAAACTATTCTTTGATTTTTTTTTTTTTAGATTCATGCATGTCTATATGTATATACACACACCATATCAAAAAAGGTATCAGTCAATCACACACAGAATATTAACAGCATATATTAATTCTTAGAATAATACATATCATGTCTCACTAAGTTAGCGGTACTGATTATTCAAAACCAGTATTCTGATGTATTTGAACTACTGTTTAGTATTAACATGGCAAAGAACTACTTTTGATACCACATCGATTTACTGCAGCATTTAAGCGAGTAATTTAGCAGAAAAATTAAAATTTACCAAGAGAAATGCTTACCCACAGAAATTTGTAGCCCAAATTAGCTGCTACAAACCACTGTAAAATGCACTCAATTCACATAAAATGCAGTCAGAAGACATGTTTATGTAAAGCTGTAGAAAACAGTGTAGTACAAAAGGAAATAAAATGAGAGGCAATATGATAAGGGGAAGCATTACACAGTTTATGGAAGCAGACATTAAAGAGAAACGTACTAAAGTATCTGTTGCTGTTGTCAAAAGCAACTCCAGAACAGACACCACTTAAAAGTTGTGAGGATTTTATGCTGGTTTAATCCAACTTTGTTAATTTTCTGGTAAATAAGGGTATCTAGTAGCATTTCAACATAACCAGAAAGTCTGAAAAGGTGAACATTATTTACAGACAGTACTTACTCTACCAGAATGTTATGACCAATCTACTTGTAAAAATCTGCACTAATCTAGTTTTCCAGAAACAGTTCTGATCTTGATAAGATAGTTCTATCCAAGACAACAAATGGCCAATATCTAGATGCTGTTATTAACAACAGTAAAAGGAAAAAAAAGAAAAAAAAAACAAAACAACTTTTATATACATTTCTGAATAAATTTACTCAGATTTAATATAGACCTCATCTAAAAGCAATGAATGCAGAATTGAACTGTGGATTCCTGCTGTAACAGCATGAATTCAACTTATGAATCTCATTCCTGCCCTTCTCAAGTACTTCATTAGTCCTTTCAAAAGCCTAGATTTTGTTTCCCTGAGCTGTGAAATGTAAGTTGCTTTTCAGAAGCTCTGTCTTTTCTACCAGTTTTCCCTGTCTTCCATTTCTTCTATTGCTGATGCTGGCTATAAGAAAAATCAAAGTTACAGGAGAGACAGCTACCATTTGATCAGTTGGAAGTCATAGGACTGCAAGATTCTTACCTGTTTTCTGCACTGCACTTTGCAAAGCTACTTTCAAATATGTCTTAAAATGATTATGCTTAATTCAGGCACCTGTCCTTATAACAAGTCTCTGCTATTAGGTACATTATACGATACCACTGGTACGTTGAAAATAATTAAAAATAAAAAGAAAACTAAATTCATACCTCACTGTAAAAGTAAATTTCAATGGCCTGTATTGTTCAACAGTTTCATCAGTGATCTGCTGGTTGCCAAAGAGGTCCCATAGGTTAATATGCAACTGACAGTAAATTAGGGGGGCTGAAAAGACCTTTATACTCTTGAGGTTTGGGCCAACATAAACCTTATGAAGTTCCCTAGGTGGGGGACCCCATGTGGGTCCAGCATCAGAGAAAAACCCCTGATGTGAGTAGGGACCAGGAGCTGAGGGGATGGGCAGCCAGCCCCATCATGGGCAGGGCCACAGCTATTCTTATCCAGGTGGGCAATAGACCCACCTGGAGTGGGAAGAGCCCTCCTGAGTGCCTTACAGCCAACATGTCACTGGGTTTTATAAATACACAAGTCTTCTAATTATTTAGATGATTGGAAAAAAATATATGCAGTTCAGTCTTTTTAAAACTGCTTTTATATATATATTATTTATTCCGATTATCAGATTTGTTATTCCTCTCACATAGCTGGGGCCACACAACTTTTAAATATCTCCATATTATCTTGGTTTTTTCAGAATTCTTCTAATAGAAAAATGTAATTCCAACATATATATTTGTGCAACATAAACCTCCAGAAGCTTCAAAATAATAAGCATTCAGAAAGGACCTTTGCCTGCTAAGAAAGAACAAAGAAAAAATTACTGATTGCTCTAAGCAGCACACTTCTTTTATAATTTTTTCTTTTTCAGAAGTCCCTACTGAATCCTTTCTGTGAGAAACTCCAGGATTTATCAGACTCAGGCTTCTCAGGGTTACAGGAAGAACCACCTGACTCCAGCAGTCAATATCCACCAAAAAGCAGGTGAATACACTTAGTTTTTCTTAAAAAGAAACAAAATTTCATTTTCTAGGCACATTTTTTTGTGATTAATCCTAGGTAAATTTAAGGTCCTCTATTTTCATTGTAAGTATTTAGCATATTTTCTCAAGCTAGGTATCTAGAATTAAAACTGTGTAATTAAGTACACTGTAAACCAGGCTGCTGTGCATGTCAGAAGTGTAAGTAGGCAAGAGGTGACACCACATGCAGTGATTCCACGTGACTCCTGCCAGCCCAGCCACCTTGAGAAACATGAAAAGGGAACACCTGACAGCAGATTTGCCTAATACTGACATGAAGGCTGAAATAGGCAAAAATCTGAGGTGAGAGATCAATATACAGCAACTGTTGAGTCCTATATCATATAAAAGAGCTTCCCTATAACTCATCTGCCACCAACAACCAAAAGGAGCCCAACAGAAGTAGTGAAGGTTAGACTGCTGACACCTCCTACCCTCCAGACCTGCACACAAGTGATGCTGGCCACATCACCTGGAGACATCACATGGACATTTGCTGGAGCTTTAAACACAGAACTTTCTTTAAGAGCCCGGTACAGTTAAAGATATAGAAATCAAACACAACAGTAATGTTACTACAGAGCCTTTACTCATTCCAAAGATCTTTACTCATGTAGTATTCTTTTGCAAAATGAAAAAGGCCCATAGAAGTACTTACTTGGCACAAATAATTTATGAATTCAAAACAAAACCGCACAAATTCAAACATATAGAAAAAATATTTTTCTGCCTCTGTTCAGATAAATAGATTGTTTTCAGCAGTTCATTTACAGCCAAATCCTATCACTCACATTAGAAGGATGCTCTTTAAGAGGAAACAAAATGACACACTCATCCATTGACTAGAACATCAATCAGGACACACTGACAGAGAATCATCAGTTAAGATTCCCTACTAATAGAACATCATTAGTGCACAGCACATCAGAAGCAATGCCTCTCAGGTTACTTAACCTTCTTTTAACCAATACCTAACTTTGTGGATAGATTGTCTGCATCTTTTGAAGCTTCTGTGGTGTCATTCAAGACACTTGACATAGTGCAGTCCTGGATCACAGTATCAGCTTGAAAATGAAGTACACAGAAGTGTGTGGAAATGAAAGTAAAAGGGCAAAAGGGAGTTCATACGTTATTTGAATGTACTGAGGCAGCAGTAAAAACCTAGTTTAAATTCACCCAAACCACGAATTTTCAAGACAAACACTAACAGTTATTCTTTTGTGTCTGCTTATTAGCTGCAGGCACCTCAGCTCAGGACATATCTCAGTAGGATTGTGATTACTTCCATAAATAATGCATGCTTCATTTTGATTTTCTCAGTGTACCTGCTATGCCATTTATTCTGGCATCTAAACAAAGCCCATGATGTGTTCAGACAGCCTGGTTAGCAGGTTGCATGGCAGGACAGACCCAGATGCACTGAATGTATCTGTGTGAAATCTGACAGAGCAACACTTAAGCAAATCAGTGGCATTCTAGAGAACCCTGAATTTCCACAATAGGGAGAAAGCATAGAAGTAACAAAAATTGATTGGTTTTAACACTTATTAATGATGACAAAGTTCAAATGGATCACTTCAGTAAAAACACTATCTGTAAACTGCAATAAGCCATTAGCACAGGGAGGCTGAAAAGTTCTGAAGAAGAAACATCCAAAATGCACGCTTTCCATTACTTAGTGTTGGTAGAGGAGGTTTCAGTACATCATTTTTGACAGATTGTTTTGAATTGAGAAAATGAGATCCAGGGCTGGACTTTCCCCATGTTTTCTTGTTGTTTCGCCCGCCCCCCATCAGGTAATAAAACTGTAACACTACCTAGCTGTTCCTGATATTGTTCCTTCGGGTTGTTATCTATACTATATAAACTCAGAAAATACAGCCGTTAAGTATTAGGTCTTTGGAATACCTGTTACAGGATTTTTTAATTGAGCTTCCTAGATTTATTTTTAGTGTGCCTTCCAAGTGAGTTGATGAGATTATGTACTAAACATTCCTTTGCTATTATTATAACTTAACATATGGTCTGAACCACTTATTTGTAGATGTTCTGACCTTTAATGTTTTATATATTCTCTATTTAATTATCATAAATGTCTCCTAAATAGCACCTGGCTTCTGCTTTTTATTGCTTCTTTATCATCCTGTGCTGACTTTACATAGTCTATATCTTTAAAAGAACACTTTTATTCTTAAATACCTTATGAAGTTGCTGAATTTATAGGAAACAATTATGACTTTCCACTTTTTACTGTTGTTGGTTTGTTTGTTTTGGTTTTTATTTGGTTGGTTCTTTTGTGGGTTTGTTTGAATTTGGGGGGGGGGGGGGGGGGGGGGGGCTGGTAGCATTTTGTTTTGGCTTTTAATCTCAGTGGAGTTGACTGCTTTCCAGTCACAAAAATCTACCAAAGTTGATATCAGCAGGTCCAATGCAGAATGAAGATACAGATGACGCTCAGTAACTACAGGTGGATGTACAATTTTGCATTTACAGTATTCCTTTCCTGTAAGAGATTCCCTTTCCTTTTCACATAATTTCTCCCTCCATCTCATCTAAAAGCCTAAATTCACTATCTTAACGTACCTTTCTGTAGTAGGTTTCCCTGGTCTAGCTAATCGAGTATAGGATTTGGGAACAAACTAGAACTATTTTCACCATCATTATTATTTTACAGATTCTAAATGTCATCTACTATTTGGAATATAATTTTGTCTCTTGTAGGGTTTGCATTTGTCACATAAGGTTTATTAAGTCTACAGATATCATTCCACAAGCTACTATAGTAAGGGTTGAAAATCCTATAGTTCTCACATCATGTGTGGTGATATTCACTTTGCTTCCTGATATCCATCTTAAATTGATCTGGTTACAAAGAAGCAGTGATGTAACTCACAGGGCTTTTTAAAGCTTAAGTGAGCCTTGTGTGGATACAATAGTGAGGGGGGCATGAAGATGCCCTTTCACACATATATCCTCGTTGCTTGAAGAATTATGACCACTAAGAGGAACAATTCTGACAAATAAGACTGAAAAAACAAGCAGTGTTTTTTTTAGTTGTCAGGGTAATGTAAAATAGCACTTCTTAAACAATTTCAGACGTCATCATGCTATTTTTTAATTTAATTTTATTTTCCAGTTTGGCCACAAAGGAAACACTGTGATCTGGGTTCCATTCTCATGCTGGTGAACACAGGGAATAATTGCAGTAGAACATGGTGTAGCAGACCTCTGTAAAAGATGACAAAATCCTGCAGTGTTTAAACATATGGGATAGACATCCTTTTCTCTTTTTAAAGAAGTTAGCTCTTCCATGAGACCTGTAACAAAGCCCTTATTTCAACATGAATCAGTGCACATTCAAGATACAAAAACAGGCTCAGAAATATATGGTACATCACTGATAAGGAAGAGAAGGAAATAAAAGGTCACATCTTTGAAGTAAATCAGATAATTCAGCAAACAAAAAGCCTGGTTAGGGAATAACACAGAACTCAGTGAATACCCAGGGAACTGCCTTGTAGAATCAACAGGTGCTAAATAACTCATGAAACAATTTTATTTTGTTTTTCTTCTCAATAGTTTGTCAGTGGAAACAGGTGAGGTGATGTTTTCTCTGCTATTTATCTGGCTCCCTGGTTTCAGACTTGTATAACCATGCCTGGGAGACACATAATTTGAAATGCAAAGCCAGATGAAATCGGTAATTGAGAGACAGGCAGAAGACGGCATCCAAAGGATGAAAAAAATGTGCTGTATATCTGACAATTTCACTGTGTAAAGACCTACTTTCACCAAAAATAACAGTAACCAGTCTTTCTGGTAAATATCTTCATATATTTATATGGGATATGTAAACACACCTTTCCATTATCAAGTGCAAACACACCTCTGGAAACTGTATTGCCTCTTAGTTCATTACAGTACTTAAGCATATCAAAATGGCTTTGACTAATGTCATTAATTTGCCTCTTCCATTCTCAGCGCTTGCATCTCTCTGATTTTCTCACTACTGCCTACTTCTAAGGACTCTGAAATCTGAAACAGGAATAGAAAAGGAAAGATACCTTTCATGATGACATATCATTTGTTTTCTAATTTGACCCCTATACACAGACTTACAGTAACAAACATTTACAGACAGATTTTAACAATGGCTAAACAGCTACTCCAGAAAATTCAGTACCATTCATAAATGAATTTTGGTGTAAGAGCCACATCAAAACCCTTAAATAGGAGAAGAGAAAGCAAGTGAGGATTGTAACCTGAAATGCTTAACTTGATATCTGGACAGGAGACTGGGCTTCTATTTCTGGTGTGATAAAGAGCAGTCAGTAGAACATTTTTATACCCAAATTTGGTTGATCAATGTATTCAGCAAAATGGACTAGTGTTTTAGATCTCATTATTGCATGTCTGGACACTGTAAATCATAAGTAATAGTACAGTTATACTATGAGAAGCCTTGCTCTTAATATTATTGTTTATACAATACTTAACATTGCTCATGGATACTATAATCCTATTCATTGTAGGCACAAAACATAGAAGCAGTGCAAAAATAAAACTAAAAACTTCTAAATATTTTCCCTGATTTACTTTTTCCCCTGTTTTTAATTATATTTGTAACATATTTACAGTTATTTCTTCTTAAATACATTGTGGTATGTGTCATACCATTTAACTGTAATCTAATTTGAACTATGAGTCTCCAAACGGAGGTGAAGATGCTTTCAAGCTGAAGGGAAAGATAACATTTTAAGCTGTGTATCAGGATCTTTGCACAGCTCTAAAATCATTAAAAATAAATTAATAAAAAAATTGTATGGTTATTTTTTGAACTTCAGTTTATAAAACATCCTGAAAAAAAAAGCTTAATAAAGTGTTCAGTATATATTGTATTCAGTGAATTAACAACTCTAGGCTAGTCCATATGAATACAATGGCAACAACATCCAACGTGGGTCACTGCAAATTTTAATTTCGTTCTCTGAAGTCAAGTATTTAATAGGTATGTAGAGGAACAAAACTTACCATGGACAAGGAAGAGGAGAAGTACGTATCATGTTTCAGATGACTGTAAATCATCCATCTGGTAGCCCATTATACCATATGCTGATGAAAGCTTTTGCCATAACCATCAAGATCTTAAAACAATAAAAAAAAATAAAAAAAGCAAAACACACAAAAGATAATTAGACTCTGAAATAGTGAAAATTTAGTGTTCCTTATTTAAAATACAATTTCACTGCTCTTTAACCGTACTTTTAAAAAGACAGAGCCTGTTGCACATCATCACCATCCAGCAAGGGCTTCTCTTACAACCACTACAATGTATTTTGCTCAGATACTTCATTTGCTGTTATTTTGCAGGTTGGTTTTTTTTTTTTTTCTATCAGCTGACTTTTCAAGATCCAGATCTTTTATTCATTGTTGTTTAATTATGATAGTTTAAGGCATCAGTATTTTACTCAAAGCAACATTTTCAAGCGCTATTTTATTTTACTTCTTGTTTCTTTTATGTGGGACTTCACAGTGCACTTTCCACCACAGCATAAAATCCACATGCCTAAGTTTACTACAAAGATGCACGACGGTGAAGAGCACAGCATGTGAGTGGGCAGCCTGGCAGGACCTGCAGCCTGGCACACATGTCAGCAGGCAGCTGTCAACACCAACATCTCTAAAACAAGGTACACTGGTCAGAGTTCACGCAGAAGAAGCAACACCCACTAACCCACCAACAGCAATGTATTCCTATTCATTTCTTGGTTCTGTTTGACTAAAACTGAAGGCCAGAGTGATACAAAGATCATTTGAGGGTCTGATCTCAAAGTTGTGTTTTTAAACACAGATGATGGACAGAAAGGCAAGAGAGGCAGACTCCAGGCCAAGTGGGTGTATAGAACTGAGGTAAAAGTCAATGGAGTTTCATTGAATGCAACGTCAGCAATTTTCAGCAATCTTGTTTTCTCCCAATAAATTCCTAGTTTATTGGGGTTTTTTTGTATGGGTTCTTTTGTTTGTTCCTTTCTGTTGTTTATTTGTTTGGGGTTTTGTTTACTTCTTTTTTTCTTCTTCTGGTTTGTTTTTGGGGTTTTTTTTGGTTTTTTTTTTTTTTTTTTTTTTTTTTTTTTATACAGAACCATTCCTTCATGGTTCCTCCAAATTCCCAGAAAGTAGAGCCACAAACTGAAACACTGACTCAAGCTGAAAAAATTGACAAATTTCTGTTGTTTTCCTTCCTTTCTTTTCCTATCTTTTTTCTTTTCCCTCAAAGCAAAAAAGGGATGAGGCAATTCTACCACTCTTGAAGCATTCCATTTGAGTAGTTTCAGATATAAATATTTCCTCTCAAAAGATGCTTTTTATTTCAGTTATATTTAATGTCAAATCTTAGGTTAAAAGAAACTCAGAACTAAAGTGAAAGTGTGATCCCAGTACAGCGGTTCCTCTTTCATGGAACACTTTGAAAGTGGGAGGTTCCCAAAGCACACTTTTCATAAGATACGTAATGAGATTTCAAAGATCTTTCTGAAGTGGTGTTTTACATTTTATATAGAACTAGATCATAAAAGCTAGAGAATTGATTTTCTTTTCACCTTTAATGAGAAAAGCTTAGGTAAGATGATTATAATTTTCTGACCATTTTCCACAGATTATTTCTGACTGCATCAATCACACTTTTCTTTTGTTCCCTTCTGTTGAAATTCTACATGTGCATTCTATTAATAGTTTCAGGGCAGCTACACAACCCTTTCAAACATTTAACCTTTTTTGTCTGCCTTTCTTTAAAAAAGTATTAGAAATGCTGAATTACAGGCTCAGCCATGTGATAAGTAAATTTATTAAAATTGTATGGGTAGAAAATGTCATCACACTAATTTACTATAACCAACTCTTATCCAGATTTATTTTATGAGGGAAATAAATTTTAATTGTCCTAAACATGTGTATTTTATCATGCTGGAGACCTGCATGGCAGTGAATATGAATATGCTTCGGAAAAGGCATTCTACTGACAATAGTTTTTGATGTATATGTTCTTTCAAACACTTTTCTTTACTCATTCTCTAATAATCTTTAAAATGACAAAATCATCTATTTTCAAGTGCAGTCTGACTTTATTTGGACAATCAGCAGCTTTAAGCAGGTTCTACAACAGGCTACTTCTCAGGGCAGCACAAGACTTTTCAGTAAGAAGTGGGGAATTAGTCCAGTTCAAAACTAACTTGTTCAAAACTTTTTTTTTACCCCACGATGCTGGTCTAATGAAGGGAATGCAGGGGTAGGCACAGAGAGAAGAATCACAGAATGGTTTGGCTTAGAAGGGACCCTAAAGATCATATGCTGCTTAATCTGACACTGCTACTACTGAAACCCATCGGAAACTGCACCCTTGTTTTGAGAAATATTATATTGCTGAAGACAGTACCTATATAAATACATTAGTATTTTAACCCAGTACTGCAAGTCACAGCTTTGTTATGTCAATGGTGCAGCACAAAATTCTAAAGTTTAAGGCTTTCTAAAGACAAAATTAAATTTGAGTAAAATCTGAAAAATGTGGAACAGAACTGATATGGTCATTTAGTTCTACAGGATATTCTCTTTTATTTCCGCTCAAAGACTACAAGATTCAATACCTTTAAGATAAGCTTGAACACTGTGTTCTAGTACTGGTGAGGTCACACTTGCAATACTGTCTTCAGGTTTGGGTCCCTCACTACAAGAAATACATTAAAGTGCTTGAGCATGTCCAAAGGAGGACAACAAAGCTGGTGAAGGCTCTAGAGAACAAATCTTCTGAGGAGCATCTGAGGTATCTGGGGTTGTTTAGTATGGAGAAAAGGAGACTGGGGGGTGACCTTATCACTCTCTACAACTACCTGAAAGGCGGTTGTGGTGAGGGGGGGGGGGGGTCAGTCTGATCTCCCAAGTAACAAGTGATAGAAGAGGAAATAGCCTCAGCTTGCACCAGAGGAGGTTTAGATTGAATATCAGGAAAATATTATTCACCAAAAGGGTTGTCAAGCACTGGCACAGGCTGCCCAGGGAAGTGGTGGATTCACCATCCCTGGAAGGATTTAAAGGATGTGTAGATGTGGCACTTAAGAGACATGGTTTTGTGATGGATTTGACAGTGCTGAGTAAACAGTTGCACTTTATGATCTTAAAGGTTTCTTCCAATCAGAACGATTGTATGATTCTATAATATAGAAACCCATCAATGTGCACAATGAACAGGGCCTGGTTAGATAAATGCTGCAGTTACATTATAATTTTTGGATAAGTACACCTTTGTTTAAATAATTACATTGTCATAACTTGAGGTAAACTTGCAGTTAAAGTAAATGCACTCTATTTATATGTCAATGGACTAGTTACATGCTTATGATCAATCACTGCATCTCAAGCATAAGAGAATTGACTTACTGCTGTAAAGTACAAAATTACAAAAACATCTTAACAGAAGCCCCAGACCATCATTCAATCATATGATTGAGTGCTTTATCTTGCAGGGACTAGATTCCCAAGCTGCTCTTAATGATGCTTTAGCGACCAACTTAAAAAGCTGGAAATAGCATTTACACATTCTGCTGAACACCTTAATCCTTCAAGAAGACATCTGAAGAGTGAAAACAATACAAGTTTTGGCCTTCTTGTGGCATTTTGACTGACCATAAAATTAAAAACCATAAACAGACTTTGATGTTTTCAAATAATATGAGAGAAAAATAAACCTTGCAAGGATTATATTTTATATGCCTTTTTATTTTAAGTACTTACAAAACCAAATAAGGTAGTATTCACAATATAGAGGCCTTTTTAAGGAAGTACTAAATATTAGTGAAAGTTACAAAATACCTGACATACAAACAACTAAATGTCTGCTCATTGCAGCCAGAGTCTTGATACGTTCCCAGCACTTAAGTGGCATATGTGCTCAGTAATAGTTTATTTGTGACTTCATTGCTGGACACAAAAGGTCTGGTTGAAATTACAGTTGCACATATAACCCCATGAAAACCAGTAAACCCTGTGCATCAGCATTACATAGGGACTGCATTTCCTGCAGCCAGCCCCCACAAGGTCAGCAGTGACCCAGCACAGGTACAGGCACTGGCACCAGTAACCACCTCCAGCATGAAGGGCAGCCTGCTCCAAGAGCAGAGGTTCTAAGGTCAGTAGAATACAAAGAGACTCAGACGGTCTCCAAGGATGAAGTATAAATTCTATCCTGAATTAACCTCTCTGAAATGTGGAGAAAGTTTTAGACTGTAGGTATGCTTTACTGCCTCTATCCACAAAGGCCCTTCTAAAAAAGGGTAAGTTTATGAGTGTCGTGTTCAGGTTAGTCTCCAGATGGAACATGAATTAGCAATTGATTTCATTAATTAGAAAAGTTGCTTTGAAGGAAGTGAACACTGACAGAAGTAGCTTGCAAGCACTGTTCTCTTTTGAAATCTAAACTGTCATTTCAATAAAGGCAAAGGTTGGGTTTATTCCTATACGAGTAACCGGCACTGAAAACTAACTAGAAACCACAGGTATTTTGCATGTATTTCACAAGCAGTGAAAGGCTAATCTCAAAAGAGCTAACTGCAAAAGGCTCGGCTTCTACGAATAAAATTCCTGAGTCACTCGCACACCCCTTACAGACCGGTTATGGGAGTCCGTCCCAGCGCTGCTCACCTGCAAGGGCAGTGCAGTGTGCGGTTGTTCATGCAGTGACTTCCTCTGCTACTCCGCATGCATTCCTCTGAGCCAAAATACATATTTACTATTGCATACATACTTAGTTGCTGGATCCATTATTCTTTACTCATCAGCGCATACCACAGAGGAGAACATTTTGTGTACCTGTACCTATAATTCTAAGCATAATTCTTGACCCTTGTTCTTTCTTTTTATAAAGCAGTCAAAGCTCACAGTTGCTAGCTGGTATAATGTAACAAAAAGAAAACAGAAAGCCCAACAGTGCTGCCAGCTACACACTGTGCAAACCAGGACGGGCACGCTGTGTAAACGCATACAGGTGCTAAAGAGCTTTCTTGATAAAATACTCAACATACAACTTGTTTTTAAATCATTGACTATACTAAAACTCACTGCTATTTATACAGCTTTCTTTAAATTAAAACCTCTCATTAGGTTTGGTTATGCTAAGATTGGCATCCGTGACATGCTAAATGCCAAATGATTATTATAACACACTGAAGACTAACAATGTATTAATTGTTTACAGCAGGAAGAGAAACTGGATGCATTTGTCCCCTTATAATGAACAAAGCTGTATTGTATCCAAATGACAAAATATTTTGGGCCCTGGAAACTACTGTAATCAAACTTTGTTTAATGATATGAATATGCAATATTTTAAAACTGTGGAGAAGCAATTACTGCTTGAAACTCTCAAGTTTGTTTTAACAGTGAGACCTTATAACCACAAAGCCTAATAAGTACTGATAAAGTGTTTCTTAGTCTTTATAAAAACTCTACAAGCCACTGACCTATTTTCAAACTGTAACCAATTCGGCTTATACTTACAACAAAAAAATCTACTAATCAGATGCGGAACGGCGAGGGAAGAGTGCAGGAAATCAATACAATTGATAGGCAAACTTTGTTTATTGTCACACTTGCAGCTACTTATATAGTATTATGCTAATCAGTAATCCATGCTGATTGGAGTACACACAAGTTATACATATTCATGATAGATCCCATAGGTCCATTCAAGAAGTCACACTTTCCCTACGACCACCCCTTGGTGGTCCCAGCTGTAACATAGCTCCTCTTTCCGTTACCCAAAACATCCTGATATCGTCTTATGCTGATATAACGTCCCTCTTTCCGTTAACCAAAGCATCCTATTATCATCTTAACGTTCCTCCCCAAGGACATCCTGTCCCTGCAGCTGGGCTAGGCCTCATGCCTAGCTTCTGCTAATATATCTTGCAGTGAGCCGTGGCCCTTGTTCTCAAGCCATCCCCCAACAATCAGAGGCCAAAGAACATAATTTTCCATTAAAATGCTACATTCCAGAAAGAAAGTAGTAGAGCAAGGGAAAGAGTGAAACAAATTCACACTTCTCTTGCATCTTTCTCTGCTTTTTTCTCCACATTTGTTTGCCTCAACACTTCAAGACTGATGGATATAAAATTGTTTATTATTTTATGCTACTTTATTTTAAAATAAAAATTCTAGTAATAAATTACTGATGAACAGTGTCAATTTGGTTTGAAATTTAGGTAGGACTCCATGTAGTCACTAGGTGTATCTATTATTTCTGTTGAGTACTTTCTTAGAATCATTTGGATGAACATTTTGCTCTCCATTTCCTATGCAAACCATGGTCTTCATTTAGGCTATTTACTTCAGATCTCCATGAAGAATTGCAATACTACGTTGATATTTCTCTGCATGTTTTTAAGTTCTTTGTGGGAAAACCACCCATTTTGCTACTGTAAGGGAACAAAACAGAGGAATGACATGCTGCTTTATATCAAGATGTTCTAAATATCACTTCTTATATGCATGGTAATAAACTGTGAATTTAATATCATCTAGAGTAATTTTTAAAAGCTGTGTAACTTTAAAAAGACCTCCCTCCTAAAAGAGTTCATGAACTTCCCTTGTCACTCACTCTCTTACATTAGCAGGACATCAAGCAAAGAGATAGGGATAATGTATTTCCTGTGACAGAGCTCTGTTTTGAGCAAATATGTAATTAAAGTGTGACACACATTCTGTCACTACGGTGCACATCCTTTCTATGATGCAAGATGAACTTTCACAGCAGTATACAGTCTCTACCAGATTCTTGATCAATGGACATCATGAACAACTGTGCTTTGCCCCTGTAAACTATCACTTCTTTTTATGCTAGAGGAATACCTTTATATTTCTTTTCCACCTTGCAGAAAATGTCTGACCCACTAGAATATTTTTACCATATCAGCAACAGAAAATTAAGGCCCTGTGTGAGATACTAGAAGGACAATTAATAAAATTGGAATTGACGGTTTGTATAGATATTCTACCACCTTGCAATAACAGCTGATTTAAAAAAATACCAAAACAAACACACACACAAACAAACAAAAATAACAAGTTCAAAAGAAAATTACTCCTTATCCAGGAAATAATCCTTATCCAGGACTGACTATGGATGGAGCCTAAGAGCAGATCACAGTTCCCTTTGTCAATTTACCCTCACACGGCAGCAGTGCTGTTGTGCTTAGCATATTCCCTTGGAAATAATCCTTTAATGAACAGTATTAATTAACAATACCCATTTAAATAGGCTAGCCATATCATCACTTGTGGATAAAGTAAATAAATCTTGAAAAATTACCTACAGTGTATTGTAATAAAACCTGCCAAGGAAAAATATGGGTGGAACAGCTTCATGGCACCTTCTCCTTTAACATATGTGAACACTAGCAATGTGGACTTGGACTCAGAAATGAGAGGATGACAGACTGTTTTTAACGTCCTCAGAATGGTCATTTATCCTCCTCTTCACTGGTATGTAGGACTCTCAACTTGGTGCAACAAATACCCACTATACACACTGACTGGGATTACTAAATATGAAAACAATCCTGGTTTCTTTGGAGCAAAGATAAAATTTAAGTTGTAAAGCAGCCATTTCAGAGCCTGTGGATTACAAGACAAAGTATCACTATATAAGGTAATTTAAGCACCCAGTAACTGACCATTATGCAGTGCACAGATTAATGTTAATAGTGACCTTATAAATAAAACTGTTCATCTGTCTTTTCATCCGTGGCCTTCATACTAGTTGCATTAGTTGTCTTCACCTGACAACTTTTGATGTTACGTTTGTCTAGTGTTTATTAGTCATGATTCCCTTATGGTCATGTACTTGGTTGCTCTAAAGAGAGCAACCTCCTCTGGAGCCTCAGATCTTGCTCAATCATGGGCAGTCCAAGAATGTGGGTTATTGCAAGACTGAAAGCATTGAGGATTACTGGCAAGACAACCTTCCCTGGTACTTTTCCTTTCAGAAACACATAAAATAGGCAAAAATTTTCCCAAAACTTCATATATTGCTCTGCTAGTTAGCAATAAAATAGGTATTGAGCTCTCATCTCCTCTGTGTGTTGGTGCTGCCTTTTGTTGAGCCACACTAGCTGGTAAAGCATGGCCAGCACTTATGCATTTATAACAGTACAGTCAAGCATGAGCCAAAAAATCACAGGGATCTTACAATTATATGTTAAAGCTAGAAACATATGGGCACTTCTCAAAGAATGCAGCACTGAAGAAAAAAAAAAAAACCCCAAAGAAACACTAATGATTGTGATGAAGTTGAGAAGTATCAATACTGTACCTCATCGACCTGTACATGGAGGAGTTACTGAACATCTGAAGTGCTGCTTTACCCTGAAGCTTGCTAGTAATATTCTAAGTGGTTCACAGACTGCCTGTTTAGAGTTGCAGGTTTGGGGAGAGGGAAGGCTAGAATCTCAAATCAGTGAATATAGGAACCAGGAAAATTACTCTGTCTCTTGGGGAAGGGAGTCAGCTGGTTCATTTGTCAGAGCTCTTTCCTCTGAGGGACCAATAATGTAATAGAGATGCCAGAGTTGTAGTCAGCATATTTTCCTTCTTATTGCTAGAAGAATTGTATTGGAAACAGCATGCTGAATGTATGAGGAAAATCACAAAAAAAAGAAAAAGGGGGGGTGGGGGGGGAAGAAAGTAGAGTTAGAGAGTTCCATTACATTCATTAAATTTATTTTTCTCTGAAAATACTGTAAGAACAAGCAATTCTGCAGTAATGAATATGATGTATGAAATTCAAAATGCTTTGAGGTAACAGAGAATATCCATCAGTTCACCATATATGCAGCTCATTAAATTGCTGAGCAAATTAGTTCAGTAGGTGTCTTGTTATTAAGGCATAAATACACATTGTGCAAACCCCAGGTAGTCAAGTTATATTACTGATTTTTATATGGGTGATAAAATCCAACATTTAAAAACCTTTTTTTCTTAATGTTTTAGCATAATTCTTATGGCAATTTAACCCCAGGCAACAGGAAAAAGACAAAGAGGAAATAAAAAAAAAAAAAAATCAAAAACCTTTTCCCTCATAACTGACACTGCTTCCCCGACAAAGATGTTGTTAGCCAAATCTGAATACTCTTCTTCTATGTTACTCTTGCTCTGTGCTATTATAGTGTCTAGGAAAGTGGTTTTGGGGGGAAACAAGAAGACACAGGCAATATTTTTTTTCTGCTAATGAGATATAAGCAAATAAGATAAAGAATTCTGATACTATAAGGATGTACTGTACTTCATCATGTGGTAGCATTATTAGTACTAATTATGAGAGTAAGTTACACACAAAAAATCATTAAAGAGAGATTAAAGGCTTATGCTAAGCCTATAAAAACTATGACCTAAAGACTTACCTTCAGATATTAAAAAAACTTCTAAAAGGCAAGCAAGAACATGTTCTATATGGAGGGATAACAACTCCATGGACTTTAGGTACATGTCTAAATAAACATTTTTCTTGTTTCAGTAGAATAGGGATTAGAAATACAAATAGAAAAATCATAGTTCTCAGTCTTGATAGGTTTCAGAACACTTTCCTTTGAAACTCCTCATTACCCCATACCTTTTCTGAAGATGAAACAGGTACAAATGCTTGTGCACATGAGACAGCAATATTTGTAACACTCAAAATAAAACTTCTCAACCTCTCTCAGTGGATTATAGATTTGCTAATTCAACCAGTTGGGCTATGGGTTTCTATGCTTTCGAAGACCCAGAGAGAATGTTTTAGTCATTATAAATTTATACTTTGAGGAAACCCCAGAATACCTAGACCAAATGTTGACTTTATTTCCACTCAGGAAAAGAAAATATTCGCTTGAAGAATTTAGCACAGGGCCCATATGCTCAAACATCCCTGTGAGCACAGCAGCAAAGCCTCACTCCTAGTACAGACAGGCCGACAGATTTCTATCTGCATTAAGAAGGCCAGGCAGTCTGAGAAGAAAACTGGTTTAACCTATGTTCGAGTAGTAAGCACCTCTATGTACCATCACAAGTATTCACCAATACTGTCCCATTTTTCCCTCTGTCCTCTGAAATAGGCAACTGTTAAAGGAGAAGGAACATCCATTTACTGTTACTTAACTCATCAGAGGGGAGGATGATTTCAAGACTGGTGAAGGCTTAAAAGACAGATTATCATTCTTTTTTCTACATTCTATTTCAAAATCTCATAATAAAACAAGTTAGAATAATTCAACAGATCATCAACAAAGAAAGACGCTTTCCTTAAAACACAGTATTCTCCTGTTGCCACAACTCTACACCTCTACCCTTATTATTTGTGATCCTTACCTCATACTACCAAAAAACACTATGTAACTTTATAACTCTGCTTTATACAAAATAACAGAATAATTGTGTTCTTAAGAAGTCCTACAAGAACACTTAACTGTGATTGTGTTTTTCAAACAGTATGAAAAGGGCAAGTAAAAAAAACCAAGCAAACAAACAAACAAAACTCCAGCTGTGATAGTTGGTTTTGTTTGGTTTCTTTTAAATCAGATTATATGTATACAGTGATTTCTATTTCATTCAGGCACATTCCATGTGGTGTCCCAGAACCTGTAACTTTTTTAGAACTCCAAAGTATCATTTGAGACATTTTTTGCTCAAGAGACATCCTTTTCATACAGAGTATGTTTGACCATATGGTTTAACCAGTTGTAAACTTTTTGGAAGTATTAAAGAATTTTGAAAAACTATTCTCCATTCTGGACACACCCAAAACAGACTTGTGTGTTTGTTTCCAAAGAATCAGTTGTAAGGAAGGATGGGGGAACATATTTTTTATTTAGATTTGTGTTTTGTTCTTTTTGTCCTTAAGAAAGATTGGAGTCCTTGTTAAAAAAATATCTGGTAACTAAAATAAGTTTTTTGATACCACTGATGATGATATTCTTCCCAGACAGTCTTCACAGAAAGCCTGTTCTACTCTGTTCATTCATTTTGCAATTGAGATTTCTCATAAGACTTTTCATATAGAAGAGGGGCATCAAATCTAACCCTATTCTCCACTGAAAATTGGAAGGATACATATGAAATTCCTATAAAACTTGTAGGTACTCATAGAACACCTATTGCTATGATAGGAAAATTCAAGTTCAGTATCAAATTTCACATATTCAAAATATGAGAAATATCACATTAAGGTTGTCAAGCTTTTGAACTAAATGCACAAGATCTAGCTGTATGAAAATTACAGCAGTGACTGAGTTTAAATCTTCTGTTTTCTCCATCCACATCGTATTGCCATAAACTGTGAATGTGACAAAACTAGAGACTAAAGGAAACGTAGATTACATAAGGGTAGGCTTCATATTTTTTACTGACAGTGATCATCACTTCACTGGACAGATTTTTAGTTTTACAATCTGTAGTTCAAAATCAGGTAGATGAAAGTATATGAGAGATAAATAAAGTGATTACTGCCTCTAATTCAAGACAGCAGATTTCTTATTTTCACCAATAATGTCATCAAATAATGTACCAATTACACAAGGAGAGACAGAGGAGCTGAAGACTGCATGTTCCTTTCCAAAAAAGCCATTTGCCTTTAAAGCAAATCACCCATGAATTAACAAAAACAATGAGATGTTCAACAATCCTGAACAAAGCTGATGAGGAAGTACATGCCAAAACCTTAACAACCTGACACTGGTTTCTACAGTTAAGATACCTTGGAGAGGGAAGAGAACAAAAAAGGGGGGAGGGGCAAAACAGGAGTGTGGGGGTAGATCTTGATTACATATGTGGAGTTTAGTTTCAATATATCCAAAGTAAGTCAATAATGATCAATACTATTTACACCTGTAATTACAACAGGACGTGACAATTCTGACAGGATGAGATCTGAAACACACTGACTTTTCTCTCCAAGTAGAATTAACCAGCAATTCCTCAGACACTCTGGTGACAGGGAACTGTGTTTATAACTGATGGTTACCACAGTAAGTCAGAAACATTAATGACCATCTCTTTCCAGGCAAAATAAACCATTTTTGTAACAAGTATTTTTCTCCAAAAGTCTGTAAAATACTGTAATTGTAAATGTACGATTTTAATTGCATCTTGTGGAATTTGTACTGAAATTCACTTTGTACATTCAGCCAAAATAAAGATTTTCCTGCCCAGTGCCCTGAAAACATTTGATTCTCCAACAGATCCTAACGTGTTCCTTCATAGACCAGAGCATAGGTGACAAAGTGAGACAGCTGAAGACTTCCTAATAAGAAATACAGGCTTCCACGTTTTATTTCATATAAAATGTGAACTATAAAATAAATTCTCCACATTATACTCGTATATTCCCAAGTACAAGTGACACATGGGTGGTTTGTTTGTTTTTCTTTCATGATTTTCCTTTCCTTAGTTCTTTGTTATGCCTTTGTTTCCTTAGTTCTTTGTTAGGAATGTAATTGTACCGCAGTGTTTCAGAAAGTGGTCCAAGGAGCTCAGATCGTTACTTCCAACAGTGGCCAAATGCAAATACCCAAGGAGTTATGTAAGTGAACCCCAGCATACCCCACTTTATTCCCAGCCTCCAGACCTTGACAAAATCACTGAGCCACATGTAGTGGTGGTTTCTGTGCATGGTACCTTCTCCATCTCCTAAAATACCTCTGCAATTCTTCACAGTTTCCCTTCATGTCCTAAATAAGCTTTCACCATCAGCAAATCTTGCCACTCAGATGCTCTCAATGAAATATATGTTCATCTGAACAAGCAGTTCTAATGTCTACACAGAACTCTGCCCAAAACTACATATGCCCGGGGTCAGATTGATGACTTAGAGAATGTTCTTCATCTTATCCCATCATGGGCATCCTGGCAGTCTCCAGCAGCAAGCTAAACACAGCACCCAGTTAATCAATTTTTGTAACATCAGTTAAAATGAAATCACATTAATAGAAAATGAAGAAACATTCTCTTTATAAGGTAGATGGTCGTCCCCCCCCCCGCTGTTTTTAGTGAAAACTCTCCAAAACGGAATGCAGATGTGAGTCTTCTAGTTTTGAGGTTTCTAGAAGATTTATGATGAATAGGTAGTAGAAACAGGTACTAATAATGAAAGAATGTTGGGGGGGGGAGACACGGAAGAAGGGCAAGAAACAATCTTAGTCTGTTTTGCCTTGCAGCCATTCCACCCAATGGCACCAAGCTTATCTGCAATTCTGTTCTAGCATTATCCTTCCTGAATTGGGTCCATCCAGAGAGAGGACAGAAAGATGTAGATAGCATAAGACAGAAAACAAACCTACAAAAAATAAAGCTTAAGCTATTTTCTTTGCATATGGAACAAACTGGTTTAAAATAACAGATCTAACTGAACATCTCTGTATCAGGGAAAAGAAGATGTTGTTTTATATTCTAGTATATAAAGCAGCCAGAGGCAATCACAATATTTTAGTAATGCATGAATTTTAAGTGCAAGTGTGTGAGAAAGTTACATAAGAGATCTTAGAAAGCACATTTTTTTGTCTTCTGTAAGACAACATGGGAAAAAAATGGGAAAACCTCATTGCTGTGAAGAAGGCAAAAAAATATCTCTTATGATTGTCCTATGCCTAGGGACTTTATTGACTGACTATTAGATATTGAAAGAGTGGAAGATCTGTCTACACTGAGCTCTGCCCAAAACTACATGTGCCTGGGGTCAGACTGATGACTTGGAGAATGTTGTTCATCTTATTGCATCACAGGCATCCTGGCAGTCTCCAGCAGCAAGGTAAATACAGCATCCAGTGGTATACCTGGTGGTAGCAGAGCTCATTTATACAAGAGCCTTTCCAAGCCAGATGATCTTTGCCTTCCAGGTGTTATCTGAAGGAGCTGTGTGTTTCCAGTGGAGACAGAATGGCGTCAAGCAAATGTCCTGCAGGAGCAGAGCAACACATGGGAATTAAGGGGTAGGACTGACTGGGATTGTCAGATAGCAGAAATGTATTCTTGTCTGGAAAGTTTCATTTCAGCTCTTCTAAATATTCCAAGGCTCTCAAAGTATTTAAAAGTAAAATAAGCAAGTTATCTTATTTTAAATCTGAAAATGACTGCAGTACAACAAACAACATCTTCAAACTTGTATCAATCCTATGGGATATTTCTTGTTTTCCATCATTGGTAAGCCTTTTCCTGACCTTTTCCTTTTCAAGATCTTGTGTACAACCCATACAATGGTTCATTCTGCAAGAGATTAAGTACTACGTCATTGGCACAGCTCAGGAAAACAAAGTTAATTAGGCAGTTGTGCTATTGCTTGCAGGACTGCCTCATGGATCTCCCCATATGCTACTGAATACACAGCTTACTACAGATGCGTCATGGGTGTGTGCCCATAAAGATGCAGCAAGTGTTAGAGAAATACAAACAAATGCCAAAATTCCATCTGGGATTCTGTAGCATAATTCTTAAATTCAAGGGAATCTCCCTGATTTCAAAGAGTTGATCTCTCGTTAAGCTAAGGGACCTTAAAGATTAGCACCCTGGAGACAGAAAATGAAAGGATAGAAAGAGGCAGGAAGCAACCCTGTGGTACGAAGGGAGGAGAATTACAAAGTAAAAGGCCATGAACAATATCTAATCATATTTTGTGTGTTCATCTCAATAGCTGTTTGAATTAAGTAAAAATCAGTGCATGCTTCAGGGTGAAGGGGAGGGGAGGAGGCTGCTGCTGAGCAGGTACTCACCAACTAAATGTCAGGAAATTGCACTATTTGATACAGTGGCAGATTTTGTCACCTTGTCCCCTTGTTGGCAGTTGTTCTGAACAAGACATGTAGCCACTGCCATGGAAGGTAGAAATTACTTAAAGCTCTTGAGATCAACAACTTGGTACTTGTATGGTATTTACAGGGGAATGCTGCCAAAACATTGACCTCCAACAAAGCCAAGAGTGTGTGAATTCGTGATGTTCAGCATAATCCCCTCGTAAAATCTGATGGTGAGTCACTAGGCACAAATAGCTTCCTGCTCATTTTGCAGACAAGGAGGAGGCAGGAAAGAGATGGATGAATGAATTAATAAATGGTTTGTATATTTTTCTCTGAAATGCTGGCTCTGAAGAGGATATAGGCAGAGGGAAGGCAGGAATGGTATGAGCACAGTGGTTGCACATGGATATCACATGCGCAAAAGGGTAAGGGAAAGGGTCACAGTAAAAAGAAACAAACCTAAAATGTGGCTGGAGGCACGAAGAATAATGCCCACTTAAGAAAGGCTCATTCTCAGACGTATTCTCAGTTTAAGTGTTGCTCGTCATTCTTAGGCCCGAACCAGTAGTGTCTATTTTCCATATTGAAGAGCTTTTACAATATTTCTTTCCTAAAACATAAGTAGTCTTTAAAGTGTAGCTCTGTAGTTAGCATGGGAAAAAATTCTTCAGATTATTACAACTGCTCTGGGTTTCCAATTAAAAATATTTAAATGACCCAGTATATCATTAAGGGCTTTACAAAGTTAAGGCTGGACAGACAACTCCAGTTCTACACACCTATATATCAACACTAAAGTCATTTTTGTTTCCTAAAGGCAAAGAATCAGAGGTCAACAAAAACCTTTAAACTTAGATTTTAAGATGTGAAAAGTACCTACCAGGTATCTACTTGCAAAATCACCTTCAAGACAATGTGAGAAAGTATTTTAAATGATGATTTTTTCCTATGAATAATTAAAAGGCAAAGTTTTCCTTACAATTTGTGCCAGGTAGGAAGCTGAAGATGTACAGTTTTCTCTGAAGTCTGCTAACACCTCAGAGGTAACTTACCTATTTTTCAGCTCATTGCTTGGCTAGACATACGCAAATTAAATCTGGACATACCTCACCCTTGGAGTCACCTGTTTGTATCAGCAGAGTGTCAGGAAGAGATCTGCTTTCAAAGAAAGCAGTATGTGCAGATGCTGTTGTGATTATAGTACCAGACTGACTTTCACCAGGAAGATGACCCATTTCCTGCTTCAGCACACCATTTCTGCAAGGCCTTAAGAAAGTCCCTCAACTACTTCATACTCCACCTTTGAAGAGTATTCAGATGTGTGAGAGTCTATCAGGTTTTAGAAATTATATCAAAAATGTGGTATCAGGTTGATTGATCAAATCTTTCTAAAAGGGTATCCCATTTTCTAAACATACATTTTGTCTTCTAAAAAAAGGTGGAAATTTAAATTACTATTTTTAAATGTTTACCACTGCTTCCTGCTGTAAATGTGTTGATCAGTTCTGAAGAAATTGAAATGCTTTGGCATGTAGACAAATACTATGAAAAATGAGATCTGATTTAAATATTTTTTCTTTTTTCAAGTGGCAAAATGCAAGTTTTCTCTGTCTTATTTTCTGGAACAGACAGTTTTTATTAATCACAGATATCTACAGAAAGCTCATTTGGATATTTAGAATTCCCTTGTGCTCCATAAAAGGCAATTAAAGTAAAACTTCATGTTAAGATGTCCTATTTCATCAGATGCATGGATGATTCATTTCAGCTTTATTACTTTGATGTCCAACTGGAATAAACTAGGTTTGGGATAGCAGAAAGAGCTAAAAGGAAATGAACCAAAAAGTATAGGCAAAGAAGGGGAGTTAAGGGACCCAACACTTTCATCTCAGAAATACAGATGCGTGTGCCTTCCTCTGTCAAATCACCTTTAAGTTACCATGTTTTTGTCAGAAAGCCATAGGGAGAAGACCTCTGCTCTAGGGACAGGAAGCCAAGAAAACGTAAAACTGCTCTGTTTCATTCCAGTGCAGGAACTTACGGTGCCTCCGGCTGCCTTTGCATAACCATGGCAATTTGTGCTGGAGGAGCTGAAGTCACAGTTAAGAATTCAAAGACTAAAACTAAGGGTAAAAATACTTATTTTGCAATTAAAAATCCTTTGAGCTTGGGAAAAAGTTTATTCAGTGAATCTGTGTGTCTGCCTAATGAAGCAGAGAGATGAACCAAGGCATGCAAATACCTCCAGATTTGTGCCTGTATAAGTGATGTGACAAACCAGAAATATTTTTCTTTAAATGATCACTGATCTGAGTCTCAAAGGAAAACAAAAAACCTAGAGGTGTTTCTCATTTGCAAAAAGCCCCACATATCACATACATTGCTGTGTTATCTGACCAGCTTTTTTATTACTACTTCATATTTGGCTATTTGTAAAATATCCACTAAAGATGGTGAATCACTCATTCTTGAAAACATTTAGAGCCATCAGTTATGTTTGATATACGGTTATTGGCAGTACAGGAGGTTCAGCCTCACAACCACAGGACAACAGATGGAGCTTTCTGTGTTTTTACTGTCTAATGCTGTATTTCATATCCATTTTATTTTGAATCATCTTGCTTTGTATAAAGCTTTTCATCTTTTGTCCCTGTCTGGTTTTCCCCCATTTTCTGTTATGTATAATACATTATAATTCTTTCTGCACAGACTTCTGCCAGTAGACTTGACTCTATGATGCAATATGAGAATATTAGTAATAGGAAAATAAATTTAACATAAGTTTTCTAGCTACTGACAGGCATAAATCAAGCTACACCACAGTCACAAAAACTTGTTCTTTGAACCTCTAAGAATTCAATAATGAGTCATCATCAATATACCACACAACAGGAATTATTTGTTGCCTAGAATCTTACAGCCTGAAGTCAGAAAGCAGGGCTTCCCTTTGTAAAAGATCTATAAATTACACTGCACTTCCTGAAACTCTACAGGAGTGACTATCAGACAGGCAATGAGGAACAGCTACTAATTAACTTCCTTGAAATCTCCTTACCAGCAGAGGCAGAGATGCAGAAAGCTCTTTCTCTCACTCTGAGGCCAGTCACCTGGACTCCACCAAAACATCTTCTAAATTCTCCTCTATTTGTATTTTCCTGTCATAATACATGTTACTGAGACATGTAATGAAAACGAAATAATGGACACTGTCTCAACACACTGCACAGCTTACACATAAAACGCAGAACCGCCCCAGGATTACTGTGATTAACTGTTACTGTACCACTCAGAATCAGTACAGTTATTTTATAATTCAGGAGAGTAGCATGTGGTAAGAGCATAACATATTAACAGAGGAATTCATGCACTAGGAACATTATTTTCTTTGTAGGAAAGAACCTGTCCTACACCTTCAGCACGCATTTCACTCCAGGTTTGCATTGGCCTTAGTGAACATAAACCGTGGTTCTGGAGCAGCAGCTCGGCAGGTGAGCCCCTGCTGTCACTGCAAGCAAGGCAGCCAGAAACAAGAAACATTCAAAGAGGGATCTTTTGTTTTTTAGTGCCTTCTCCAAGAGCCATGCCCTGCCCATGGCAACCCAGGGAGCCCTGCCAGACTCGGTCATCACAGATCTGCAAGGCTTCCCCGGTATCACTCCTGGCCACTGTGTGACTCCACTGCCCAGCTGGGGAACTACTCGTAAAGTTTTGCCCTTGTCTTTAGGCCTGAACACCTAGGGAGAAGGGGAAAGGATGTATATGAAGTGAGAGGATGCATCTAAGGTTACACATGGACCCAGAAGCTAACAACTTCTCCTGGGTCCTACCTCATAAGATTATGACTGTATTACTAACACATACTCATGGTTAGCCTTCTTTGAAAGAAAACTGGAGAAGTCGCCTGACAGGGGGAGCAGAAGCAGACACAGAAGCAACATGAGCAGTGGAACTGCTTCAGCAATAGCCACCTGGAGCCCTTGTGACACAGGAAAGGCCAGCTGGCCACACAGATGGGATATTGCTATGAAATACATCTAGTAGAGCACACGAATAACACCGAGTCAGTTATGGGGAAAAATAGAACCAACAAGCTGCAGACAAAAAGCAGCCAAGCTCAGACATTCTTAAAGACATAAGCAAGATCAGCAAAGCCAGTTTAAAATATTTGCAGAAAGAGAGAGAAACATATGATTCTTTTTGAAATAAAGGGTGCTGTCTCCCTTCCAACAAAATTCACAACAGGTAAAATCCCTAAAAGCATATTGTAATAAACTAGCTCTTGCCCAGAGACTTATTTACTCGTGTGCTAGAAAATGCCACCACTCAACAGAGAGCAGATAGGTCAGAACTGCAATGGTTTCCTTGCAGTGATAATTCAGCTGTCAGTTTATGGCAACAGAAGTGTAATGCATGCACAGAGTGTGACTGCAGAGAGCCTATCCACCTACTCTGACAACAAAGTGATCCTGAAATCCTTTCTGAAGAAATGGTATCAACATTCCACACCTCTTCCCCAAACCAACAGGTTTGTTTTTTGGTTTTTTTTAATAACACCACCTGTCAAACACATTGTTGTAAACTATTTGGAAAACCTATGTTTATTTTACTTTTGCTTGACTTCATGCTAGATGTGTGTATCATTCCAAAATGCACTTGTATGTTCTTGTTTTATACTACCAGACAAGATCAGTCCATCAAATGTGTTAAAGCCATGCCCCCTCTCACTTCAGTAATTGTGGAAGGTTTCTAACTGCTTCTTCCACAGTGCAGCAGGGATAGAAAAGAGGATGAAGAGAGACATTTAGAAAACAAAACAAAACAGCACAACACACAAAAAAAAAAACCCACAAAACCCACGACACAAACCCAAACCCTGTCCCAATAACTCTAACTCTCAGCAGAAACATCTTTATAATGACATTTTCTTTTCTTGATGTAGATATTTGTCTGGCAGGAACTTGGAGTCTTCAGAGTCTTCTGACTTCAGAAGTCAGAGTCTTCAGACTCAGAGTCTTCAGAGTCTTCTGACTCTGAATTCTGTAATCAACGTAAACCACAACTGAGTACACCAACGTAACACAGTCTGGGACAGAAAGCACGTGACTGAATACACCAAGACTAAGAGGAAATTTTTGAATTCTTTCATTCTTTACTGGAAAGCATCACTGTACTTATATTTGCATGAAGAATGTTTCTCAAAAGATAGCGAATATAGACTTGCAAAGCAGGGAAGAGAGAGACTCAACACAAAAAGCCCAGAATAAGGACTTCACTGAAGCTGGATGTCCCAAAAAACATCCTACAGCCTGCTGCACAGGCAAAGGGGAGAGGTAGGAGCGAGAAAAGTGCATCCATCTTCTCTTTTATACTTTCCTTTGCGTTTTTTTCATCATTGGAACAAAATCAAAATTTTGAAAGTGCTTTCTTAAAAGCAATCATTTTTGTTTGCAACCAGTGCTATCAATAATCCCTTACATTTATATCAAGTGTCAGTTCCAAGCATTTGCAAGCTTTAAAACATATCAGATGTTTGCCCTTAGTGGACAACTGCTGATTGATTTCTGATCCACCATGCTGGATGTTCACATCCTCCCGTAGTGGTAGCCCAATCCTTTTGTTTCTTCCATGCAATTTCTTAAATAAGCTGAAATTAATAGTCCATTAGATATATTATGTGTTGAGGCTAATACTGCAGGGTATTTCATTTGTTTTCATAAACCAATGGAAAGAAAGATTTTTGAAGTTTCTTCAAGGATTTCTTTTATGGCTGTGTTATTATACTTCTATAGTTAGCCTACCAACTAATTTTCAAGTTTACATATGCTTTATAACTAATCAAACATTAACTAAAAAATAATATGTATATAATTTCTGAACCAGTATAAATTGAAATTTCAGTTTCCAATTTTAGAAATATATATAGGCATAAAACTAACTTTTCCTTTAGAATATTATCAAACAACACCCTAATTACATATACATATATTTTTATATATATACACACACACACATAAATATAAATAGTTGCTTGTACCATTGTGAATTTTAAAGAAAACTTTCTTCTCTTTAGAAGTGCTTTCCACATAGAGGAATACCTCAAAGCCCAGCACTAGGAAAATCCTGTAAGAATCACAAGATAAAACTGCCAAACAGGAAAAAAAAACAACAAACACAAACAATTAATTTAAATATTGGGGTTTTTTTTAAATCCAAAGGTGGAAATTAGAAACTTATGAATCACAATTCACTATGTTTTCTGTTTTGCCTGCTTTAATAATTATAGTAAAACAGATTTAAGATATCAAACAATTTTATAACTCACATCACATAATTACCCTATGTAGAAAAGAGACCAGAATAAACTCCATTTGTGTAGATCTGAAATGAGACTTCTGGTTTAATTTCCTCTGAGAAGAAGACAGTTCATGCTTGTGAAAACCAGGTAACAAAGCAACTTGCACTAAGTAGGCAGTAAGTAGGGATCAACAGGGAATTTGCATTAAAACCACACCACTGATCAGAAACAAACACTGATGCTTATGCAGCTAGTGATGAATAAAAGGACTGAAATACTGAATCAGAACAAAATGGTTACTTTCATCAGAAGACAAATGCTAAACCCATGCAAGAAGCAATAGATTTTCTTTTGTTCTTTATAGAAACTGATAGACACAGAATCAAATTAGCTTTATTATTTATTTTCTTTATTATTTATTTTCTTTTTGTTACATTTGAAGAGGAGCTAGATTCCTGGCACTGCATTCGTTGACTCTCTTCAGAGAGGAGAAAATCTGAAAATACCATGCCACAAATCCTGCTGCATGATTGTTTTTGTGGAACAGGGAAAGGTCATGGGACCAAAATCAGATAATATCCATGAGTCATTAACAATCAAATTTTTGCTTAATTAAGGCCAAATTTCATAGAAATTCAAATATGTAACCTGGATAAGGGCAGTTTTTAGCTCTTTACCTGTTCCTTGGTTTTATCAATGTAGAATTATGTAAACAAAGAATCTGCCTACTAGTAATGAAGCACAGCTTTTGAAATTTACTATATATTAATCCACCTAAACGGACAGATTGTAAAATGTCTGGACTCCTTAGAGCTGCATGGATTCTCAAAGTCATTAAACAAGTTTTAAAGTATAACGAATTCTTTTAAGACAACTTACTCTACAAAGACAAAATACTGTTCCTTGAGAGAAAAAAAAAACCAAAAAAACCCCAAAAACAACCCCAAATCCCTAAAAAGCCAAAACAAACCCACAAAACCAAAATAAATAAATAAATAAATAAATAAATATTAACATAAAAAAAAACCCAACAAAACCACAAAAACCAAACCTAAACAAAAAAAACAAAAAAAAAAAAAAGCAGAGCTGACAGAGCGAGGCTCCCGCAACTCAGTCCCAAGGCTAATGATTTTGAACACTCCCACAGGGAAATAGTATCAAACATCAGAGTAGCATACAGGTGAATGTGCCCCATCCTTTGAACTTGTTTTTTTTTCTTTTTTTTTTTTTTTTTTTTTTTTATTTTTTTTTTTTTTTTTTTTTTTTTCAATCTGCTGTAAGTACGGTTTCATGGTATTTATAACATTGCAACTAGCGCTCAACTTGACTTTTTATTAATCACATCAAAACACGCTTCTGTAAATCCCCACAATGCTTATGATTGTTATTCAATGATCTTTCTGTTTCCTTTCTCACAATTAAAGAAGGATTGTCTTTCAGCATACAGGTCTTCCAGAAGCTTTACAGTTTAAATTCGATAGGGAATAGGTTTAACTGAACACATAGTGGTAGATTCTTGGAAAATAATGATTCTTAATTGTCTTAGTACATGAACAGTTGACACACTTCTACTATTCAGGCGACTTTAAGATTTATGAGCCATCTTTGAACAGCAATTTGGATGAAAGGATTCATCAAGCCTTTCAAAGTAGTTACATTAATTCAAGCAGAGCAAATGCTAAACACTAAACAGTATTACTACAGTAGTTTACCATAGCAAGGAGGGGGAAAATATGCCACGTGTTAACAACGTCTAATACTTAAGATTCTTTTAAAAATAAATGTTATTTTAAATACAGAAGAGCCTCCTGAAAGTAGTTATGTAGGATTAAGTATTGCTGGTTTGGGCAAATTCATAGAAACACTATGAGCAGTATTTTTTCTGGTTTTCTTCTCATTAAAATAATTTTACCACCATCTGATGATCCTTAGGCTTGGGTGGGCACATAACATGGATCCTGCTATCCACTGTAACACTGTAACTAAAGAACCTTCCACAAAAGAATTTTTCAGTTTTCTAATAAATGTTAATTGTCATATATTAAAACAAAAAAAAAAAACCAAAACTTTGACATTGAATAGCTTTAGAGATCAACTATGAAATACCGTACTATTTACTAAACTTATTTGTTTCAAAACATAGTCAGATCAATAATGACCTGTGCTTAGATGAAATAAGCATCACATAATTTTTAAGTGTTCACATAAAAAAGAGTTCCATAGCACAAGTACTCAAAGGAATTGTGAATGTTTTTCTGAAGAGGCACTCCCACGCTGGCCCAGCCCTTGCTGTATGGATCAAGGGAAGCTCTGTGTGACAAAGGTAGCACTAAAAGATTTAACTTCACCAGAATTGTCCCTGAAAAGGTGAAGCTTGCTCAAGTACATCCACTGGGCAATGCGAAGACTGAATTTATGCATCACTTTTTCCTGATTATTTCAGCAGCTTTGCACCTTTTAATAATATGCATCTATACTGCAAGGAAATTAAGTATTTTAAGACTTTTCCCCCTCCCTATCCAAAAGAAATTCAGAACAAAAATTCCCTAAATTGCCCCAAACAGTAGTCTTTACAGGAACTGCTCTTTTCTGAAACAGGATAATAATATCATTCCATCCTGTAAGCCAAACCAGTTTCCACAGCCCTTCCCACTCACATTCCACTTACAATTAACCTGAACTTAAGTAGATGCTTAAATCAGTTAAGATAAAAATATTTTTAACTTCTGTATAGATGCTATCCATCATCAGTGTTCTGTTTATACTCAGGCAGCTAGTTTCATTAAGTGGTATGCCATTATGAAGGCAGAAAGTTAGAGAGATTCAGCAGAAATACATACAGAAATGTCACACAGAACAGCAATAAGATACAAGAGATGCTTCTCGGCAAGAGGTTTTGGCATGAAAACATTTTCTTCTGCTAATGGTATAATTCAAATTACCTGGCTGCATCAAAGAGGCAGAAATTAATCTCTTGCTGAAATCATGATCAAGATTTGCATTTATGAGCAGAACCATTTGATAATGCTACATGCCATACATTAGTGTGCCCTTAATACAGAATTTGGAAAGACAGACTTATGATCTACCACTCTTTTTATGGCCTGGCTTAAACTATCAGGGTCTTCATCATATACCTTCCTAAAGAATGACAGTACAGAGGATGAGACCCTGCATTATCAATGTTCCAAGACAATCCATGACAGATTCTTTGGCATGAGCATGGAGTGACATCAAGCCTCTGCTACTTTTAGGAAAATATTTATCTTGCTTTACTTCTCTCTTACTTATAGTTGCTGCCAAGCTAGAATATACAGCTCTCACTCACTCCTCACTATACCGAAGACACCTAAAATACCTTTTCTTAATATCTCCAATTTACTTATGTTTTGCATCATATTCAGAGGGTGTCCTTTGCTCACGACAATGCCGTAATACAAACGATCAGCAGATTTCCTCTGTTCCTGCAAGAGAGGCTGTCCCTGAACAACATTGGACTGTGACAGAAGGAAATTCTGAGAAGCAGCATTCTCTGACAATACAATTTGACAGCACATGAAGATTATCAGGACATCTGATCACAATTCCCCCAACTGGCATGCTGACAAGTGATTATTAAGCTGCCTACACTACTCAAACACACGCCAGTTATAAGGGATATGCTGCTAGTTGCTGTGAGTAGAATGCCACGTTATGGCATCAGTGGGGTGTCACACAGTACATAAACATTTGCATATGTCTTAGGTAGGTAGGGAACTTTTTCAGTACCTAAGCAGCACATTATCAGATAAGTAAATCCTGGATGTATTTTTCTGAGCTGCACCATGACATTAAAACCTGCCAGTTGGAACTCCCTAGAAACTTTTCTAAATGTTAAGTACTAGAATGAAATGTAAATTTGCAGAAAGGAAAGATGGGTTTCTCATCTGAAGTTATGGCTAGCAGGCAAATCTGATTAAACCTAAAGTATGAATAAGAATCTTGAAAGGATTCACGTTGCATCATCAAAGATTTTTAGAGCTACATCAAGTTACTGAAACATTACAATAAATCCAGACAAAAAAAAAAAAAAGCACCTCTACTTTTTCGTCTACATTATTAAGGAAGTTGTCCCAAAGCCATATACAAAATTACGCTTTCACAGTGGATCTTCTCAAGAAGGATAGTTTTAGTCGTTAGTCTCTTGGCTCAGGTTCTACATCATAAATGTTCTAGCTTTATCCAGTCAAATATATAATTACACTTTTCCTAGAAGATGTAATATATAGAGAACTACATAATTGAATTTCCCTTGTTAATGTCTTTCGTCAGATGAAGAAATCTCACTTGACTGACAGCCCTTCAGGTGTTTCTCATACTCGTAAGAAAAGATATAATTTCAAGCAGGATTTGAAGGCGACAGCAAGAAACACAGAAGAGAAAAAAAAAAAACTAGGAAAGGTGTAATTACTAAGGGGGCTTTGTTTGTTTTACTTTCAGGCACACAATACTGACACATCTTTCAAAAACCCACTGGTGCATATGGGCATACTCTTAAAGACAGAAAAAACACAGAGAACAATCTTGAACACTTAATTATTTCTCACGGAATGGTAACTGGAAAATATCCTGCACTGTACAGAGATCCAAAGGTCCAAACTCACCAAAATTGTGTTGAATCAAAAGTGCCAGGTCACTGATGTGAAGAAGGCAGTTTAGTTAATACTAGTTCAACAGTCCAATTAGTACTAAGATGCAGCATTAACCCAAGAACACACATCTGACAGACTACACTGCTTATTGAAGGTTAACACAACTCTTTTCACATGGCAAGATACTGTGCCTACAGATGTACCAGGAGTGTCACAGAAAAGTAATTTCTTAGGAAGGACAACGATAACAATAACATTTTTACTAAATGCCTTTAAGAAATTCAGGTTTCATTTTCTACAACTGTATTCAAAGCAGGTTTTTTTGGTTTTTTTTTTCTTTAGTATTGATGATTAGCAATCAAGGCAAAAGATATCTGGGATAAATAGAAAAATCACTATTTGCTGGCATTTTCTGTAAGCAAAGGATCCAATTACAATGAACACTGATCTGTTCTGATACACAGTAACCTTAAGAATGAAAATCAGTGAGCCATAAAGCCATAATTTCTCCCGGAGAATCATAGGACTAAACTGATATTTTGACACTGCTTTAGCCTGGTACCAACATTGATCCCAGAGGTATCAGGCAAATGGTGCTTTCAGGAGTATAGGCTCAATGCCAAATACTAATCTGTATTTAACAGTGTTCACTTCTCTCTACTGTTTCCTTTGTGAGTTGCTTTGCATATATAAAATTGGAATTTGAGTCACATAAACTATTTGGTGTGAAGGATCCAGGTCTATGGAATCTGAACCATGAGTGGATTTCTCACTGGTTTTATTGTATTTCTGAGGAACCAGAAGCAAACACATAGAAATGGTGATTTCTTTTTCTCTCTCTGCCATTACTGACTGTTCAGTAATAAATTTATGCCTTCCCCTCCCCCCCAAACTTTGCTTTTGTCTAGCTAAAGAAAGCCACAGCTCCTGACAGTGCTGAGTTCTCATCAGACTCCTTCCCTCAAACTGGCAACGTTCTCTCAACCCAGGCATTTAAAACTAAATGTTTAGGCTCAATCCATTTACATTTTCAAAATATATTTGCCCTTTTTGTTTTCAAAAATTTCAAACAAGTTTTAAAAAGTGTTCATGCCTAAACAGTGGGCTTCTCAGAAACTGTACTCCAGCATGATCTCAGGTGTTAAATAATAAAATTACAGAACTAAGTAATACATCAAAGCTAGGAAGAAATATTAAGATGAAAGGCAAAGAATAAATGTGTTTTCAAGTGGTATTTGGATAGAAATTTCACTGGGAAATTATATTCACAAGGCATTACATACAAATGAAGTAGAATGGAGGGGGATATTCTCCGTTTTAACTTACAGAAGCATATGTCACTGTGAACAGAAATAGAAGCAAAAAAAAGAAAGTAGAGGAAAAAAAGTTTAACTCAAAACAAAAAGAACCCTACTGCACAGAAGCAGAAGCATTCTTTTCAGGATTACTGTTTGCACATTTGCGCTCCATAGGTGAGGGCTGGTCACTACATTTTGCATGTACTAGAACAGAGAGTTTTGAACTCTTGCAGGAAGCTGCTGAGGAAGGAAATGCAGCCAGAACACCAGCTCCTTCCTACTTCCCCAGTTCCCAGCAAAATATAAGACAGCTGATTTCAGGCCATCTCCCTGAGAGACAGCCAGTTTACAGGAACTGACTGGGTAGCAGGATGCTGCTTCTCCAGAGGGAGATGGGACAGAGCTCATTCAGCTCCTCATTCAGCACCTGACATCACTGCTCACAAATTTTCTTTCAAATAGCCCACAGTTTCACAAGTGATAGGACTAGAGTAGCAAAGTGCAACAAAGCAAGACTTTTTTTCCTAAAGTGGCAACATAATCAAAAAACAAAACAAACAAAACTAAACAAACACAAAAAAAAACCCCAAAACAGAGAGAATCTTAACTAAGAATTTCAAGCAACTCTACCAAACTGAGTTTGGAAATCATCTCACCCAGAGATTTTATTTTAATTTTTTTAATTAAATGTCCAGGGAAAAGAAAAATAAAAGTAACATGTACAGAAAAGTCACAGAAATCTAAGCAGAGTTGTGTATCATCCGAATAAATTACTTAACTTCCTTAAGTCTGGAGATAAATATAATTGAGTCAGAAAAAACTTCTTTCAGAAATGTATGAGGAAGATAAAACCTTTGGAAAAGATGAAGTTGATGCATAATAACATTGAAAATTACATCATACATTTTACAGAGTTTATCACACATTAGTCCACGTCTTTCCTTGTGCATATGACCATCTTGCAAATGAAATTCAGATAGATCTATGTGCTAAGAAGATACTGAGTTTGATCATAGAAGGGAAACAAAAGGTAAATAAACACTTCAGTGTTCTGCCACCCCTTTCTAGAGCACTCAAAGCCACAAAACTAAGAAAAAAAGACAGCTGTCAATCACAACTAGTCAGTTTTACTAATCTAAAATATCTATTTATTGGCAGGGATATTTGGCAAGAATGTTTCCATGTTTCAGACTTAAGTTCACAATTTCTACTAAAATGGTAATACTTCTGACTTAACTCCATTTTCACGTATGTCTGTACAGCATCGTAATAGCCAAAAATGGTTAGATGCACTATCATATTTGCACCTACTTTCACAAAGTATGTACACTTACAGAATGTCACAGACTCAAGCATTTAAATCCATGACAGATTATCACACATACGTCTCTTACTGGTTTTAATTCTTAAAAATTACAGTCAGTCCAGGTATTATACATAAATATTGTATGTGTTCTGTCACCACTTGTATGTTAAAAATACAGTTGAGAGTAAAATTAGTTCTCTCTTTTTATGGGAAAAAGTAATTATTCCCATTTTTGGCTAGGGTATATCTTTCAAAATAAAAAATTGTGTCTGCCCCAGCTGTCTGAAGGAATGTATCCACATGCTGCAGTTCAAATTTATATTATTGTTGTCTAAATAGTATGCTTCCTTCCCTCCCCCCCCCCCCCCGCCACCCCCCTTTCCCTTCTTTGTAAGTTTCTGACATTCATTTGCCTGTAATCACTTGGGCCCTTTTTTTCCTAAGCATTATCTACTGCAGTGATGTTGCCACAGTTCTGAAACTGGAGGTTTGAACTGAGAACATGTAATAATAAATTTTCAACAGAATAATAAATATTTTTAGTGTAGCTGCCCAACTAAGCACAGTTTTTCTCAGCTTTGAATGCAAGATGAATTAGTCTAAGTGGTTTACAGCAAATCCTTGCCATAAGTAATGATGGACTCTTAGTTACTCTAAATCCCACAATATTTATCCACTCTGCAGTGAAAACTATCCTGCCCTACCAGAGTGTAAGGGAGCTGCAGTGTTTGTCGTATGAGGTTATTTATTACCAAAACATGGCCGTGCAAAATAAGCAGTATCTCTTATGACAGACAAAGCCAGTTAATGTCTTTCAAATGCATAAAGTCTGGAATGTAGTCCTGCCTTTGAACACCTTTAAAGAAGACTCGATGTATAACCCCTGGGATCTAAAAAGCACTGGCTTCCTCCAGGCCAGAGCTGCTATGAGATGATTAAGCGACTTGAGAATCACCCCTATGAAGAAAGGCTGAGAGAACAGGGGCTGTTTAGTATTGAGGTTATAAGATTGAGAGGTGATCTTATTAATGTCTATAAATGTCTGAAGGGTGGGTGTCAAATGGAAGGAGCCAGCACTTTTCTGTAGTGCCCAGCAATAGGACAAAGAGTAACAGCTATAAACTTGATCATAGAAGTTTCCACCTCAACATGAGGAGAAGCTTCTTTACTGTGAGGTTGACAGAGCACTGGAACAGGCTGCCCTGCCCAGAGAGGTTGTGGAGTCTCCTTCTCTGGAGATTTTCAAAACCCACATGGATGCATTCCTGTGTGGCCTGCCCTAGGTGATCCTGCTCTGGCAAGGGGGGTGAATTCAATGATCTCTTGGTCCTTCCAAGGACCTGAGGTCCCTTCCAACCCCTAAGATTCTATGATCCCCAGGACACAGAGATAACAAGCAGACAGGACAGGGAATAGGCACCCTGTCAGTCCTATTTATACAGTAGGGGTTGTCAGGAATCCCTAGCAGCCAACAACACTGAACAATGGTCTGGGAGAACCTCATCCAGGCTAGAACTAAACCCAAGAAGCCCTCTGAGAATTGAAAAAAAAAATATAGCCAATAAAAGACAAAATGAAAAATGGCAAATTCCAGCAGATAAGAATCAAAGATTAAAGGGCTGGGGTCAGCGAGAGGAATTAAAATAAAATAAAACTGATCATGCAAAGTGGTCATATGGTAACAGGAACCAGAGAGGGCTGCCTGCCAACCCCCCCATGCACTTCTGCTGTGACACGTGTGCTGACACAGGGGAAGAGGGATAAGGAACAGTCTCTCTGTGAGCATCCAGGCTCCTCTCACCATCACAGGAGACACGAGACACCTGCACAAACATTACTGGAACTGCTCCTCCCATTTGCATACCCATACTTCTTTTTTTTAATCTTTTTTCCTCCCCCCCTGGCCCCCACAAGGAGTGGAATAATGGGAACAGTATGACCTGTAGAAATTAAGGACTGCCAACTGTAATCAACCTTTAAGAACACCTAAATTTCCTATAGCCTTGCAGTCCCTGCACCGTCCCAGGGAGGAAATACCTTTCAGGCAGAGGAAGGAACCGAGCCCAAGTTACAGAATTATTTTACGAAAAGACAACAATTACTTAATCTGCGGCACTTTTCTGAACACATCCTTCCTTTTCTGTTGCTTTTTTTGTAACCAAAAAGACAGTTATTCACATTAGCTTTATAAAAGCTCTTCTAAAATATCAATGGCTTCCTTAAAGAGACAAGAACTTGGTTGCAGATGGAGGGGGGGAAAGGGTCAACTGCATGGCGCACACACCGGGCCTTCCTTTGTTTAACGTTAGAATAATCAACATGCATTTAAAATATGCTCCACATCTGTGATTTATTTTATGATAGAGTTGATCAGAAAACATTCTCTATACTTCCATGAATGACCTTAAATTCCCTAGTATTACAAATAAAGAAAAAGTTACTTAGTCACAGGTCACCTTTCCTTATACACAGTAAATTAAAATAAAATAAAAAAGTCACAGCTGCCAACTTGACTGCTAGTATGAATATTTTTCTGATTAAATGCAAAAATCAGTAAGCAAATAAACTGTTGAAAGTCTTGTTAAAGAAAATTTAAGGTTGCCAGTCATAGCATAGGCCTTTTCAAATACCTCATTTAGTGTTAAGAGACATACAAATCCAGAAATTAAAAGTTTATGACCAGAAAGCAATTTAACACTTTTCTTGAATAATACTTTAATAATCATAGAATTTTCAGGTTTAGAAGGGATCTTAAAAATCATCTAGTTCCAATCCCTCTAACAATGGCAGGGACACCTCCCACTAGAGCAGGTTGCTCAGAGCCCCATCCAGCCTGGTCTTAAAAACTTCCAAGGATGGGGACCATAACATTCATAATCACCCACAGTCAACCATTTAGATCATTCCTTTGATGGCATCTGGACCTTTGTCAGAGAAACATATTTGTCACCAAGTATATTTCATTGTGGAGAAAACCACATTTAATTTCTACATAGTCATATAAATATACTTATTTGGAGAAACAAGGATAATTTGGGACATAACAGTAATAAAAACATTTAGTGGCTTATATGACAGAAGAAAATAAAATAGTCTTACCTTTCAGCTACTGAAATTTTTGAATTGTATAGGCAATCTCTGGAATTTACTAGGGAAAATATAATCTAAATCCAATCCTCTCCCCCTCTCCAAAAACCCAAATCCACACTTAACAGAAGCTAAAGAGAACATACACTCTAGAATGAACCCCCCTAATCAGACAGTGATACAACAGAGAAGCTTTTAGAAGTGTGTCCCCTGCACAGGTGTCATTTTCTTCCTGTGTATTTAAATGGTAAGACAACATGTGCAATTTACACTGTCACAATATTTATAATGTTTCCTCCTTTGGTAATCACCTCAGCAGCATATATGGGGGTGGTTATCCACTACTCTTCTAGAAGGACCTGGAAGATGTCATCTACCCTCTTGGCTCTTCATTTTCTCTCTTTGTAAATTAGTAGATGCTTGTCTCTTACATGAATGCTGTTGAGACTTCAATCTCTCCATCACTAACAACTGCAGTGGGCTTCAACATTTTCTGATATCTGATATATTTCTGGTATAATTATACTTTGCATCAGTAGAAAACTATCTTGCAATACAGTGCAACAGTGAGAAAGCATCAGGATCAGTCACCAACAAATAAAATGTTGTTCTGTTTTGCTTTGTGAGTTCAGATAACACAAGCCATGCTTAACTGGTACATTACATAGAAGTGCATAATAAAGCTGTAAAACTAAATGAATTGTCAATACAGACTAATTATTTTATATTTACCCAAGACAATAGCATTCAAACAAGACTACTGCATTGCAAAACAGACAGTAATTAACGTATCACATTTCATATTGTAAGAATGTATCTATATTTCATACTTACATAAAGTCCTGAATAACATGAGCAAGTGTGAAAGAATACGATCATTAATAAGCCATGTAATAACCAAAATGAGTTATCAAGTTTAACATTATAGTTTAAAGATCCAGTCCAGAAAGAGGAATACATAGTAGAAGCCAAGGAAAGGTCAATGAAAATGCTGTTTCTAGGGATTTATATGATGGGATCATTTGTGCCTGTGTTTCTCCTCATGAAGATTTTAGTTTAATGTTTCCTTTTTACTTTAAATGATCTCAAGGAATATATTAAGACAAATTTAATGTTGCAAGACAAACAGCAGTGGTGTGCTGACTAAGCCTTTATTTACTTCAGCCTTGACCTGCAGTATCCCTGACACTCAAACCAACTGAAGCAGAAAAGGACAATTATTCTGCATTATGCTTTATATGGGACAGAAATTCAAGAAAAGACTAGACTAAGACTGCCAGAATTATTCTAATTCTGCCTCATAATGGACTCCAATGGAGATTTTAAAAGACACAAGATTCAGTACGTGAATATATTCTTTCAGCAAAACTCCCAAATGGTGACATAAAGGACAATTACAAGTTTATTTAGAATTGCAAATAAAAGTAAGAATTGTATAGTTTATACATAAGCAAGAATATCTAAGCACACTTTGTGAATTAATGACAGGCACTCAGAAGGGGAAGAAAGTTTCGCAAAAGAAATTTAATATAATTTATTGATTGATCACAGTGCCTTAAACCAAACCTAACAACAAGAATAATCTAGGAGAAATCCATACTGAAATGACAGGGAAAGCATGAAGGAAGGACATGAATTTGAGATACAGGAAAGAACTTTATTCAAATGTGATGAAGAAGGAAAATGAAGAAATGCATGGAAAGGTACATTGACGCTCAAAGACATCAGAAACCCTGAAAAGATACAGAAAGGAGAAAAAAGGACAGCACATGAGATCAAATATTTTAAGCTCAAGAAACAATCAGAGGTGCTTTATAGAAAAAGAAATAGAAACATTAGGTTGAACTGCAGGTCTGTTTCTTAGAACACACTCTTAAAAAGGCATATGCCCAGTTATATGGAGAAAACTTTGACTTTTCTCATCAGAAATCTTATGCAAGAATCAATGTAAGAAATCAAGTTGCACAAAACAACTTTTTTCCCTTATTCCACAAAATTTACATGTGAACTTTAGTTAAGGAGGAAAGAGAGAACAATAAGCTGGTGTATTTATGAGTTCATGAAATACATTGAAAAATTGCCCATTATAACTTGTTCCTGAAAATCTGTGAAATGCTATACAAAGAATACACTAAAATGATGAAATAGTATTTCTCATCTAGTTGCCTTCATGCAGATGTGAAAGAGGATTGCTTGCAGATATTTTTATCTTTGAAAATGTGATCAAATTTGATGTCTGATTTTAAGAGTAAAACTACTTCTACTAAAAAGGACCAAAATTAATCAAATATTTATCACTGAAAAAATTCTTTACAATGATGGGCTACTTCTCCAGGCATTACAGCAGGTTACTGTACATACAGTACACACATACTGAGAAACCTTTGACTGTCAACACAGGATTGAGCATGCTTTGCAATGTGGAAGAAATGTAAAACTACTTTATAAATACTAGTACTTTAACAAGCGTTAATACACAAATGGCAAGAGTTACCAATATGTATCTCAAAGTCAGGGAATATTTATTTAATATGTATTTGCTAGTGTGATATTCAAGAAGAATGCTAAGCATCAGCTACAAATTGGTACTTTTCAAACTAATACCTTTCCAAAATTTTACAAGATCTGGCCAAGATGTACCCCACTTGAAACTGGGAAACAATTCCAGAAGACTTAAAGAAAGCTATGGTACAAGGATTTGGCTAGGGTAACATGAAAACAAAAAAACTACAGGTATGAATTTTCCAGATAACAACAGAAACAGTGATAAACTAATGCAAAGTGGTAGTGGAAGTGAATACAATTAATTTTACTCAATATGAGCTTTTGGAATGTTATGTTCAGCAAATATATTTATAAGATTATAGACTCTATTAAGTATATTACCACTGTAAACTTTTTATTAGGATCTGATAAAACACAGCATCCTGATTAAGAAACTAATACAATATAAAAAGAATCATAACTTGCACTGAATTTCTTACAAACTTGAATTCAGAAAAATATCCTGCAATTAGTCCTAGTAGGTATTCAGAATTTTCCATTTCTTTGTTCTTTGTTCTCCAGCTTGCTCTGTTCAATTTAAGATGTAAACCTGCTTATGTCTTGCTTAAAGATGTTATAAAATGGTAGTTCTTGATTTCTAAAGCATTTATCTCTTGAAATAGGCTTTAAGCACCTATTAATCTTTAAATTTTTGCCATGGTCTCAGTATCTCATATACATGTTAGAGCTCAACTCCTATTACGATTTGTGATCTCCCAGTAACATCGTGAAAATAAACACATTATAGACCAGAAGTGGACCACTGGCTACTGCACCACTTCATATTAATCAGCCTTTGTTCTCACTTTTTTTAAAGTGTAAGTTTCCTTTTCTAAATATAAATACTTGGCTATTAACCAGCTTACTATGGCAGCCTTAATGGAACCCAATTTATAAAAGTCAGGCCATTACATCACTCTTTACAAGATTCTAACCAACCTTTCTGGTATAGAAAACTGTAAATATTAAGAATAATTTTAAATGTGAATTAAGTGAATTAAGTGAATGAAAACATGTATATTTACGCCTCCACAAAATGCTAACAAGCCAATACAAAAACTTCTAAAAATTTATGAAAAAAGATGAAAGGAAACAAAATTTCCATATAATTGGAAATAATGTCACCTGGAGGACATTTTCCTGTAATTACAATTTAGACATCTCTTGGGTCAAGAACATATGCACACTAATAATCTTACACTCTCCAGGCTTAAAAAGAGTTTCTTCAATACTTCATACAGCACTTAACTCAGACTGATGTCATTTTCAGTAACGCCAAGAACTCTGGCATGCACAACACAGAAAAGTCATGTTAAATACCATGCTCACTTGCTGTAATTTAACCTCGCTATGCAAGATGCACCTACAAAGAAGAGCCTTGGAATTAGTTGTCTTTATCTCAAAATATATTTTTAAATTACTTTGCAAATTCCCAAAGCTGTACTGCTGAGATACATTGTTCATTTGGTGGATTTATTACTTACGCATTCTTTAAGAGAGCTATTAACACAGTAAGAGTCTCATTTTCTGTGGACTGGAAAAAAAAAAAAAGATCAAATAAATGTTGTTAAAAAAAATATAGGCTGCTCACAACTGACAAAGTACAGAGCTCTGAAAGTAAGACATCTGGTTCCTGAGACTGACCCACTCATTCAGATTAAAAATAAAGAGAAGATTATGAAAAATCTGGTCCCTTATTCAATAAAGAATTCAAGTATGTCTAGCTTTACATATTCAAGTTATCCTACCAAAGCTAATGGAATTATTCACTTAAAAAATTATCTGTGTGCTCACAGAGGATGCCAAAGGACAGACTGAAAGTGATTTCAGGGAGAAAAAGTACAGCAAAGCATTTCAGGGGGTCAGGCTGCACCTTGCATTGAAAAGCTCCACAAACCCCCTGTTCCAGAAAAGAAGCAGATTTAAGAAGCTTGCTGCTGCCTGGCATCTCTGTTTTCAGATAAGCAATGAACCCCATCAGTACAATGACCACTTCCAGTATCACCTAACACACGTTCCAAGCAGCCTCACTGAGGGATAAACAGCAGCAGAGGTTTGAGAAGGAACAGATGGAGAGAGTAACTCCAAGAATTCTTTCCTTGGGAGGACCATCAAGATGCAGACACTAATTTTCTGTATTTTTCAGGATATATCAAACCACAATTTACTAACAATGGATACTTTTTGCACAGCTTTTTCTCCTTAAGGAAAGTAAAATATATGCATGAACAACTTCAACAAGAATTAAGGTATTAACAATTGCTAACGAAAGATTAAAATCACTGAATAAACATGTAAAAAGTAGCTTACTTGGAAAATAAATGTTAGAAAGGAAATTAGCCAGAATGCTGCTGTAAAATTCAAGGTTGCAGAATAAATCGTTACTATTCCTCTTTCAAATATGGTAACATTTCTGTGTGTTGAAAAAAAATCTCTACAACAGAAATAAGACAATTTAGAAATATTTAAATAACCTGAATAGTTTAATTGAAATAATAAATATTTCCTGATATTCCAGATAACAAACTGTTTCATTTTCCATTTGTTAAACTAACTGAAAATTAAGTTCAATATTAGCTGCTGTTGAAAATTAACTAAAATATCAAGCTACATTCTCTTACAGAAAATGCAATTCAAAGAAGCGGAAACGAATCTCAGGAAACCATCAAACATTTTGTTGAACTATAATAAAATTCTGTGGACATATTCAAAAAAGGTACTATATTTAATTTGGTTAGGCCAAAACTAATTTTCATTTCTGCATCTATACTTTCCAGCAAAGGTGAAACATATCAATCAAAGAAAAAAGCAAAAAAAGAGCACATTTAGTCTTAAATTTCAGTGGAAATAACTAAACAGCTCTCAAGAGCACAGAGGAAGGAAAATCAACAACAAAAGGAGAAAAATACTTTAAGGAAAACATAGAATTGTCTTAAAGTATTTTCAACCGATGAAATTAAATTAGCTGAAATTGACTCATCAAACTGAAGTCAAACAGGGCCATCACTTTCAATTCCCTTAATCTACAAAGAGAAAATTCAGTAATTCAAATGTTACTATTTTATGGATTTTGTTCATTCTATTATAATTTGCAAATAACAGATAATACAGGCGTAGAGAATTTCTCTTTGCTTATGCTGCTTATTCAGCTGTTGTCCACTATCTTCAATTACTACAAAGTAAAATTATTATATGTATTGAAGCAGTACAAATTAGCTAATTTATCTAACATATTCCAGCTCTTGAATGCTCTCTTTTTTTAATCGTTTGCTTTATACAGGTATTAAAGAAGACTGACCAAAAAAAAAAAACCCCGCCAATCTTTGCTAGCAATACAAATTGCGTACTCTGACACTTAAAATCTTAGGAATCCCTCAATACCCAGCTTCTGGGTAGCTTAAATAGTAGTCTAAAGTTATTAAGTGTAAACAGTAATTTTTTTTCAGTTTAGCACTCACGTTCCCTTTCTTCCTCATATATGGGTGCACATCTTCCTGTTTCTAAACTTCTTCTAATAAAATACATAATGTGTATTTTTAACCTCAGTTCATCTTAAAAAAAAAAAAAAATCAACTTTTCATTATGTCTATCATCAATGAACTCAAGAAAACCAAAAAGACAAAACCAAAAAAAACCACAACCCAAAAAAACCCAATCAACAATTATGAATGTCCATAAAGGAGTTCAATGAAAGCACCAAGTTTAAATAAGCAGCAACTGTGATGTCCCAGCCTGGCTTGTTGATAGCTATTAAAATGTCATAATTGGTTTCCTTCAGTCAAGATTAAAGAAGGAACAGATTCATTGACAGGAGGTAAAAACAAAAGCTAGAAGAGTGTTCCTCCTTGGAATGTACTGTGAGGATTCAGCTTTTTCTTTTTACAGTTAATATTAATTGTCATAAGAAAAAGTCGAAGTGACAGAACACAGTATATACTGAAGATCAGAGTAGCATCTCATTTACTAATAAATTGGCTAAGAAATGGAGTCAATAAACTTGCAAGTACCATCTACTATATTCAAGTATTAACTACCTCCCTTTCAAGGTATGTCTTTATGATTAACTTCTCTGTCTGCAGGTTATGATGTCAAGTTGACACAGGCTGTATTTCCTAATAATTGCAAAGGGTTCAGTTCAATAAAATGGGAGGAAGAGAAGGAGATTTTAAAAGAAAGTAATTTGAAAGATGATGTTGCTCTGTTGCTAGTCTGAATTCCATAGCCTGCTGTTCTATGAAGTACAGAAAACTTCACTGGAAGAATGGGAAAAACAATTGTGAAAGGCAAAAAAAAAGAAAAAAAAAAAAAAAAAATCGCTCAGTTACATGGGAAGGTGTTGGAACATATTCAGAGTCATAGAAAACAAAATTCTCCACAGTGTAACATTTAAATTTTGTACAAATGACTAAAACGACAACTTTTAGAACTATGGTTGTTGATCGTACAGAGTCAATATATACACACAGCTTGCAAACTGCTTTCAGAAACACAATATTATTTGACTCTCTATGGCATAGAACACCTAGTCTCCGCATTTCCATACGTGGGTAGCAAAGTCCTTTCCCACCCGCAGCTGCATAGGTATGAGGCATCCCTGCCTGCTGGCCACTCAGTCACCACAGTACTCCCACCAATTTAAGCTTTCAGGGCTGGGGAGGCAGGCAGTGATCCGGGGAAGGGAAGTGATGAAGACTGAAAACAGCTCTGTAAAAATGTCTATTCTTAGCCTCCAACCGTACCTTATTATAGTCCTCTGCACCATCCCACAAGCCATTCTGCTCTGTAAAAATGTCTATTCTTAGCCTCCAACTGTACCTTATTATAGTCCTCTGCACCGTCCCACAAGCCATTCTGCATTGCAACTGAGGTTACTTCACACAGGGACAAGCAGTATGTGGTAAGTGGCAGGTGAGCCATCAAAGGACCACTGAGAAGAATGACCAACAAACTTTTAACGCATGCGTAGCTCCAGCCTGACTGGTTTTGAACATAGACAAAACCTGCAGTGTCAGAGGGATTATGCCACTTCAGCAAGATAGAAACACATAGAAATATCGTATGTACTACCATTTTCCATGCAAAACATATGCTCATTATACACATTATCCAGCCACAACTGAAAGTAAATAAAGACCTTTCGATTGATAACAGGTGCATTTTAAGTTAGTCATAGACGACCAGATCATGGAGACTCGTACATACCAAAGACACTCCAAAGCAGAAGTGGGTTTCCAACATCACACTGGAAGAAGTTCAGAATTTTAGCAAGATGCACTTTACATTTAATTTTTTTAAGAGAATCTATTTAATTCTTCTCTCTTCTCAAATATAGTTATGAAAACTAATTTATATTCCTCTTTGTTAAAGCCTTGTTTATAATTGCAGCTTTAATGGCACCCAACATCAGGGAGATAAGTAGATTCAGGGAAGAAAAATAAATTAATTGTCATTACAGCTTTCCCTCTTCAAACTATATACCAAAATTCCAAGTGATTGTGTGCTGGGAGCAAGGACTACATCTACATATGTTCCTTCTTACTGCTGCAGCACTCCGGGACTCAAAAAGTCATGAGATTAACACTGAAGTGAACCTACTGCTTTCACATTTTTTTCTACCTTTTTTCTCAAACATTTTTTTTTTTTTCCCCTCCAGGAATTATTTTATCTAGATAAGGTAAACAATGTTTTAAGTCACCCACATATGGTTTTCAAAGGATAGATTCTTCTGCCATTTAATCCCCTATCCCAGAAGCAAGTATGAGTCAACAGAAGGTAAAATAAGTATTTGTTAAGGAAACTTCATTTCAAACAGCTCATCAGAGTTTATCTAAACTCCAAAAGTTTCTTCTGCCTTAGGTTATAATACTAATATAATCAGTTTAATTGGCTTCTGACACAAATTTAAAGGAAAACATTTTTCATTTCACTTTTTTCAGGGTTTGGGTTTTGGTTTTGCTTGTTTTTTCGTTTAATAAATTTCATATCTTAATATGACAGAATAAGAAACCTAGGCTCATGATGCTTATATGGTAAACGAGTTATTTGTGAACAAAATAACAGAACTACTCATTTTTTTCAGGCTGAAGTCAGAAGAGGCCTCCCAGGATCATCTAGTCCAACCCTCCTGCTCAGGAAAGTCCAGGACTGCATCCAGTAATGTTTTGAATATCTCCAAGGATGGAGGTTCCACAAATTCTCTGGGCAATCTGTGCCAGTACTCAGTCACCCTCACAGTAATAAGATGTTTCATACTGTTCAGACAGGAACTCATTTTATTTTTTAGTTAGTGCCCAATGCCTTTTCTCCTGTCACACAGTACCACTGAAAAGAGTCTGGCTTCCTTGTCCTCATTCCCTCCCTTTAGGTAGTTATATACATTGATGAGGTCCCTCTGAGTCTTATCTTTTCTCCGCTGAACAGTCCCAGCTGTCTCAGCCTTTCCTCACAGAGGAGATGCTCCAGTCACCTAACTACCTTTGCAGGCCTGTGCTGGACTTGCTCCACTACATCCACACCTTTCTTGCACTAGGAAGCCCAAAACTGAACCCAGCACTTTTGATGTGGTCTCGCCAGGGCCAAGCAGAGTGGATCACCTCCCTCAATCTGCAGGCAATGCAAATGCAGCTGGGGAGGCCATTTCCTCATATTCTTTTCAGTTCAGACTGGAATTGAAGGTCTCTTGGCTCCTTGAGGCAACCCTGAGGGCACAAGAAGTCCTCAAATAAAGCAAATTAAAATAATAACACTATGCCTCTATGAAGAGCCATGCAGGTCTTGGTGCTTGACCTACCAAAATATCTTTTGCCTAATCACTCCCTCCTGCACTTGAATTAGGCATGGTTCAGTTATACCCTGTGGAAAATTATATGCCAGTGTGATAATTTCTAATGCAACAGGCCAATTGGAACTGTCTCCCGTGTATAAACTGTATGTAAATGGAGGAAGGGAGGGGTAATGAGAAAATGCAACTCTCTAGCCTGGTGGCTAGATTAGTCACTTGGGAAATGAGACATCTGGTTCCAGTCCCTGCTCTCCCGAATGTTTAATTTTGTATACAGAGCAGCACAACGGAGCTTATTCCCGAGTTATTTCTATCCTGGTTAACAGACCACTTTCATCAGGAAGGGGAATTGTGTGTTCAAGTGTCCTTAGACAAAAAAGTGAGTTGAATCTGAGCCTACTACGTCTAGCATGACCAGCCTCATCAGCTATCTAATAGTTTAGCATATCATCAAAAGCTCTACCCAGTCACTTTGTTCTTACCCTGTTTCACCACTTTTATAATATATATTATTTACGTAATTGTTAAAAAACAAAGACAAAATACTCAATGCTAATTGTTCTATTTCAAATGAATGTCATATTTTGACATCATTTTTCCAGTAGTAATTTTTTAATTTAACTTCTTAACTGGGTGGGTTTGGTTTATTAATACAAAGAGTGTCTTTGTATAGCCTTAGTATTTACTTATTATGTTGAATCATCAGTGGACTTAATAGCAAGGATGAACAGAAGGGATCTGTCCCTCCTGAACACTACCCTGCCTCCCACTAGTCCATGTGTCTGAAATACACCTTTCCCTGAAGCACCTCCCCATCCTGCCTGAAGCCTTGGATTAAGGCTGATTGGTCATGGTTTTCTTGCAAGGTTAGACTTACACCCAGTCATCAAAGCCTATCTCATATCTGTTTATACAGGTCACGGTGATGAACAGTAGAGCTTTCTTGCAGGCAATCTACAATTTCCTAGAATATAAAATACACGAGGGCATTTGATACCACTGAAAAATACAGGCCAGATGTGTCAACAGAAACAATTTTGAAAAGACTGATATGTAGTATACAGACAGCAGCATCTCTCAGATTTATATGATTACATATTTCATGTAGAACAAATACTTCCAAGTCAAGTGTGATTCTTTCAGCTTCAAAAAACAGCGCAATGAAAACCCACTTTCCTTCAGCTGATAAGTACTCAGGGAAAGTCTCTTCCCAAAAACCATTCATCACTGCTTAAAATTTTAGAAGTGGCCTAAGAGGGTCTTGCAGTCAAACCTCATTAAAATTTACAGGCATTTGCCACTCAACTCTGAAGCATCCCACCTGTAGCTGCAGGGATGGCAGTACCCCACAGCCCCAAGAGCACTTGTCACAGTCACTCACAGTTCCTCCCTCCTAGCACTTTGTGGGTGATCGCACCCACAGGGAGCACTTTCCTGAAAGCTATTTCACATGATCAGTTGAAGAGAAATGGGAAAGGTGACTTTTAAAGAACAATAAAAAGTTAAAAAATAATCTAGGTGAACTATCTAGCCTGATGTTTGTCGACAATGGTGATACACTAAGCCTCTAGATAAAAAGAAAGTTTCATACAAAACCAAACACACACTGGGAGGCAAAAATTTTATTTTGGGTAATAGAGCCCTCTAACGATTTTGGATGCACACTCATGTTTAATGGACACATTTTTTTCTTCTAGAAGCTGTATTGTTATACACTGCATAATTCAAACAAAGCCAGACTTAAGAGAAAAAGGAGTTTACCTCTGGCCCAGGCAGGGTTCAATAACAGCACCTAAGAGGCTGCTTAAGCCACAGAGGAAGTTTATTCCTCCAGTATCTGTATGTGGATCAAATCCTGTCCACAACACAACTTTCCCTGATGGAAGTGATAAGCAGGAGGGTGAAAGTGTGCCCCAGCTGCCTCTGGGCAAACATGCACAAAGGCTGTCTTAAAAATTGCTCCTGTGGTAGCAGCTCAGTTAAGTCAGTCATATGAAAACCTCTGCAGTATCCATCAAGGAATTTTATAGATTAACTTTTTTTTTTTTTTGTTATTTCTGTTTTCTCCCTGCCTAATTCCCAGTCTAGATCATGAATTCTTCTGTGATTCCTTATAGTCTCTCCACAGAAAAGGAACATACTGGGCTATCAGTGTGCCCTATAGGACCAAACCCAAATCCAGGGATACTTTCTCAGTGTAATGAAAACATTAAGTGAAAGCTACAAACAGGCAGAATTCCATGGAGCATTCTGCCACTAACTGCAACACTGAATTCAACAGTAAAAAAACAAAGTAAAAACCACTTTTACAACTTAAAATCACTTCTGGTTAAGGACTGCCTTGGATATTTTGACAAAAACATAGTGTTATAGCTTTACATTGATTAACTGTCCATCTTATCTTTTTATTAGGTACTGATATTCTATCAGAATTAACAGTTAGGAAAAAGGGCTGAAAATTAGAAGAATCATGCTTAAAGTAAGCATCTCCCTAGGGAATTCATCACAGTTCTGTTTTGTAGGTTAAAATATTTCAAACTAAAAAAAAAAACCAAAAAACAAAAAAAAAAAAAAACAAACAAACCAAAAAACCAAATCAAACAAAAAAACAAACCCACAAAAAAAAAAAAAAAACACCACAAAAATCCCATGAAACAAAACCAGTAAAACCAACATCTATTTCCTTCTTACAGTGAAAAGAGAAATCTGGTAAATTCCTCATTATCTCACTTCATCTTAACATTATCTGTAGACACCATAAAACTTTTATAGGTAGTTGTCCAGACACTGACAACATATTTACTCTGTCAATAAGCTACATACCAACAACTCATTTTTTTAATGCACACTGTTTGACCTGGAAAAGTCCACTGGGTAATTATTTACCCCCAAATATGCTATTTCCTAATACTTATATTTGGCCTTTTCCAGAAATAAAATTAAAAATAAAAAATAAAGTATTACATGGAATACTTACCTAATCAGTACTTACACACACTTAAAGACGTGCTACAAATCCAGACTATTTCATAACAATAAAGTCATTAAATTGTTATTGATTTGGATATGAGAGAAACTATAACAATGGCAAAAACCTTGGTCTCCATGCCTGTGTGCATTAGAGGTTTTAACAGCTCCCGAGTGACACAAACCTTTTCTTACTCCACACGTAGGACTGACCTCTGTTTCTCTGCTCGTTTTTTCTAGCACTACCAGGCCTGTCTTACCGAGTGTGCTCATAATTTAGTATACAGGGAAAAGTTAAAAAAGCAACAGTAGTAAGAGCCCTGTGGGAAATCAGTTCAAACCTGAATGTTATGCAACAGGACTACAGAACAGCCACTATAATTTTAAAACACATTAAAAACTTCATAAAGATGGAACCCTTCATATATAAACATATTATCTATAAGCTTGTGTCCTTTAGAGATGTGTCTGGAAAACTGCTACAGATCCAGCAGAGCTACAAAGCAACGAAGTAGCTATGTATCAGTAGTTATGTATCAGAGCTTACTTTTTCTTTTGTTGGTTGAGGGGTTTTTGGTGGGTTGGTTTACCCAATTATTACCTCATATTCAGCCCTAGGGATTTTGTATGGCTTGTTTCACATGCACAAAAAAAAAAAACTTCAATATAATATTAATAATGACTACTAAATTGATGTATCAAATGAGAAAAGGTGTTACCATAGCCAAACAGTCCAATTTTAATGACATAAGAGCCTTTATACAAACTAGAAAATATTTCCTTTAAAAACACTTCACAGTACTGTAACTTTGGTACGGTAATCCAAACAATATCATAGCTCTAACTTGCTTTCAGACAAAGCAGACCCACTGGATTAAAAACATTTAAATTACATTTCAATAATTTCTAAATTTTCCTGTGAGATTTGTTTATTTTTATTAATCAGTATTCTTTGCAAGTTTTTCTTCTATCGAAACAATGGAAGGCTAATTCTGGGGGGAAAACAAACAAAACATGAAAAACAAACAAAAAAAAAAAAACAAACTCACAACAAACAGGATCAGATCAGTAGTAAGAGTATACAGGTGAAAAAAGTCATTTACAGAACTGCAAGTTTATTCTCCTACTCCACTGCTCCAAGAAAATAACATGAAAAATATGAAAAATAAGAGAAGTAAAATGTAAGCAAATAATTGTAATTACCATCATGGAAGCTAGATATGTACCATTTTCTGGAAGCAAGGGAGCTTCTGAAGATAAAAGGGTTGCATTACTTACAATTTTTTTTTTTTTTTTAATTTATCAGATAAATAACTATAAATCTTCCGAATGTTTTAGCTAGAAAGTTTAGAATTTCAAATTCTGTTGAATTTGGTGACATGTCCCCTCATGGGAGGGACTGTCATGTTGTGTCCTGCACAGGAAAGGAGTCAGATGTGTGCAAGAGTAGCATCCCTCTCTTCCCAGGACATAGGCTGACAGCTTCTAATGAATGGGAATTGCATCAGGGTGAGAGGCAACAAAGGAGGCAATGTTTAGAAAAAAAGGTTACCCTGTGTTTTGTCAAACAGCTTTTAGTGAAAAAGAGTAGAAAGAGCTTAACTCCAAGTACTTACACCAAAATATTTCAAATTAATTCTACCAGTTCTATCCTTACATGAAATGAAATTATGTTTGACACTTTAAAAAACCAACCACACAAAAAACAAATAAACAAAAACCAAACAAACAAAAAGCCAGCCAACCAAAGAAAAATAAAAACAAAACCAAACAGATGTTCACAGCAGTTATACCCATATCATGGCGGAAATATGTATCTTAATGAAAATATTATATAAAACCAGATCAGACTGTGATGTTCCACAGCCTTTGTACCTGGAGTGCAGACAACACCTGCTCCTTTATCTAAACAAATACTTCTTTCCTGCCCTCACCTCACAATTTATCATCCCTGAATATTATCCTGAGACTGGAAGTTCAGGCTCAGTTTTTCCTTCACAGCTTATCTATCACCACCGCCATGACCACTGCCAATATTACAGGACAAATCATTCACTCCACAGCATCTGTTCAGCTAAACCAAAGCTGAAGCATAAATTCACTGAATTCTGAAAGAGTACACCTGTACAACACAGAAGATCAAATGGTCAAACCTGTGTGTGTGATTTTACTGTCTCTTCTGATTTATTTCATCTTGTGGCTGGTCATCTGTTATTGCAGGACAGGAATGTATTTTAAAGGGTTATTCAATATTGTATGCAACAGCATTGAATTCTAAAACACATATTTAATATTTGCCCATTCTTTAAGTATTGGAACAAGAAGATAAGACTGACTTTCATCTATTCTTAGACGGGAGGTTTGTTGGTGCCCCAACAGAAAATTTAAGGTAACCACTTCAAGCAAATATTCTTAAAAATAATAACGTTTTTCAGTTTGCGGTTGAAAGTAAATCATACTGTCATGAGATCCCTTAATTTATTTGTATAGCAGAATTGTAAATGCAGCAGAAAACAGCTTACTGTAATGTAAATAAAGCCTTGCATGCAGTGTTAACAGGATAAGTTTATTTAATATAACATATTATGCTAAGTCATCATTGCTACTTTTCAGTTTATACTTCTATGGTAACAAACTTAAAATAAACAGAACTCTTGTGTTAAAATCAAATGCAAAGTAGCAACACTGATCTTTTTTAAACCTTACCTATTGTTTAGCTCTTTGCTCTTTATTTTGTAGTTTTAGTTACTAAAGTTAGAATTAGTCCGGTTATTGAAAATAACAGTTTGGTTTACCTATACTAATAGTCTAGTTTATTTTTCTAAATCATTAAGAAAAAGTTTAAATTTAATTCTTAGTCCCAAACATAGATTAGCTGCAAATTTAATTAAATTCAACTGCCTCTACAGGTTGTGAAACCTATATAAAAATAACAGAGAAATAGTTATATTTATATCCAAACCTTAGAAAGCAATAATGCTCACTGTATGTTCAGCTCAAGTAAAGCTTGATTTTGATACTTTTGTATTCTACAAGTTCAAAACCAAAAAACAATCCCTAAAAACCTTGTGTTGTTGGATTTCCAAACAACACTCTACAGCAAGTAAAATAAGTCATTTAAAGGACTCCATGTAGAGTACTCAGCACTAGAAGCACTGAGGCACCTACACACTTGAACTCTAAAACTTGTGGATGTTTATGATTTTGTGTTTCAGGTCCTCAGTTGTAAAAGTGGAACAATGTAAGGAGCCAACTGAAGAAAAATACCAGCCTGAAGAAGCCCCATTTGTAATCCTCTGGAGGGGGGGGAGGAGGGGGGGAAGGGTAGAAAATAAAACTAGCTAAATCCTTGGTTAAGAACTGAGAGAGAATTTCTAATGCTAGCTGATATTAGACTAACTCCAAGAATTCAGGATATTGGAGCAGCTGGTACAATAATGAATGAACATCCTCAATTATAATTAGCCACCCTCCTGGTACCCTGAAACCCTGGATGCTGGAGTCTGGGACTCCCAAAATTAGCAGGTATTTTTGCTTAGGTTGTCTATACACAACTGAAGAAAAAAAAAAAAAAAATTCTTTCTTCCCTCAAAACAAGAATTATATTATCAGAAGTCTTTGGAAACACCCTACAGGCAGAGATAAAATTGATGAGGCAGAAAAAGGCTACAGAAGGGAAGATATAAGGACACAATGCTATTTCTTCCTCACCTCCCAAGGCAGAGCAAGAAGGGAAAGGCCATACCACCCACACCTGCCCTCACTGCTGGACACGCCACCTCACTCAGAGCTGCTGCAGAGACCTCCATCTGCTTCTTCCTAGATCAACCCCAGCTGCTGCCTGAGGGAAGACGCCTCCAAGTATCAAAGATGATGGAGGTGTCAGTACAAGATGATAACCAGCTCACAGCCCACCGCTCTTCACTAGGCTCTTCCTCCGCACTGGAAACAGGTTTCTCCTCCCACCCTGAGCCAATGAGGCTGGCTGTCTGCAAAGGGCTCCCTGCTGGCCTGTGTATCTGCACAGGCTCTGCAAAATTATTTTTAAAAGTAGTTTTGCTGCCAGTATGCAAAAGAAAAAGCAGGAAAGAGAAAAATATAGAAAAATAAAAAGATAGAAAAAAAAAGTACATGGCCAAAGGGATTATGCTGGGGGGGGGGGGGGGGGGGGGGGGAAGATGTCCAGGTGTTTTTCATTCAAGTACATGAAACTCTTCCTGGGATTTATTATTCAGACACATCAGACTTGAGCTCTTAAACAGAAGAGCTGCAGAGTTCATTCTGGGTTGGTTCCGCTGCCTGTAAAAAGGACAGTCATGCCCTGCGGCCTCTGCTCTGACAGAGATCTGCCAGACATACGGTGACCTGAAGACATGGAGCAATGTCGGTGAAATGAGGAATGCCATCCAGTATAACCAGGATTCAAAACTGCTAGCTTGTGGTTTTTAATTTCTCCTTCTCCTCTGGGCACCTGCTGGTCAGAGGACTTTCTCATGCACTGCTGGGCTATCTCCTGCGCACTTCAGAGCAAAGCTCACCTATGGGCCAGGCCCTTTTCAGGTCACTGAGACCTCAGTTTGGACCAGCTACATTAATTCGGGATGGGCAGGCAAAGCAAAGCAACAAACAGCAACATTAGCCATCACACCAAGAAAGGCAGCCACCACAGGGGAGAGGACATACACACTGCCTGGGCAGAGGAAGGCTGAGCTGATGGGTAAACACCAGACCTGGACACCTCAAGGTGTCAAGAAGCTGCCCTGCCATCTGATGCCAGGTGTCATGAGCAGGAAGGGAACCACTAACCATCTGCCATGCCCAGCCTGCTTAGTAAACACATCTCAGGTGAGATCACTGATCTGCAGAGCTCTGCTCCTCCAGGCACCCCACCCAGACATCTGCCCACACACTCCACAAGAAAGGCAGTTTTCTCCAAGGAACCAGAGAGTGACTGCTGCAGTCCAACAGACCCTGATGTGAATGAAAATGCCCAAACTCTTCAACTTTCTGTATTATTTCCCAATTTCCAGCCCTGGAGACTGACAACAGGCTACACTGCACCAGGCAGGGGCTTGTGTGTTGGGTGTTTCCCTCTCTTGCACCCTTCCCACTAGGCTCAACAGAGTTATCCCAAGGCCCTTCTCCCTCCTCAGGTTGGTCCCATCCTACTCTGGATGTACCTGAAGATGCTTCCAGATCATGAAACCATTGATAGCAGCTTGGGGTGGGGGAGAGAAAACAGGCTGCCCAAAAAGTGGGGAGTAACTCCAACCCTCTTGGTTACAGGAGAAACAGTCAATTAACCAAAGCCATGAGCTAGTAAAAACTAACCAAAGCTTGACTACTAAAGATCATGGTTGCAACAGAGGTGGGCAGATGGAGAACAGGACCATCTGCCTGCTGGGTTTCCCCATAGCACAGCTTCTCCCTGCTGCTTAGGCATCCTGCAGCAGTTTCCAACTGGGGCTGAGCCCTAAGACCAGGTAGGTAACCACAAGCAACATCGGTGCCTCAGCCTTCTCCTGGGACTTGCAGAAGCTTCCCTCCTCCAACATTTACATCTTTTCCAGATGTATGAGGACACAGTTTTAACTGCACAGCAGCATATCTCCCAAGTGTTATTTCACAAATAGCATAACAGAGTCAATTAAACTGTATTTGTCTTGAGATTTTAAACTACTTTCATTCTCAAAATACGATGGCCTTCTTGACAGCAGATTACTCCTTTTAGGTAGAAAGACTGCATGTTTTGTGCATACCTAGCTACTGCATGTAGCCTGGTCTTTCTACCTCATTCTTTAAAGCCAGAAAGTTTTCTTTTGGAGTTTTCCATTAACATTTTCTCCCCAAAATAGATTTCTTCATAAAGAAATACAAAACAATTGACAAAAATATCAAGTTGTTAGTGATCTCTTTCACATAAACAGGAAACGTATTATACACTTCTCATAATTTTGTATTATTGACAACAAGTGATGACCAGCAACTTAAAGAGAGTTTTCACATCAATCCTATTTCTCTCTGTTATACAATATGTTCAGGACAGGTAGGCCTGTGTATTCTTGGGGAAACAGCCCAGGACACAAATGGTCCCGACATTTCTCAGTGCAGCCCTCCCTCCCTTTGAAGGCACTTATACCAGCCATTGGAATCACTGCTGGAGAAAAGTAGAAACAACAGAAAAGTTTACCTCAATTCTGAATGCAAGCCTTGGACTTCCAGAAAATTAGCTAGACCCTATCAAGGTTAATCAAAAAAAAGAATTATGCAAGTCTCTAAATCCTTCTCTGGAACTCTAAACCAGAAAGTTCACCAGCTGCTACAAAGAGATCAATGTACAGCAGGTGCTGCGGTAAAACTTTAGTGCCAAGTCAACCAACAATAAAGCTTGCCTTTACTCCAGAAATGGTTAGTAAGGAACACCTAGGTTGTTTACCATACCTCCTTCTGTGTGGGTCAATAAAACATACTACAAGAGAGTAGGGAATTGCTCTACTAATCCTTTACTTGAAGCTTCTCAAAAACTAAGAGAAGTACAGCTGAGATCAGAGGTGGCTTTTAGAGAGTGAAAAAGTGGCAAGTATTACAAGGTATCAAAAAGGCCTAATAGCTGTGGTCTAACGTGGTGGCCCGGCTTTATTACAGTCCTCAAAACACAGTTCAACAGCACTTGTTAGGAATAATCTGTTGCATTTTAATAAACTGATTTTAACAGTTAATACTTCCTACAGTATTTCATAGTCTCTCAATACACTTATTTTTCTGTATCCTTAATAATGAACTTTCAACTGGTATAGCACATCATACTCACCGAGACATGCAAAAAAAAAACAAAAAAAAACACCACACACCACAAAAGAAAAGAAAAAAAACAAATTTATAAAGGTCTGGTATTCTCATTGCCAGAAAATAATAGAACTGCTCCTGGTTGCAGACATTGCAAATCTTTGCGCACACAAAAAAAAACCCTTTACAAGAGACAATAGGACTAGACAGTAATAACAGATACAAACACCCTATCATAGGGTTAATTAGATCTTAAACTTACAGCTTGTCAATGGCAAAGTACATTCCGTTATTGTCTAGTACATACAGTGTCCATGTTGGTATAGAAAGCTGTTTTCCTTATTTTTCCCTGGGATGCAAGGCAAGGAGCCCTGGATACCTCCCTCTGATGGAAACAAGTTAGCCTACTTTATGATGCTCATACAGTAATCAAATGCATTTGTCATTTGTTGTCTCTTCAATTTTTTAGTGAAAGGACCAAAGTACCACAGTTTTGTACATTTCTGAAAGTTTCAGCACAAAGAAGGAAGCACATAAATTTTGCTTCTGCATTAAAACTATAGTCTTAAATAAGCAAGTTTATCTGCAACAGCAGCTCTGGCAACTATCATAAGAAAGTATCTACTGAAAAGCCACTTCTCAAAAAAAAAAAAAACCCAACCCCAAAACCAAACAACCCCACCAATTCATCTTGAACTCTTTTTTTCCTTTGCATGCTTACCTGCCAGCAATTTTCATCCATTTATCAGAAAACTATTCTTGGGATAGGACCCAGAATCTGGACATGGACCTAAGCTATGAAGTATTTGCCAAGGTCCCCAGAACATTTTACAGATGCTGTGGTAAATCATTTTTTGACATGCAGTTTAAAACCAAGCTACAGTAACCTAAAAGCAATCCCAGAAAAAGTAATAAAGGAGTTGGACATTTGCTTTGACAAAAAAAAAAAAGGAAAAAATAAAAATAAAAAAAAACCAAAAAAACAAACACACACTGCTTCTTGTTAAAACACCCTCCTGAAGGGAGATTGTTGCCCCTCCACTACCACATAAAAGTCTTAGATTTTCCATAAACACATATGTGTTAAAGACTCTGGATAATGAGAAGCCAAAATACAGAATTACAAAGGAATAGTCCTGCAAAAGGGTGCAACATATCTACAGCCTTTCTTCTCATCAGCAGAGAGAGCACTGTGCAGCTCCAAGAACACGGGGAGAAAGCAGATCTTGAACTCATTCTTTTCTCAACCAATAACAAGTTTTTTCCCCTCCCTGAAAGCCCAAAGGCTGCTCTTAAACAGCACTGTAATGATGACTGGTGGATACATCAGAATCCCTTCCAGGGGAAGGCCGAAGTCCACCTCCCTGCTGTGCTCCCCCTTTCTCCTTGCACAACCTTGTGTGGGTCTGGCATTAAGTGAACCCCATGACAGCATTCCTTAACTCAATTTCCACTACAAATCCAACAGGAATGACAAACTAAGTGATTCACAAAAAGTCAAGTTAGAGTAAGAAAGTAAAGACTTCAACTAAATAATTCTTTCAAAATCAGAAAAATCATGCACAACACTTCATGATCAGATTGCAAATTTCAATCCTGATTTAAATGAAACAAAAACACTGAACAGGAAATAAAGCTATGACAAATACATACTCTAGTTTTGTAGAAGTCAACCACCCATATATGCGTCAAAGATCACTTGTGTGGCTTTTCAGTATCAAGGATTTACTTTTATCCAGACAGAGACCATACAAATTTTGTTTAGTCAATACCACAAAGTACTTGCTATGAGTACAAGGCTATCTCCTTTGTTAGTTACACAGTTTTAAAGTGTTCTTCATTATGAGGCTGAGTTTCTAAAGTCCCTTAAAAACCTGCGCGTGACCACTTTATGTTCTTCTCTGTATTTTAATTAACAAGATACATGATCAACTAAAACTCTGGCCACAAAAATGAACATCAAAGTTCCTACTGGCCACAGCTGGCCACATTTATCTTACCTACTATAGCATGAAAGAAGGAAGGCTGTTATTGGAACTAACATATAAAGAGAAAAACACAGTCTTAAGAGGATGAAAAGCAATACATTAAAGCTTAATTTTAACATCTTTGTAGTTTCTGCCCTTTTTTCTATGGTTACAATACCAGAGGAAAGACTTCTGTGCTATATTAAACTACTGACTTGGGAACGATCATTCCCAAATTGTAGTTCTAGCTCCAATGCTCACATACTGCAGCAGGGCAATTCAATTAACCCTCCTCTGTATTTGCTTACCTTCATGTGTAATGGGGATAATATCTGCAGAACAGGGCTCTATAAAGCTTAATCTTTATAAAGCTCCTAAGATGAAATGGAAATGTGCCATACAAAATAAAATATGCACAAGCCACTTTATACTAGAGCTAGTTAGAAAAAAACTACAATTGAACAATTATCCACTAGAGAATGTTGCTTTTTTGAAATCAAAAAGCTTCATAAAAATCACATTCACTGTAATGGAATTTAATTTCAAAAGATTTCTTTTTTGACAGTTTTTGAAGTGTGTGTGTGGGTTCATTTGTAATCAGAATAAAAGAAAAACAACCCTCAACATTTTGAAGTTCTCCCTGAAGTGTCATTTATTTTCAACAATTTTAAGTGTTAATAAGCATTACACACTTCAGAAATGTTGTGTAAAAAAAAAAAAATTAACTTTGCTTTAAAACATTTTATTATATTCCAAATTTGGTATTGAATAAAGATCTTTGTAATCTAAATATATTAAAAACTTTAAGATTTTCAATTACATGCTGCCATACCTTGATATGACTCTTGTAAAGTCAGTCTGTATCTTTATATTTAATTAAAACTATTCTTAAAAGGATTTGAAATAAATAATTTAATGAATAATTTCTTAAATATAGATAAAAAAATGAAATTTAACATACTGATGAATCCAAGATGGTGAATTAATCCTTATTCCCCAGGTTAGAGAGTTAGTGCTTTTTTACTTTGTATTTACAACCTTAATTCACATTAAATACTGGGGGGGATTGGACTCTGTAGAGCTTTAATTTTTATTTTCAGTGAATACATATAAAAAGTAGCCCTTGAAAAACTAAATACTATTGTAAGTTTTAATTTCAGCTACAGTTACAAGGTGGCCTTGGGGTAAGGAGGACAGACAGTGCAGCCCTAAGGAGTCCTTAGCAAGTTATACTGACTTATTACCTCAGATTTCTGCAATCCCCTCTCCCCCCCCCCCCCTTTTTTTTTTTGACTGAAATCATCATCATTATCACTCCCTGGAGCACACTTATAAAGCACCACAACATACTAGTTTGCATTAGAGTTCCTCCACAGGGGATACCTGTTTTAAAGTAAGATGCTTAAACCAATATTCTTTTCCTAACATTTAAGAAAGATATTCATGCTCAGTCCTTTGAGGTAGTTAGGCCCAGATCAAAAAATGGACTAGAAGAAATTCAAGTACAAAGGTTGAAAGCAGCAGCCTTCAAACATTCTGCTTAGTCCCCGAGCCCCTATAGGATTTAGATTTTTACAAGCAGACATCCTTAAATACCCAACCTCAGATTCTGTACATGACTTAGTTGTTCAATAGTGTCAAAATAACAATCTTAACTTCTCACAGATCTTCAAACTATCCACCAAACCAAGCCCTTCCACTACCTTACAAGCACTTACATGTATCTTTTAATAATATTTAAAAAAAAAAAAAAAACCAAAAAGAATGGAGGGAGAGGGGAGAAGATAGCCCACCCACTGTCACTCAAGAAATAGCTACAGGAATTGCTTGACAGTACATTACAGTCCCTTGGGTAAGGATGGGTTACCAGGGTTTTCCCTTCTCCCATTTGTAAGCACTGGGGCTCAAGTCAAATGCTTGTCTACTCCTGATTACAGATATCTCAAAATTTGAAGAGCTGCTGCTTCCATTCCAGTGTAGAATGGAAGGTTTGAGAATCTTTTGTTTCTAATTTTAGCTACAAAGTTTGAAGACTGCAAAAAGCTCCAGTCTTTACTTGGAACTTAATACAGAGAACTACCTATTAGACCACCTGTCTATTTCCAACAACCCAACTGCTGCCTGAATGCTATAAATTCATCAGATTTATCAAATACTTTTTACTAAAAATATGAATTAAAACTGGTTTAAATGCAATTTGCAGAATCACATATATACAGATCTGCCTACAATTTAATTTTATATTTAGTACACCATGATGCATTTTAAGATACACAAAAATAAATTTTAAAGATTTAAAAAATTAATGTTAAACAAGAGCTTCATTAAAGACAAATGCCATTCTAACTATTTAAATCAAGTACACAATGCTTTATTTTCTGATTGTTCAAGATCAGTGACTCAGGGGATCAACATGCTCTCCAGGAGAGAGTAGTCTGCATGACAGAGTTAAAAGAAAAAATTTATTTGCAGTCAGATGTGGTTGGATAGTTATTCCAAAAGACCTCTGACATAAATTTGCCTTCTTATGGCTTATTTCAGATGCTGCACATCAGGTAACCCACAATCAGCTATGTTCATGCTTTCAGCTACTTGCAAATTCAAGGAAAAACACAAGTAACTCATTAAGGCACAGTACTTTGGGACAAATGTTTGGGTCCTACAAAGAAAGTGTAGCACAACCTAGTTTATAAACACAAAATTGTTTGTTTAAACAACATTGTTATTTTTCCATCTGCTCAATTAGATCAGAAGACCAACAAGGAAATACAGTTCCTTACTCTAGCCAAGAAGTAGGATTGGATGGAAAGATTTAGAGAGATGTAATTATCAACTCTAATCAATTAATCCAAATTCTTCAAGGTATTTTTTAAATCAGTATCAGACACATAAGTCATGTTTTTAACACAACAATCCAGAGTTTGCTCTTTGGTGATGTGCTGTATCATTGTCCGTCCATCCCCCATCCCACCTCAAAGAAAACAACATCCAAATACGCCTTCCTACCATATTCCTGGAGAAGCAGCATAGACCATTCTACCAAACACCAACAGATTAACACCAGGCTTCTCTCACTAGAGACCCAGAAATACACACTGAAGAGTGTCTTTTAAAACACGTGCTTGGTTTTGCAATCCTTTGGAAAGCAGGACAGGCACACACATCCAAAACCTAGGAACCTTCCCAGAAGCCCCAACAGCTGGCATGCACAAACTGAGGTCAAAACATTTTACTTCCAATTCCTTTAACAAGGCTAAAATAAGACAAATGATAAGAATTCTGATATATCATCAATAAGAAATAATAAATGATTAAGTCATAATACAAAACATCTAGAATATTTAATGATTTTCAGGTCCTACAACTAGGAGACAGTTTTGAAATAACAGCTATTATTTAATGCAAATGTAAAGCGGAACCTCTCTTTACAAAACTCAGTAGGAAGCCAAGAGAAAGGTACACTGAATTATTATTTTAACTACTGTCAAGTGGCATAGATCAACTACAGAGTTGTTCACAGTAAGCACTTCTAAGCACATAGCACCACTGATTTCTACTCTGTTTGCCTGCTGCGGTCCTTACGAGATATTCTCAGTATTGCTTGGGTTTAGCCTTCTGTAGAAAACAAATATTAGAGTGCATCATCCTTTTCACATACCCTGGATTTTCACATACCCTGTCCTTGCATTTATACATTTGGTTCTGGTTTATTTGGTTTTAAATTTACTTTTCTATCACAGAATCACAGAATCATTTAGGTTGGAAAAGACCCTTGGGATCATCGTGTCCAACCATTAACCCTACTCTACAAGTTCAGCCCTAGACCATATCACCCAACACCACATCTAAGCGATGTTTGAACACATCCAGGGATGGTGACTCAACCACCTCCCTGGGCAGCCCATTCCAATATCTCACCAGTCTTTCTGTGAAGAATTTTTTCCTAGTGTCTAGTCTAAACCTACCTTGTTTCAGCTTGAGGCCATTCCCTCTGGTTCTGTCACCTGAGAGAAGAGACCAGCACCAGCCTCTCTACAATGTCCTTTCAGGTAGCTGTAGAGAGTGATGAGGTCTCCCCTCAGCCTCCTCTTCCTCAAACTAAACAGGCCCAGCTCCTTCAAATGGTCCTCATATGATCTCTTCTCCAGTCCCTTGACCAGCTTTGTTGCTCTCCTCTGCATCTGCTCCAGCACCTCGATATCTCTTGTACTGAGGTGCCCAAAACTGGACACAGCACTCGAGGTGAGGCCTCACCAGTGCTGAGTACTGGGGGACAATCACCTCCCTACTTCTGCTGGTCACACTATTTCTAATACAGGCCAGGATGCCGTTGGCCTTCTTTGCCACCTGGGCACACTGCTGGCTCATATTCATTCACTTGTCAATTAGAAGCCCCAGATCCCTCTCCGAGAGACAGCTCTCCAACCACACTTCCCCAAGCCTGTAGCTTTGCATGGGGTTGCTGCGGCCCAAGTGCAGGACCTGGCACTTGTCCTTGTTGAAACTCATACCATTAACAGTGGCCCAGCGATCCAGTCTATCCAAGGCTCTCTGCAGAGCCTCCCTATCCTTATGCAGATCGACACACCTGCCTAACTTGGTGCCATCTGTGAATTTACTGATGATGACTCTACGTCCTCATCAAGATCATCAATAAAGATGTTAAATAGAAATGGTCCGAACACACTGAACCCTGAGGAACGCCACTTGTGACCTGTTGACAGCTAGATTTAACATCATTGACCACTACTCTCTGGGCCCGTCCCTCTAGCCAGTGCTTGATCCAGCAGATCATATTCTCATCCAGGCCACAAGCAGACAGTTTTTCCATTAGGAATCTATGGGGAATGGTCAAATACTTTTCAGAAGTCCAGGTAGACCACATCCCCATCCTTTCTCTCGTCCAGTAGTCAGGTCATCTTGTCCAGATCAGGTTCATCAGGCAAGATCTGCCTTTCCTAAACCCATGCTGACTGGGCCTGATCCACTGGTTGTCCTCTATATGGCTTGTAAGAGCACTCAAGATCTGCTCCATGACCTCCCCTGGTACCGAGGTCAGACTAACAGGTCTATAGTTACTTGGATCCTCCTTTCTGCCTTTCTTCTAGATGGGTGTCACATTTGCTAACCTCCAGTCCATTGGGACCTCCCCAGTTAGCCAGGACTTCAGATAAATAATGGGAAGTGGCTTGGTGAGCACATTCACCAGCTTTTTCAGCACTCTTGGGTGTAACCCATCCAGTCCCATAGATTTGTGTGCATCCAAGTGGAGTGATATCAATCATGATAACTTCATTCTGATTTTCCTCCCTGTCTCCCAGCTTATGAGGCTGGGTGTCCAGGGGATAGCTTGTTCCACTGCTGAAGACTGAGGCACAGTTGGCATTGAGCACCCTTACTTACAGAATCAGATGTTATTAGAAAATAGAGAAGGGATTAAGTAAGCTCCTTACATCTTCTCCAGCATTATATTGAAACTGCTGTATATACTCACACTGTTGTAATCTCCACCTGCTTTCAGCCATCAAATGCACTGCTTTCTCTGTCAACTACAAATTCAAATTAACTGCTATAGCACCTAACTTCTACTTATGCTCACATATGAGTAGATTTTACCTTTGACTTCAGCTATCTAATAATTCATGTTTTGGTGACAAATATAGAAACACCACCCATGTTCCATCATGTTCAAGGAAATTAGTCCAACTAGAGGATGAAGTAGTTTATTAAACAAAACACTTCATTTTGCAGGATATGTATACTTCTGGTTCTTTTTTTAGGTACATTATGTTCTTTTCTGCTCAGTTTTGTGAGAAGCATAACTACCTACAAATCCAGTCTTTGTCCAAAGAGAAAATACTGCTTATGACACTATGTGTGTGCCTCTGCCCCGTGCTTCACATTGCTCCATTCAAGCAAGCAGTTTGCACTTTGGAGATTCCTCTGAAGACTTTTAATTTGCCTTGTTTCTGTTTGTTTCTTTGGGTTAGATGTTATGCATGTTCTGGATTCAAAGTTAGATAATGCCATTATATCAGAAATCTATTATTGTTGTCAGAAATCCAGACTATTCTTACTATATTTCTCCCCCTTAAATGGAAACTGGGTTGTTTTTTTTTTTTCAGACTGGTTCTCAGACACCATCATGTTCAGGCATCACTACAGAGGCTGTTCTTGCATATTTTGCATTCCCATTTTTCATCAGTCTCAAATATGGAAATAAAATTGAGCAGATCTTTGATGTTTTTATATGAAGCTAATAGCGTAATAAAATGATAACTGATTTGTTGTCCTTTCCCTAATTGCACGCTAGCAAACAGCTATAGGCTGAGCAAAATACAAATAGGTACCACCTTCCTGCAGATCTTCCCTTTTCAATAATGCTACTTGTCTTTATGCAGCAGCATATGTAAGAAAGCACAAAGTGATCAAGTAATAGAACTAAAGTTTCAAGAAAATTTTTATACTAAATACATTACTAATCTGTATACAGATACAGCCTTCTATTTGTCCAGCACTTCTGTTACTATTAAATCTTTAATATAGCAAGCAGCATGAGGAAGAGAGACATGCTCAAAATTCTATTAAGAAAATGCATAATGCACTGAGGCAGGAGTACTGCATGTGCTATTACAGTTTTCATAATAAATGCCCATTCCATGATATTTCTTTCATATTATAGAACAGGAGAATATAAACACATGTTCTTTTAGATCTCTCTCTGCCCCCCTTGGTAACGGAGAAACTGCAAGAGGAACAGATGAATCTGGCTTGCACCATGGACTCCTGAAGATGCCCAGAGCAAACATAAGTTTTTTTTTTTTGTTTTTTCTTGAGACATACTTTCTGACCACTTTTTCTGTGCCACTCTTTGTAACATTGTTTGTATGGCCACAGGACAATGGCAGGTCCAGTATTGTGGTTCCTAAGTTCATTGCTCATCTCTGAAGCAAAACTGTGCCCTACTAAGGAAGTCAGATGTTAACAGATACCACTGAATATGTATTTTGTACATTCATGCCAGAAGTATCATAAGATGAAAGTGTGATTAAGCTGAAACCTGAACTCTGTTTCAAACACTCACTAAAATGATTGAGTATGGCATCAGTTAAATATATACAAAATGCTAGTAACATCAGCATTAAAAATGAGACCAGAGTCTTGGGTCAACAGGGATTGTTAAATGTCCAGAACAAACAGCTTCAGTTCACAGAGGAGAGACCAGAGCACCCAGTCTCCTGGCTCCCAGACCATTCCACCTCCCATTTACGAAAAGTTTTTTTGTTTTTTTTTTTTTGTTTTGTTTTTGTTTTTGTTTTTTTTTTTGAACCAGCTACAGAAAAAGTAAGAATAGACAACTGCAGGTATGCCACAAAATGGAGGGAAAAGTATTGATAGCAGCTGCAGAAGTGGCACAGACCTAAAGCTTTTAAAGTCACAAATGGGAGACTTGTAGAAACAGTCAAGTAAAGAACAGCTGGGTTCTAATAGGTTCAGTGGATAAGTGAATATTTGGGAGGTGGAAGCATCATGCTGTTCAAAACTCCTTCGGAGAACTCCAGTGGAAACTTTTAGTTTGAGAGCTGTTTTTCGTAGAAGCAATGAAGAGTACATGAATGAAAATTGAGATTTTGATGGTCTGCATTACCACCATTCAAATCCATGATACTACAAGATTTCTCTCAGAGTTTCACCATGCAAGAACTTGTAATAAATTCATGGTGCAGTTAGGAAGTCAGACAGACAGAAGGAAAAACAAAACAAAGCACAGAAAAGATTTAAAAAGAAGATCATCAGGAAAAGACTTACCTGTAGAATAGAAAATAATGCAAAAATATGTTCTTTGTCCATAAACATGTACTGACCTCAGGAAATGAAGTGCATGTGAGGTAAAATAGAAGGAAAAAAAAAAAAGTGTGATAATTTTCAAAATCCTATGCAAGTCTGCTTTCAATAAATACACAACATTGTCTTCTGGACTTAAGAAACCAGACAAACTAATAGCATAGTGATAAAACAAACTGTGAGGTGCACACCAGGACACAACCCTTCCCTTCATCTTTCTCCCTTCCACAAGGTGGAGGGGTATAAAAAGAATACTAACAATATTGCTGTGTGATCACTGCTGAAAGCTAACAGCCTCAGTCTGCTTTCTTTTAATGTAACAGGATTTCTATTGTACTAGCATGTTCAAAACAGCTACTGAATTAATGTCACATGAGTTAATATGAGATTCCTTATTTAAAAAAAAAAAAAAAATTGTTTGAATGATACAATGCAGACAAAGCTGACAGACAGCTGCATTTTGACATTTTCTTTTCAGTTGTCCAGAGGCAACCCACCTATTCAGAGATGCTGAGTGGGAAGTGATGAAGGTAAAGTAAACCAGGGTTTTCATCTGGAAGAACTCCATCTCTTTCCTCCAGACAAATTTTAAGTGACCATTCCCAACTGCTTAGGGTTCAGTGAAGAGTCCTTGGCAGTATTTGTGCATGTGCAATGAAACAAAAACAAACAAAAACCAAACGAAAAAAACACAAAACAGAAACAAAAGAAAGTCATCACTTGTGGATACAGACCAAGATAGATCTCCCTATGGTCTGCAACTCCTATTTAGGGTTGTTGTGATGAAGAGAAGGACCAGAAGTCATTTTGGAAGATTAACCGAGCAAAACAACCAAAATCCCCACACAACTAGCACCAATAACTAAAATTACTAAAATATATTTTTAGCCAAGTAGTTTACTGCTAGGGTAATACCAGAAGCAACAAACAGTAGCATTTTTAATTCAATCTCATTAAAATTTAAAAATATTTTTGTGGTCTTAAAGCACAGGGAATCTTTCCTGACTGAATCTTTTTTTAAGTGAATAGAAATTATTTAAGCCTTACACAATCTGAATCCTTACTTAGGCATTATTACACATATTAATAATGGTTTCTTGGAAGGAAACTTTAAATTAAACATTTTCTGATTATTAGTGCAAGGCGAAAGAACTATTCCCCTAGAGTTCTCCAAAATAACTAGCACACTGAGGTTAATGTGTCATTTTCAGTTCTTTAGAACTGTGGCAATAAGGGTTTAGAGTATGGTTTTCATTAGGTCTTCCTCTGTGTTACCAAAATCAACTGTTATGAAAAGGTGTTTCTGCTACACAATTCCTCTACAAAGCAGAAGGAAGAGGGAACACAAATTTTGGAAGATGTTTGTTTGGTTATTTATTAGTTTTACATTTCATCATATAATGTTTCCCCACTTTAATTGACACCTTTCAAATTTCTGTTCAAACAGCTGGAGTGTCGGCTCACAACCAAAATACACTACAAAGTAAATTCTGAGAGCTTAATTTCCAAAACAATATATTGCTTTAGAAGAAATACTCTAATTCAGAATCACAGAATCACTCAGGTTGGAAAAGACCCTTGGGATCATCATGAATTCCCGTTAACAAGCAGCACTCAAAGGCCTATAAAAAAAACCCACTCAATGCCAGCAATATCACTTTTCAGAAACATCACAACCACAGTTTAGAAACTGCATAGAGACAAAAATGCAAGTTTTTATCCTTTCTGAAAAATGTTTTTCAAAAATGCTCAAAAAGGAGGAATTTTAGTATCATTTTCAAGATATAAAGCCAAGGCAAAAAGAAATATAGACTAAAGATGATTTAAAGTTTCCCTGAAGAGGGCATATTTTTTGCTGTTATTTTGTAGCAATAGTAGCAATTGTTCTGTAAGATTAATTCAACTATACATCAGAGGACAATGTGTCCAATAGCAACTCTAACCAATGCAATTGAACTGAACTACATTTTAAACAAAACCACCTTGGTAGTAAGGCCATCACACAACTTCCTGTACAGACAAATTAATCAGACTGTTTTGGGTTCAGCGGGACCTTTAAAGGTCATCTAATCCAACCACTCTGCAATGAACAGGGACTAGATCAAGTTGCTCAAAGCCCTGTCCAACCTGAACTTGAATGTTTACAGGGATGGGGCATCTACCACCTCTTTGGGCAAACGGTTCAAGTGTTTCACTACCTTCATTGTAAAAAATTTCCTCTTTACATCTAGTCTTAATCTACCCTCTTTTAGTTTAAAATTATTACTCCTTGTCCTATCACAATAGTCAGTAATTAATGTAACTGCAATATGTCAAGAATGTTCGTCTGAGGTATAAGAACATTTAATCAATCTCAAGGTTAGAAGATACGGTATTTTTATTCAGAGATTTTTTTTTTTCCTGGTCTCCTCTATGTTGCAATTCTCATTTCAATCATTTATTCTGCTGTATTTAATTCTGCTAGTGCTAGCTTGCCAGAGCAGGCCTGCCAGCACTGAACAGAGGAGGCTAGAGAACCTCCACAGATTCTCATAACTCATCTGCTGATGCTAAAATCCAGATCTCACTCTCAGTCATCCTGCATCTGTCAGTAGCACTAGAGTGGAGAATGCTTTAATTTTTGGCTTTCTGTCCTCAAAATTCCTCTACACTTTTATTGTGTTAATTTCCAGTCTTTGATTTGGTTAGTAAACAGAGCTCTGAAATGTTTTATTCAGACACGTTTTTCCTAAATCCTTGTTCATGCGCTCTCAATCATTTCTTCCTCATTCCCTAACACTTCTTTTCAATGTGAATACAGAAAAGGGCACACTGCCTCATCAGTCTCCACCAGTTTATATATATGTGTGTGTATATATATACACATACTGGTATATATATATTCCTATATCTATATTTATATATTTTCACGTATATACATAATGAAAATATGACTATGACTAGCATTTTCTTCCACAGCACCACCTAGGGGACATGAACTTGGTTTCTGCCCCTTTCAAAGTCCAAGTGTTTCAGACCAATTCCCAGCCCTATGACTGAGCTTCCACAGCTGTAGAAACTGGCTGCATCAACAGTGTAACCCCTTTGATTTCACTGTCGTAGTTGTTTACTGTTTTGACAAAAAGTGTAGACAGCATAACTGTCAATGATTTCATCTTTGTTTCTAGATTATTAACTTTTTTTTTTTTTTATCTGAAGAGATGGACAGTCTGCTTTTGAAGAGTCAATTTTGAGATAACAGCCTATTCTTAATCTATTTACCATATGCTTCATTTTTAATTAGTTAGTGCAATAAAGTGATGAGCACATGCCTAACTTCTATTCTTCGCTTCCAGGACTGCTTACACATTTTATATTAAGACTCACTAGAAATAACACATGACTTGTCCTGGAAGCAAGGAACAAAAGCTGCTCCCTCCATTCTCAACAAGGTCTAATAGACTGCAAGAGTCATTCTGCTTCTGCTGCCTTCCAGTCAGTAAAGGTAAGGTATCTTCCAGCAAAGGGACAGCTTTCGACATTTCAGGCTGTTACAAGGGACTGATCTTACATTTTTCTTCCTCAAGCAGGTGATGTCATCCTCAGGCTCCTCACATGGTTTCCCTTTGTGTGACCTTCCTTTGTTTCTCGGATCTGCAGTGTGGGCTGACTTCCCAGTACCAGTCTCAGCCAGCACGTTTTAAGCCCTTACCAGGGCAGCCAAAAATCTCAGGGGTGACTGGGGACACCTAAAGCTTTGGTAGGTCTGAAAGAGTCAAGGGAAGAAATGTTGTCCCCCAATTTACAGAGAGAGGCCAATGATCAGAAAACTTACTAATGCTTTTGTTCTCCCTCCAGTTCACACTCATTCACCACAGACAACACCGGGGCTTTTATTCCTCCCTTCCCAAACCACTTAGTACTAGTGGCTATACAGCCTTCCACATGCTATTTCACTTTTTCCTGTAAAGTGGTAGAAATTATCAGAAAATTTTCAGCCTCTGACACTTAACAAGCAAGGTATAAAGTCCTTTAGACAGAGATTCCCAAATTCTGTCTGAGCTGCACTTTAGGTCCTCTTTTCTTCTGTTACATCCAGTCTTCCACTTGAGACTGAATATAGTGGCATAAAGCAGACTTATTCAAAGGAACAGGAAGATACATCGAGGGGAGTAAGGGTCTGCACCTCCTCACAGAGGAAAGCTAAGCCCCTTATCTTGAAGACTTTCCATTAGTGTGCCTAGAGGCACAGAGTGGACTAATTGAAGAAACTACTGTTAAGTTCACCTCCAGAGTGAATTAAAAGAAAAAAAAAAAAAAGAATGAACGAGCTTTTGCAAAATAAGCAGTTTTTCAAAAATGGCAGAGACATTTTACGTTGGGTCAGCTTCAATTTCTGGACAAGCCAAGACAAAACACATGCTAACAACTGCCATGCATTATACAGATAAAAGACAGTATGGGAGGCAGCACAGCAATTCTCATAATATGCTATCATTACTCAGACAGAGATTAAAATGTCAATATCAATTTAAGGGGCATTAATTTCATTTTTTCCTTATTAAAGATGTCTATTTCTTCCTCTACAAAATTTCAGAGTAAGTTCTAAATTTCATGTGTTCCAAAAAGTATTTCAGACCAAGAAATCTGACTACTTATATTAGACCAGGAATACAATTGGAGGCGGTAAAGAAAAAGACAGAAACTTCAAATATCTCCTTTCACTTCTATCCAAGAAATTATCTTCTAAACATATATTTGAAAGATCATCCATAGATTAAAAGTATTACTTAAAAATTACTTCCAAAAGCACTAAATTTCAACATAATTCCAAGCAAACTAAGCAAAACTGCTATCCTTTGATACAACCACTTTGAAGGTAGTTCTACATGTTGGCCATAGTCTTATCTGAAGGCTTAGATTCTAATCAGTATTTTCAAGTTTTCCCATGAATACTGAAATAGGAATAATGATTTACGATTTCACAGGAAAGTAATCCAATACACTGAAAGCATATATTTCTAAAAAGAAAAAAAAAAAAGGTTAAGATTTCTCATGTATTTTTCCAACATATATATATATTTTTTTTAAAGTCTGCCTTTTCAACTTACTATTTGTCAAAAATATGGTTCATCTTTTCTACTAATAGTCATATTTTAAGGTAAATAAGAAGTTTGAAACTAAACAGTTTTTTAAGGAAAAAAAAATTGAAAATTAAGAGCAAGGTGCACTAACAATTTATTTTAAGATAGATGTGTGTACATGTGAGAAGATTACCATATGGTGATATAGTATTTGTTTATGCTTTTAATAGAATAAGCAAAAATAGTCTACCGTAGCCACGGAGGAAAAACAATGGTATTCATGTCAAGTAAAAACATTTTCTAGTGAAACAACTATCAATCTAATTATGCAGTAACAAAACAAAAGGTGTGTACAGGTAAGAAAACATTGAGGAAAAATCCCAAGCTCTTTTCTAAAGCACATTAACAAATGATACCACCTAGTAAGTCAGTTTCATTAGTCTTAAGAAGAAAGAGAAAAGCGTACATATATTGGACAGAAGTATCTCACTTGCCAGTGAATTACTTTTCTAAAGTAGCATTTTTTTGAGATATAGGAAAGATTGTATGCTTTCATAGCATTGCAGAGTGTTTAACAAATTCATACATTGATGAAGTATAATTAAGCAAAACATTGTACAGTAAAAATAAGTCAGGTACTTCACACCATGCAAAAAGGTGCAGTCAGGTGATCCTTGTAGTTTTTAGAAGTTCAGCTGTAGTAGAAAGCTTTATGCTTCCACCATACCCAGGCTGCTTACAGCAACAGCATTCCTCCTGCCTGCTACTATTCCATCTCTTCTAGGTATATGGATAATACTAGAGTAGCATAAATATGCTTATAGTATAATTTAGCCCAGTTTGGAAACTAGAATGAGGTATGGAAATATAGAATTACCCATGTCACATATTTCATAGACAAAACTTATTGCAATGATAATAGTATCAATAATTTCTCCAAGTACATATCAGAGTGGATTATTAAAGAATAACATTTGTTAGTATTTGTTGAGACACATTCTGTATAGTAAGTATATTGCTCAGATTACATATTTGCTCCAACTAAAATGGTTTCTGCTAATAATAAAAAAAAATGCATTGTTTAAACCAGTTGTGCAAGACAAAAGAATCATTCCACTATTCACAAAAAGTAATTTAAGCAAATAAATCTTCAGCTCACCTGGTGCAGCTTTTCACTTTTCCAAATGTCAATTAATTTAAATAGAACTTGAAGAATTACAGAGAAAAGGTCCATGCCACAGAAAATTCAAATCATGCTTAAGTAGGAGTGATTTCCAAAACTCAATTGCTTTGATTCAGGCTGGTACTAGTACTGATACTGTAGCCCTATGCTGAAAATAAAATAAACTGAACTTTAATCCAGGTAGTCTTGCCACCTAGTCCATCATAGTTTCAGAGTTCAAAACAGCAAAGTGAAATGACTATTTTAGAAAAGATAAATGCTGCTCTAAGACTAATTTAACATGATGCTAGAAAAGAACTAAAAAGAAACTAAACAAACAAAAAAACCACTATACCAAATACACTACCATTCCAACTAATTTCTTGTGCAGATGCTGCAACCCTGAAAGGTTTAAGCAGTTGAAGCTCCACTAGCAATGCTTATATACCTGGATTCCTAGCAAAAGCCACTAGCTTTTCCTCCTAAGTTTTTTCATACAGGTATCAGGAAGAAAATTCAGACTAACATAATAAACTTAATTGGACCCTGGTCCTATAGAGGTGAAATCATTAATTTCTATTGGCTCTTGTAGTGGAAGAAACCAGCGCATATTTTCCTTGAGCATTCTGCCAGGAAATGACTGGGCACAATATTTGAATTGATTCCAGCTTCATTCATCTCAGTTAAACACCTGATGATCAAAAGGATATTCAACTTATTTCTCACAGATCCACACTGGCACCCCAGAAAAGGCTATTCAATATCCCAAGTGACAAACTGTGATCAGTATGAGCTTTCTATGATTGCTTTACAACTCTCCTACCACTGATTAGTACCTCTAGTTGGCTCTTATCTCTGTAGCAGAGCAGCATACCAAACTTGACATGCAATTGCAGGCACCTTATCTTCAGTAAAATGCAAATTAAAAATAGATGTTGAGAAGAGGCATACCAGTAGTTACAATTTATATTTTGACAGTGGGTAAAAAGCCAACATCCTGCAAGAATTTGAGAATATAAACAAAAGGATATGTTTATAACATAATAGCACCTAACGAGACCACAGTTTTACCTAGACTCTAGAAGTACAAAGCCTCTAGAAGAGACCAAAAAGCAGGTGAAGGAAGATGAGGCAAAACACAGTAGGAAGTTATAACTTTTAGACAAATGCTTTTCTCGTTATTCAGTTCCCAATGCAGGCTTTGAAAGAAAGAGTGAAGGTTTCCAGCTCCTCAGTTTTCTCAAATAATCATTCACTGCCCACCTCTTACCTCAGGGAAACACTAACAGTGTTTTGCAAACATACTCATATCCGAAAGAAGCAAAGAAGCTACAGTGAGGCCTTACAAAAGCAGTTTATAACCCCAAAATTGAACTTCAACTTGAAGGCTGTTTCAGTTTACATTTCAACTCTTTGTTTCACCCATGAAAGTTTCCACTTGTTGCTTAAAATAGCAAAGACAGAACATTTTTGTTTACTTCCACACAAGAACAAAATTCTCTGAGACATCAAGGCAATGAAGAATATATGTACATGAGAGAACAATCTCTGTGGTCAAATTATTCAAGTATTTTGTATATGCAATTTGGTATAGTGGGCAGAGCTTTCAGTTGTTACTTTTTTTGCCTATTGGTAAAAAGCAATTATTGAAGGATGAATGCAGTTTTCATATTCTTACAAACATTTGCATTAAAAAAATAAGAAAATGATCTAAGAAATGCAACTACTGTATCTATATTAACCTACAAGTATGCATATGTGCTCAGACAACTTAGCCTTGACTCATTACATGCATTAAATGTAATCATGTAGGACTCCATGAAAAGCTATTTTTCCTCCTACTCCCACTTGCTCACCACTTCAAGAGAGCTATCATCTGGTCTTATGAGCAGAAGTCTCTCACATGACTGCATGTGACAACAAGAAAAAGATTTTGAGCTTCTGAGGACATACTACATCTATGCACATGTAATTAAAACTGAAGAGAAGAGCAGTCACTATTTATGGCAGCTCTTGCCAGACTCCTGCAATCCTGGAATAAGAAGTAGGCGTTGCAGAACTGTACTTACATACACAAACATTTATGTATTTAGTCATTACTCCTGAAAGAAGGTGCCAGTAAACAAACAACTCCCAAGAATATAACCTCTAGATCACATGTGAAGGGTTTGGAGTTGGGTTTGGTAGACAGTTATTTGTTGTTTGTTTAGTTTCTTGGCTTTGTTTTTTTTTGGGGGGAAGGGAGGTTTTTTTGCTTTGGTTTTGTCAGCAAACACTTTCATTTGCTTTATGTCTTAAAGGGATTCAACTTTTATTCCTCACGTATTGTTTCCTATATAAACACACCAGAAACTCAGAAGTATAAATCTTTTGTCTTTGAAATAAAACTGTGAAGCTGACAGATTTAACTAACTTGGGGGAGGGAGGTGTTCAACCTGAATTACTATTGTTCAAGATTACTTTTTTTTTTTTTCCTGGCAAAACAGAGACCAAACTGAATAATCTTCTGCCAAATAAATACGTTATACTTGACCAGCTAAGAAAAGGCATATACTGACTTAGGTTTGAAACAAAAGCCCATGCACAGAGTTTACAATTGTCACTCAGGCCAAACGGTATCTTCAGAGGGAGTAGGGATTCAAACCTGTGGGGTCAAGCATACATTTCTGACTTCGAAGAACTCATTTAGGTTTGAGAGCATAATGTTTTCCTTGGCATGTTTTGTTTTGGGTTTTGTTGTTGGGTTGTTTTTTCCAAAGGCTTTGAATGGTGAACAGGAACAAGATATGCAGAGACTGTCAGTCCCAGCTGGCTCCTGCCCTTGCTGCACAGACAAGCCCAGCTACTCCTGAAGTAGCTCCAGGATTTCTACATTTTACAGTCAAGTGTTTTCAGGCAAAGTGGTGGTAACTTCAGTTCCCCTGAAAACCTCAGGACAAGGCATGACACTTGAAGGCCTGATCAGTGGTCTGCATGGTGACAGCAGGGGACACGTATACAGGACCATCATTTTCCAAGACACTCACATGCAACTCTTCCCTTCGTGAAACACAGGCACTAGACCCTCCCATCAAAGAGTCATATGAACCATACAGAGAAAGAAAACTCCCAACACAAAGACACAAAGAGGGACGCTTGCCAAGGAAGGAAGACAGATGTGTCAGCAAGGCTGCAGTTCTTGCTATGGTGGAAGCTAGCTGATTACACAAGGTGTAACTATGACCTGCAAGCAATACAAACCAGAAGAACTGGATGTTTGGGACAGTCTCCAAGGAAGTGACCACGACAATGTTCAAAACTCCTTAGAACAACGTATGTAACACTATCTTGTATGGTGAGTGAATGATCTATCCTAAGCTAATGATTTCCCCCTTCTCTTCTTATCCAGTGATGCTCCTACCACAGTGATGAGTTTTGTGGATGTGCAGGCACTGAGGTAGTCTGCTTCTATGTACTCCTGGTCCGAAGCCTTCTCTTGAAAACATATTTTTTTTGTCTGATCAACTCATCTCAACCTGAAAAGACGTTCCACCCAGACACTGGGCTAAAGAGAAAATCTACTCAATGCAAAGAAATTTTGTCACTTTACCTACTGAGAAAACAGAACAGATCTTAAATTATCTTTTCTGTTTCCTTTTCAGTATTCAACCTGACTGCTTTTTGCAGTTAAAAGTAATCGCATAGCAGAAACTCTTCCATTTACCCCCAAAGGGGATTAGGACTTCTTGGAAACATTTTTAAAATAAATAGTTTCCTTACCCTGTTTAAACAATGATTGTTTAAGCCATGGACTCAAAATGACTCAGAGGAGTTGTACTTGTACAATATTCAGCATAATCTACAATGTGACCAGGCAGCAATGACCTGTATTAATCATGGTGCAAAGTATATTTAAGGTAAAATTAATGGACTGTGATGGTCTGACAATTACTGTCCATGTTCTCACCCTTTCTGATGGCTTGCCAGACTACTGCTTTTCTGGTAGAGAAGTGGTCTGCAACTGAGGCTGAGGACAGGAATCCCTTTTGCACAGACCAGACTCATAAACAGACAAAAAAATGGCTAAATTTGTGTGAGCATACAGAGGAATTCTTTCCACCCTGACTACAGCAACAGCTATTGGGCAGAAGAGCACTGGCAAAGACTACCTAATTCAAAACTGCCATCACTATGATCAACATGAGCTAGCAAGTTGTCTGTTAATGTACTATCCCCAACTGTAAGGAAGAAAACATTACACTTTTGATACGTTATGCAATTTAAAATACCGTATCTTTGTACAAAGTCTACAATCTTCCAGTGTCAATCTTAATTCTGCCTTTCCTCTCCTGTACAAGAGCTCCCAAATGCCTTAAGACACAATCACCCATGCTCTTCTTTTCTTCAACATCCACAATTCACTTATCTCCTGTGACCCATTTATGGTTCTGACTGCAGTTCAGACACCTGCTATGATGCCACATAGCAGTACTGACTTAAACTTGTCATTGAAGGATTTTTCAGCAACTCAGCTAGGGGATATCTTTGAGTACTACAGACTTAGAGTTTAGTGAGAAATACACTGCAACTTCAGAAATATACAGCTTCAAGAAAAAAGCTTTAACAGGTGGCTGGGAAACTGGAAACCCACTTCCAAACTACCTTCTCCAGCTAACAGCAAGGAAAACCATCATCACTTGACCTGCCTCATGGTCAACATCCCATGGAATTAACTGCCACAAAATAAAGCAAATGTATGGGCAGGGAAAGTTTTTTGTTGAAGCAGATAAGCAGCTCAGTTTTTTTGCCATCCAAAAAATGAAACCCTTTGCATGAATGATTCATTAGTAACCATCAGTTTACAAACTCAACAGCGTATTGAGATACAGCTGCATCCTACCATGATGAAGTCATGTTAAGATTATATACAAAAACTTGCAAAAGCCACATCTTGACATTTCTCCCCCACTGAGAGGTGCCTGTGTGAATGCTTACACATGTCCATGTCAGGAATACACAGTGGTGAACTATTTCAACACCACTTTCCCATTATCTCATGTCTGTCATTGCCTCCAGGCTCCCAGTCCCTCACTATCAGACAACTTCTACTGTGTTGTGCAAACAAAACATGGATTTTCAAGGCATAAAGATAATGCTGAAGTTTTAAAGCACCGTCACTTCAAATCCATGAATGACAGAAACCTAAATTTACCAGTTTCTTCTCATTGACTAGAATTATTACAAGCTTTAAACTCTCTTGGGTGGTCAGCTTGTCTCTGCGGTCAGATAATTGTACTCTTTTCCTTTCTCTGAATTTTAACTAAACAGAGAGGATTAATAGGAACAGCAAGGGGAAATCCCATAGCACTAATTCATTGACAATTAGACAGTATTGTGTCCATCTGCTGTCTCAGGAAAGGAGTTTAGGAGTTTTCTGAGGTGGTAATAGTGCCGTTATGGAACTGAAGAGATCCATTGCTTATGCCTGAAAAAACAGGTAAGCTCCCTTGACTGTATCTAGATGACTAATTTTTAGAGGCTTTGTCAGAAGAGTAAATAAGTTCCTCTGTCCCGAGTTATTTCTCTCAGGTTTCAGTACTGAAGTAGTTATGCAATAAAGTTACTTTGTGGCATATGAAGTTTTGTGCATTTAAGTTTAACTCTCGTTACAAAAATTTCAAGGAACTCCTGAAATGACTGGCAGTCAAAGCTTCTAAATATTAACACATGAATTCACAGCTCAAGTACTTTTGCACTTGCTTTTCCAATATGGAAACCGCGACACTCAGCTGGTGTTTTCAGTAACTTTCATCTTAGAAAGATCAACAAATAATAGAGAAGGAAAACAGAAGTATAGGACATCAAGGGCGTGAAAAAGGAAAACAAAGCTGCTGGTACACAGTCTGTCTATATAATGTCTTTTCATATTTTTATCTCCTCCCATCTCCCAAGAGGCCTAAAAAGCTTCAATTACAGGTATTTAAAATTCCCGGGGCTGGCAAAACCCGAGTGCACACAGTAGGTGTTCTTTGCAAAGCTGAAGAAGTTACAAATTGACAGAAGTAAACACAAGCTAATGGGACATGTCTAATTCATACCCACCCAACTGCTAACTCCCAACTCTTTACAATAAGTTTTTCAAGACAAAATGTTGCAATATATCACTTCTACATCACACCATATTTACAATTAAAAAGATAAAAGGAGACTTTCAGTCAAACATAACGTGTACATTATATCTTTTGGTGACCATACAGACTCACATATAACTTCCATATCTTAATGATTTTTTTCTTTGCCCAAATCAGAAATTTTGCTTAACTTTATACTACCATCAATTTCAGTAAAGTTCAGATGATTAACAAACACTCAAAAACTATTTTACTACAAGGAGTGGACTATGCAAAGCTTTAACGTACAGTCATTTAAGAGTATCCATTTTAAAGTATTCTTCAAAACTGTTGAATCCATTTTCACATATTCATATGACAACCCAGTGACAGCCATTGTAACAGCTCTAGTGGACATACATTTCACTAAATCCAGATAGTAAGGAACTAGTAACAAGGTAAGGCCTTGCTACCAAATAATTGCCATCTAGTAGTCTATTAATATCAGTGAAACACCGAGTTAAAGCTATTGAAAACTTCTTTAACTGGTAGAAGTCACTAGATGCTCAACTTTTTGTTCCACGCATTATTCAGCTTTCAGTCACGATTCTTTCTGTCCAAGTTTTGCTGAAAAGATAAAATGATGAAACATCAAAAATTCATAGTTAATCCTGTTGCTATTACATCAATACTGCATCAAGGGCCTTTCACTCTTACAGGCTGATTTAGAATACAACCTTCGTACCTTCACACAAACAACACAACTGGGGTTTAATCTGTAGAATTCTATTCCATGTGTGCCATTTCACTCAAATCTCCCCAATGATTCACATTTTGGCTTTTTTTTCCACACTGGAGATCTATTACAAAACACAATGAAAAACAAAAATTCCTACCTGAGGCTGTGGATAACAGCCTCTAGTCTTATGATTTTTTTTTTTTCTTAATTGGCTATTTAGAATATTTGTTCCAGTTACATGATTCTCACAACTGAAAGTCTTAATATATATATGGATCACTGCATCAGAACCAAACCAGTAAATAACTTGGAAAAATTACAGAGCTAACCAGCTGAGGGAGAAGAGGGAGGGGGAAAAAAAAAGAGACTAGATATTCAGAAGGGAAATAATCCTCCAGTGAAGGGTTCTGGCCTGGCTGTTACTGTGAACTAGGATCAGAGGAAGAATATTGCTTAAGCTTATCTTCACATGAAAATAGCTATAGATATTATAGTTTTAATCTCATTTAAATTAACATAATTTAACTGCTGCAAATAGTTTGGGGATATTTATTTCAATTTAGTTCGCTTAAATTCATTAGGACGGCCCTTGAAGTATGCTTTGCACACGTACACTCCACATATGTCATTGGCCAAAATGAGACCGACTGGCCACGTATTTCTAGAATTTGCATTTCTTTCATTTTAACTAGAAGAGAGTAATAGCTTTAGCAGAAGAAAATGGTATGATTTTTGAACCACTGATACTAAGAAACTCAAAAAAATGTTATAAAGGAAATAAACAAGTAAAACTGAGCAGAAAAAAAAAGTTACACTTTTCATTCTCAAAGCTTAAAAAAAAAAGGAAAGAAAAGTGAAATAAATACAGGCTGAAGTGAAATCTCTATTTGTCCAAATGCAAAACAGAAAAACACAACCATTAGCTTAACAGTGCTAGGTGTCACCCAACATCTTCAAGTAAAATAGAAACACAGTCAGATTATATATACATACAATCATCAAATTTATGAACATTACTATAGTGCTTCCACTTAATGTTTTACCTTTTAGGTTTAACCTTTTGTGTGAGCTAGCCAAGCATGGTGAGTGAACCTTTTCTGCATTTATTCATTGCTCTTAATCATTAATAATCCAAGACATTTGGCATAAGAGTTTGAGGGGGTGAGGGAAGGGTAGAGGAAGGTGTCAGCACTAAAATTTTCCAGTATACATATTCAGGCCCAAGCATAATTTATCACCTTAACCACTAGAATTCTAAAATTTCTTAAATTTTTCTTACACTTTTTGGTTTTTTACGTAAATCCTAAAAAGGAACTATCTTGCATTCCCTAAACTGCCGATACTAACCTGGAACTGGCCATGAGTTAGGTGCAAGTCTTCCCACGATCCATGCAAAGATTAAATTAATAATTAAGTATTGTAGATTCAACCCAGTTGCCAATGAATCCACAAAGCTTTGCAATTGTTTGCAAAGAGATCAGAAGTATCAACATTACCAATTGAAAAACCCAGTGAAAGACCAGCAAGTCATTTTTAATATAGTAAACAAATACATAAATGAAGGAAAACAGCTGCTAAACCCAAAAAAAAAAAAATTGCTAAACACCACCAAACTTTCAAACACATTGTCAATATAAAAATTCTGAGTAATTGAAAGGGACAATCTTGAAATTCATTTTTTTTGGTATGTCCAATATTAACATTCAGAAACACTCTCCTTATCACATTGCAACACCTGATTCCAACTACAATACAGAAAGCAGGATCAAAGTCATGCAAGTCACATAACTACAAAAGGCTAAAACACAAGTGTTCTCAGTATTCAACTGTTCATGTCATATAAATCAATACACAATGTAAATAAATTCTTACCCATCCCATTACATAAGCCATATTAAGGAAAGGTTCACACCTTATAAAAACAAAAGGATGAGGTTGGTTTGGGTTTTATTCTTTTTTTGTTGCCTTTCCGTCCCCTGTCCGTCCGTCCCCGTCCCCCCCCTTAAATGAACCTTTGCTCTCCATAACAGCTACAAAAACAAGAATGAACTTTAAGAGAAACAGAAGCAAAACTGTACAGCTGTTGCACTACTACTAAAAACAAACAAACCAACACATCAAGTGAAATAAGCTAACAAGGTGTGTCACAGAAAAAGTACTGGTCACCCGTGTGACTCACTGGACCATGGAAAGCTTCAAACTGATCTAACGAGTGGAAGGCCTCTGCATGCTAATACTGTCAGGTTGCTAGATATTATACCTTTAGCTACATTAAGAAGTAATTGGTACATTACAAATTGTATCAATTTAAACACATTCCATTCTTGGAAACAATATATCTGATCACATTTACCTTTGAATCTCCATTTTCTTAACTTGCCAATAGAGCAGCAAGCTAGAATTGTTTATGTGTGCTAATGTTGTGGGAAATAAGTAGGTGAGATGTGCTTTTTTCTGTATTATTTTCTTTCAAGTGAAGCTCAGTTGAGATCATATCTGATTTTTTTAGATCTCAACATTGTCAGCTATATCCTGAATCTTAATGGATCTCCTGACTTTTGCTGTCAGCCTACACGAGTCACATAATCCTCAGTCTTCTGTTTCAGGCATTTAAATGTTTGATTTTACCATACTCGCAATTCAAGAGCTGCTCCTGGCAGCTTACATTAGCAGCAGATTTGCCCTGAAAAGCTTCAGCATGTAATACTTCACAAAGGTTCTACATTCCAACTATCTATTTACTGAACCACATTTCTGGATGGCAGACTCAACATACACTTACTTAAGTGAGTGGCTGAGAGCCTTACATTCATTTTTTTTCAACCTAATTCAAGAAAATATATAACACTAAATCCATGATTGCTTAGAATTCCTGAAGTCTTTCCAGAATCATGATTTTTATTTTTCAACCTAACTTTGCTATCTGAGGACGAGGCAGGGAAGCAGACTAATATACACTACTAAGAATCATGCTGTCTATTCAGCTTCAATGCTTTCTTAATGGATGGCAATGCATCACACTGAATATAGAAGTGAATATAACAAACAACATTTTTCTTCCCCAAACTAGAGGGAAGCTAAATAGCTTTAAAACCTTCTTCACAGCTTGTAAGAATGTGCTTTTAACAATAGATCACTTGGGTTGTGCTTATGAGAAACACAGCTCATAAAATACAAATCCTCAGAATCATAGTCATGAAAACTAGATCTGAATTAATACTTTGATTTTTTACCAGTAAAATAAAAATCCGGTATCTTTGATCACTGGGTATGAGCCTAAAATTTTGATATAAAAAAAAAAAAAAAAAAAAAAAAAAAAAATTATCAGTTCCCAAAGAGGTTGCACATTAAAGAACCACAACAGTTTTGTGTCCAAATACATACAGATTTGTAATTTGGTTTGAGTTCTACTCATGAGACCCAGCTCAAGATGGAAACATTCATGCTAACATAACTACAGAAAATTAGAAATTTCTAGACAAACTGCAGCAGAAAGTGATCGCATCTTAGGCAGACTTTAAAAACTAACTGAAAAGTTTTTACATATTAAACCCATTTTTTTCCTTTTTTTTTTTTTTTAAATCTATTTTCCAAGGATGAATAACAAACCCTCTGCTATTTTTAGAAAACATTTTTCAATCTTGCTTGCACAATTTTGCTTCTTTAGCATTCCCTTTGGCAAACAAACACAGCTTTCCTTGAGTTCAGCGAGAATGAAAATTACTGACTCAGTAGAGAACAGTACAAACACAGTCTGCTTCTGAAAAGCACAGTTCATCTTCGCAAGTATCTGCACCTTCCACGTACTTGCTTTCACAAAACAACTTAATTTTCTGAATGGAGATATGGAATGGGAACAAAAGTAATAGTCACTCATTTTAGTTGGAAGTCTTAGTAGGCATTATGCCTTTTCAGTGAAAACTGCACATATGACTGAAAAGAAAAAGTCTGACAATCCAAGGCACATACCTATGGCTGTCTATCAACAGGAAAGTCAAATGCTGTCTTCAGTTTTGTTGATATATTCCCTTATCACCCTGCAGTTTAAAACCAAGGAAAAGGTTAACCAATATATTTGCTCACCACAGCACCGCTAGCCAGTACCTACTGATCTGCAGTTTTCAGAAATGGAGCTACAAATTATTCTCGCCACTTTTCTATTAGTTCCCTTTGCATTGTACATTATTTTTTTAGCAAATATTTTCTACAAGACATCTCCTTACTCCTAGAGTTTTAGTCCTGTAAGCTTCTCTTTCATACATATTTGAAGGTTAGTTCATTCAACTGTCTGCTTCAGTGTAGACCTTTTCCATTCTTTCAACAGCATTTATACTGAAGTCATTCTTTACAAGCTTCTTTACACTGCATCCAGACACTAGAGATCATCTTCTGTCTTCCAAAGAAAAATTTATTTTCTTTCTCTTAAGAGTGAATTTTCCATCTCTCTCCACAGGAAATCTGAGATAATTGTATAGAAAACAATAGCTAGAAAAATAATACAATCAAAGAAATTTGAAATAAACTATCCTCCACGAAACCTCCTTAACAGATGTAAATTTCCCTGAATTTACCTCAGTGTCTCCAGACCCAAGATGAGACACCAATTTTTTTTTTTTTCAGGACTCCTTAAAAGAAACTTTGTTAAAGTATCTTTGCTCATTATTTATTGAGAGATGCTTTCCGCAATAGGCGTTTTAGAAAAATATTTACATACATAAATATTCCAGGGATCATTTTTCTTTCAAGAATCCTGGAAATAAAACATACTCAGCATTTCTTCACTACAGGCTCTTGTAACGATCTTTTCACTTTTATTACAGAATTTTCTTTATGATTTCCCAGTTAACAAAGGCAGATCACTACACTAATAAAAGGAACAACCAAGAGATAAGACTTGGAGAGATTTCAAGCTTTGATTGCTTGAAAACGGTACCTTTGACATTATAAAAAGGGCTCCAGAGGACACTCCAAGAAGAGGTGTTCTGACAAGAGAAAGCTGCAGAGCTGCTGCCTTGCATGCAATTGCATTTTCAGTATTTGTCTTCTAACAATTATTACTCACAAGGTTAACAGTCTGGCCAAGGGAACCAGAGAAGGTCTGGTGTGTGGTGGACGCACTGCATATAAGGAAACATACTTTAATTGTACACAGAATAACGAGCCTTGACATCCAGTGAAGCACCATTATGAAGTAGCCACCCACTCACTGCATGAGGTGAAGGAAGAGTCCACACAGTGACCCTTCCTCTGCAGGAACCTGTCACAGGCATGTTCTTCCCTCAGCACATGGAGTTGTGTTGTCCCATTTTTCTGTGTCTTTTACCCTTCCCCTTCTTTTCTCTGTCCAGTATATATGTAAGAGTCACAGGTTCCTAGGATATTCCCTTCAAACCTTCTCCCCTACAAGCACTACTCCTCTTCATTTACTTAATTTACAGTATTCTTGTTCTTACCCTTCACCTGTCCTTATGCCCTCTTCTTACACAGGCTTCTTCCACTGCAGTCTACATCTTCAGAAACTCAGATCTCAATGAAAATGTATAAGCTTTCACTACCTCAAAATCTACTATGGACAATAACACCACATGAACTAGCAATCCAAGACAGTTCCATTTTATTCCACTGTTCCCCAGGTATCTGGCATTTCCACATCCCTTATGCATCCTGATTTCTACATGTGCATATATAGATAACTTGTCTGCCTGTTATCAAGAGAGATTGACAAGGTGAAAATGCAAATAGCAATCCATTTCAATGAAAGAGAGAAGGATGCTTCAGCTGTCGATAAAGTAGAGATAAAGCACTATCCATTCTGACTTCCTAAGTGTGGACTGTTTGATGCCCATCTAATCCTGAAACCTGTTTAGGGTTTTCCCACACATTCGTGTCAGGAACAGCCATCCTTTGAGAGAAGATGCAGCAGTTTATGGAGAAACATCATTATCAGAGATAAAAATCTGCAGAGTATTGCACAGGGAGATGTATTTTATCTCCGAGGAGACACAGTGTGCTATAATTATTTTGTTAGAAGCAAGTATGCACCTTTGTACAGCAACTGGAGGTAATCAATACAAAGATAATTCTGAAAATTTTCAAGTCCTGTTCTTCCATGACAGTTTTAAGTGTCTGCGTTACTCCCCTTCTTTTTAAAAGAAAGTTCCTTAATCCTTTGAATAGTTCTTACTGTTGTGCTTATTACATACTGAGATTGAATGCTCCTACTAATTGTCTGCAGTGAAGTTCGAAAGGATTTGTTGCTATAGTAATACTTCATGTTGATTTATAAATTAATGATAAAAGAAGTGGCAATTAGTACTATTAATTTTTCCTAGAGAAACATGGGAGAGTGCTAAAAGGCTTCTGGACATGAAGTAAAAAAAAAAAAAAAAGCAGTAAGATTTTTTATGGGTGACCAATACAGAGCTTGCAGCTATAAAACCAAGCATAATGGATATTTCCTGCTTCAGTATGTGCAGCATGAATGTTGCTGCCTTAACACCCCAAGATGGACCCAGCCTCTGTTGCATTTCCGGGAGTCCTATGAGAGCACGGGGATGTGTTGCCTTTCATACATAATGGCACCCTGTGGGACAAGCTCCTCCACATTAGTGTAAGACAAGGGAATTGAATACTTTACTTTCTACAGATTTGACCCTGTTCTTTCAGTGTTTTCAGAGACATTTCTTTTGCATTTTTAGTGAATGCAAGTAGGTTGTTTCAAGATAATGAACTGCTTGGTCTCCTTTCTGAGTAATAGCCATGAAGCCAATGTTTTCCAGGTCATGTGAAACCAAGAGTAGTAATTAATATTCTACATTAAGACTGCGGTTATCTCACCAAATGATTTGGTTTTGTTGCAGCCCAGTACCTTCTACAAGGTATTTAAGGTTTTAGAGAGAATTCACTGGGGCTTTTTTAGGCTTGACTTGCTACTTCAATCCCATAAAGAATGGTGTAGCTCTGTATAACTGTTTATAATTCCAGGTGGAAGGAAATTAAATGCTTTGATACTTCAGTATGTACTTAGTAAGATTTTTTAAAAGTATGATTTGACAGCCTTAATAATATATTTTCTGCTACTAGAAACCCACATAATTACTGAACTCAATAAATATAATTATTTCATAATGAAATGATGGAGTTGTAGGCTAGTGGCAGATTGCCCTTCAGAACTATTTTATAAATTCTTATGGATGATATATAGCATTTTTTTCCTTTCTAAACTGTCAGGGTTATTTCCTTTAGATGCTACAGATGATACCGCAGACCTTCATGTAGGAATATTGGGAAGACTTCTCAAAAATCATTAATCCTAGATGCTGGAGGGGCATTCTCCTGCTTAAGAGAAGGACAGGTAGGAATAAGGATGCTACAGAACAATGCATGTTGTCATGACCGTATAGACTTGACCTGGAAAGAGGTCCCTTTACATCTCACATGAAGCTCTAAGGCCCATGCAGAGTCTTCAACATCTGGCTCCAGCACACCCAATGCTGTCAAATAAGGTAGTAAAGGACAGAACTGCACACACAAACACAGACAGAGCTAAACAGGCAAACAATATTGCACACAACACCTTAGCCAGCCACAGGCATCGAGATTAGATGATATACTTTAACAGAAGGAAAGCACATCAGAGGCATGTCCTAGAAACTCTGAGAATTTTTTTTTATCCTGCCCCCCTCCCAGAAAAAATAAAAAAATTGACAATTTTCTATGAACTTATAAATAAGAGGGAAACATCTAACTTTCGTATTATAAGCTTTTGCATGTCACAATTTATCTTTTTCCATGGGGATATACCGTGAGCATGACAGATTATCATCTACACATGTTGAAAGATTATCCTTACACATTACCACATAGCTTTCTCATTCAGAGGGAGAAAGAAAAAAAAAAAAAAAAAAGTCATAAATACTCATTGTAGAGCACAATACCATCAACTGTTAGATGTAACTGGACAATCCTGAATACTTCAATCACATCTGCTACCTTGATAAGCACTTGCTACGAACTAGCAGAGCAGCCACAACTTCCTGGAGATCAATACCAGGCATAACAGAGACAGGACAAATGATCAGATGGTTGATCTCCGTGTAACCCTGCAATACTGCAGCTATACGGCTGTATTGCATCTGGTTAAATGAACACAACCTCGAATTTGCTTGCAGGAAAGTTTTCAAAATTAAACAGTTAGGGTTTTGTTTATTTCAACTTCAGAATAAAAGCACAGAAAACACAGGAGGAAAGGTAATGGAATTGACCAGTGGCTGCATTTTCTAATCATATCCAGGAAGACATTTTTCCATAATCCATACTGTATCTGTATGATTAAATCTGTAACTATCTCCATCAAGATTAATTTACCAAAGTATCTGCCTCTAGCTCTCAATTCAGAGACTGAATATTTATCATTTGTAACATAAGTTACATCTTTTGGTTTTATTTTTCTAAAAATGTTCCAGGCATAGAAAAGACGTTGCCCTCAGTTTGCAAACATTTAATGAACAAATCACTTAAGCCTACATTCCTTTACACTAATGCCTCCGCCATGAAACTACATACTCAGAATAGGTGAGAGGGTTAATCTTCCATCCTCTCCTAGTTTACACACAGTAATTTCAACAATTTATATTCAGAAGAATGGCTTTTCCTTGCCCTCACCGAATCTCTTAGCCAGGCTTGCACACAGATGGCACTCAACCAAGGCACAAGGAGTAGCAAAATGTCGCAGCATGCTCTTATCCACTCTCAAAACAAAAATAAGACATAAACAACTCCCGAGCATTAAGTCCCAATCTAAGTACGGCACATCAGACTTACACTAAATTTATTTGTTCTGTTTTGCACCCAAACACCATCAGGAACATACTGTAGTATATATTCTACAACACTCTTTGGGGGACAGACTAAGAGGCACAGTTTGTGCGTCTAGAGGTGTAGTTGATACACATTCTCCCAGCATCTTTAAGAATTTCACACATTACATCAGACACGCAGTCTAGTGGAATTTATATTCTTCTATTGAAGAGAGACATAGAATGAAGTCATGGAGGATGTAGTAACATTGTTTAATGAATTTGCAAAACAGACTAATTTGGGTGTTACCAGTCTCTTTCTTTTCATTCCAACCTTACAAATCCATTTAAACATCTGTTATATATTAACAAAGGTACTTCAATTTAGCTGAGGATACTGCCGAAGACAGCATTGCACATCCACCACCTTATATTCTTATCCATACTGATCCTTATTTTAAGGCTAATTATATACCTTCACTAAATGAAAAGATGCCACTACAGTAAGGGATACTAATAATATTAGTAAACTGTTCTAACATATACTAAACTCAGCTACCATGCATTTACATGCACTGAGCAGATTTCACTGCCTTTGAGTATCACACAGACACTTTGTTTCATCCACAGAGCACTGCCTCCTCTTAATGGCAAAGAAGTCATAATGTACGAATGAATTAAGGCCATCAAGACCACTTCAAACTTTATTCTAATGTCCAGAACCTTTTGCACCCTTTTCCCTTCTTTTTTGAGTCACATAACAATGCATAAGCACAGTAACTGCCAGCACAAAGGATGCATTTAGGCTTTCTGTCTGCTAAAATAAAGACTGAGTGAAGCTACGAATGTAAGAACCTTAATATTGTAGTATTTATGCAGAAGAAACTTCCACCTTAGTCATCATAAGATTTTCCTTTAGCATTTCAGGATTTGATCCTGAAAACATCCATAGCACTAAAAGTAAAATCAAAATAGTAACGCAAGAAAGGGAGGTTGGACAGTTTTAAAGCAGCAATTATATCTTTATAATTAAGTGCCAGAAGTGTGACAATTTTTAGACTGGCTTACAAATTACCCAAGACATTTTAATCCTTAACATTAATACTTAGAACTGTAATTTAAGACACCACTGATTACTGTGTTTGTGATATTTCATATGGTCATGGTTCGTTTTCATCATGAAAACCTACTTCTGAGACTGCTACTCTAAAATACATTGGTAAGTTGCTGGATGCAGGTTATATTACTATGAGGAAGATGAACTTTAAATTTCTTTCAGTGACAGAAATAAAAATGGATTGCACTTGACAATATACACTTATATGATATATAGTATGAATTGGCTCACTCCAGAAAGTTACTATTCATTTACTTTAAAATGACATACATTTGCACCTCACAAGTTTCTGAATATGTTAGGTTCTATGTCTTTTGAATGAAATGTGAAAGGATACAGAAGTAAATTTCTGTGTTTGTTGCAGAGTGCAGCTCTGAAGAAAAGAAAAGAGGAAAACTTGCAACCTGTTTTGATATAGCTGGCAGCAAGTCAGTTGAATTTAATACTGGATTATCCCTGGAGTATTTCATTGCTTTGTTACTAGAATCCAGCAAAACTGCTACATCCAAAATAGTCCAAGAGAATGGCTTTCAGCGATTCAGTTCAAGTTGACCGATTCTTCTCCTCTAAAGATGAAGTTACCCTGTTAAAATGCACACACCAACGAAGTAAAAACATTACCCTGAATACGATTCAGCATTGGGAAATGTAATCTTCATATTGTTCTGTAGGGCAAAAATGTACACATCAAAGCTTCTGGTAGTAACAGAACTATTAAAAAGTGCAGGAATATTAAAAAAAAAAAGTGTGCAAAACATGAAAACTTTTAAGAACACACATCAGAAAACACTGCAATACTTCTTTGATGCCATGAAGAATTGCTATCATACAAATGACCAGCTTGCTTCCATGCAGAAGCACGTTTCTGAAAGCCACCAAACCAGGCTTCCATTCTATAAAGCACAGCATTAGCTATTGCAGTCCCAGTCTAAGACAAATAAGCAAACCAAACACCGTCAGATTAAATATACACACACAGATGGAATAAAATCAATGTATCATTCAATGTCTTTGAGATGTATAGGTATGTAAATAAATTATAAAAAAAAAAAAGTACAAAATTTCAGTCAATGTAGAGTGTAAAAAGCAGAGGAAAATACATTGCTTGGTCAAAAACATCCTCAGGACAGATCATGGCTTTTTGCCTATTTGTTTTGGTTTTTTAAGTTCCTCAATGTGTGTCAGCAATATTGAAGTTATAGTTCTTCTGCGTGTGACTGCTTCTATATATGGTCAGCACAGATATTTGCTGGGAGTTGCATTTTCCCAAAAGTAATCCCAGAAAATCAGAAGCCTGTTAATCAGTAAGAAAATACACTCGAGCAGATCCACAGCCCTGCACACATGAGGCCACAGGTTTCTCTGCCCTGAGACTTCCACAGCGAAGGGAATACGGCTATCTCTGCTTTTAAGAAAATACTTGGGCTCTGCTTCAGACGCTCCTGCGGGTGCGTTGGCAGCGCACACCCTGCCCACTGATGCCCTCCCAAACTCCAGCTGCACGACAGCCCGCACTCCGGTACAGAGCCCCAAGAAGCCTCTTCCATCCAGAAAGGAGGAGACACCGCGCACAATGCGCGAGGACACCGGTCGGCGGAAGGGGGCCGCGCACCCGCTGCGCGCTCCCACACTGCCCCGGCGGGACAAGCCCGGCAGCCGGCGGCACGTCGAGCCGTGCTCCGGGGCTCCCGGTGCGAGCCGCGTCAGGACGGGACGGCCGTGCTGTGCGGCCGCCGTCCCCGATCCCGCCGGCCCCATCAGAGCGGCGACCCCACGGGCGTGCGCGGCTAGGCGGCCGGCCGGCACCTCGCCTCGCTGCCCACGGAGCGCAGCAGTCCTTGGAAGCGGCCGCTCCTGCGAGCCCCGCGGGGAGGGTTGCAGCCCCGCCGCGGGCCGCGGAGCCCCCCGGCGGCCGCTGCCGCTTCCGCCGCCGCAAGCGCAGCCCCCCGCCCCGGGCAGACGGGGAGCAGCAAGCAGGGTGTCCCGCAGCTCCTCAAGCTGCTCCGCGGCAGGGACCGTTCCCGCAACTTTCCCCGCGGGGAGCACGGCTGCGCTGCCGGCCCGGGCGGCCCCTAACGCCGCTCCCCGCTACCAGCACCTTTTGCACACAAGACAGGACAGACCAACAAACAAAAGCCCCCTCAGACCCGCCCGAACCGGCGTTTCTCTTCCTACCTGCCCTGTTCCCGGCGACCTCGCGCCGCCCGCTCCGCGCCGCCCGCTCCCCGCGGCGCCCAGGTGGCGTTAGGAGCGCGCTTCCCACGGGCGGCGCGCCCCCGGCGGCCGGCACATCCCCCGCCGGGCGCCGCCGGGAGGAGGGCGCTACGCACCCACCCACCCGCGCCGCCGCCGCTGCTGCTGCTGCTGCTGCTGCACCTGTGCCCGGGCAGCGGCACCGCCTCTGCCGTCAGTCCCGGCCCCTGGGTGGGCGGGGGCGCGACGGGACCCCTCGCCCTGCACCCGCCACCGCCCTCCCCATGCAGCCGCCACACGAGGGGCTCCCTGACTCCACCGCCCGTCGCGCCGCGCCGCTCATTGGCCCGCTCGCCGCTGACCTCACGGGGCCCAGCTCCGCCCCTCCCGCCCACCGACCCCGGCCCGGCCTGGCCCGGCCGAGCCTGAACGGGAGTCCCGGGGCTGACCTGCGGGGAGCCTGGCGGCGGCAGGGCGGGCTCTAGCCAGCGGGCGGCACCTCCGAGGCGCGATGCCGGGTGGCCAGGCGTCCCGGAGCGGCCCGGAGCGTCCCTGAGCCCGTGGGACACTGCGGGGAGTGGAGGGGCGCGGGCGGGGGGGGTCTCCCCGCGGCCGCCGCCTCGGGGTGCAGAGACTTCAAGGCAGAGGATTGCGAAAACCATCCCCTGCCCTTGCGAACTGCCTGCGAAGTAGGAAGGACTCGCAGAAAACAAGATGTGAAAAGTCATTCCGTAGCCCGCGGTGGTTTCTTCTCTTTTTTTCTTTTTTTCCTTTTTTTTTATTTTTTTTTTCTTTTTTTCTTTTTTTTTTTTTCCTTTGGTATTTATTTTTAGTGGTTTTAATTGAGACATATGAGAAGCCATTGCTTGAAGATTGCAGTCCTGTTTGCAGAAAGTAAATAATTTTCCACTGCATATTAAGTATGCCTCTTAATGGGGCATATAACATCAACCAAGTCACATATCGTATAGCTCCATAATACATATTAATATTGTCTTGATTCGTTACCAGCAATCTTTCAAAAGACCTGCTTAAAATATTCTGCTATTTCAGCTTATCAGTGTATGCTACAATCTCACACAAAGCCAAATAATGTGTTAGTATACGGTTATGCACAATTAAAACATGTTGAACCAGAGGAACGTAGGAAATCTGTCACTTTTTAAAAGACCTTGTAAATGTACATGATAAATTATTACATCAAACTGACATGTCTTACACTTACGTGTTTCTTCTGTCACAAAAGATTAATAAATTTAATCTGAAATCATTCAACACAAAGAAAGCTCAGAATTTAGCACCTGTTTTTGTGGACGGGATTGATTTCCGCAGAGTTGCTCTGGCATAAGGGAGCAGTGTAGGTTCTATCTGCCTGCTTGCATCTTTCTTGGTTAGGCGTAAGAGAAAAGTTTATAAACTGGTGCTCTGGAAAATATAAACAAAACAGCATGATCTACTTTGGAGGGTTCTAGTTCTCTGTTGATTTTCTAAATAATACTATTTCCATTATCCGCTAACTTCAGAAAGGAATTTTAAAGGCTAGGGGTGCTCCTTACTCCTTCTGTATTTGAGGAGGAAGGAGTACCTGCCTGCTGGAGGTCTCTTGCTCAGGTGCTCTAGTACTTCCAGCACCGGGTAGCAGGGCTGACTCGCCTCCCACACTGCTCCCACGCCATCTGGGTACCGCAGTCTCTCGTGTGTGAAGGCCTGCGCCCCAACACCAGGACTTTCACAGAACCTGCTGTAGGATCCTTAGGAACATGTAGTGGTGACTGACCAGAGCTTGTGAAAGAACATAGAAAATTTTGGGTACTAAATTTTCAATACTTAAAAAAAATTATAAATACACTGGTTTTCAGTCATTTCAGTGAGTAATTCATAATGCTCTAAAAAATACCCATGGGATGAAAAAAAACAACAAAATACTCTTACACGTGAAAAAAAAAAAAAATGAAGACGTTTTGGTGTGCAAAGGTTCCTCTGTTCTTCAGCTTTGCATATGTTTGCTTTGCTGCCTGTCTATGCTTTTCCTTTTACTTTGCATCTAAAAATAGCATCACAAATAACTCTGTACCCTGCAACACTAGACTGGGGTTTCAGAGCAGCTGAGAGCCCCTGTGATGGAGTCATCTCAGATGACCCTCCAGATTGTGGTTGTCCTTGGAGTTTCTGCACATCAGCTGTTGAGATCTCAGCATTCCTGTGGTTAGAGATGTGGTCACAGGATGCACCTTTGTTTTTTAAGATTATATTAGAAATAGTGTATTTCTTTTTCTGCCATAGAAGCTGTAGCTGGAAAAAAAAAATCTAGATAATTTGACTATCTTTTCCCCTTTGACTCTTGTATTAGCTCTTACATTTGCTTAAGGGCTTTCCAGTTGTGAGCACACAAAATATAGCTACGCTGGTTTCGGGATGAGGTGGATAATATATGAACATACAAACCATTCATATGGTGATCTAAAAAAAAAACCCTAATGGTAAATCACATTTTGATCACACCTGCATCAAGAAGTACATAGCTTTGTATCTACCAGAACCTCACTAATTTCTGAGGTTGTGGCAAGAGTTACCTATGTATATGATGCAGAATGTGTTTTAGAAATTACGTTGTATTAAGATTCAAAGCAAGCTGAGATAAGCTTGGTTTTGAAATTGCCTTGCTATAAGACATATCAATACTTTATAAATCAGGGCCCAGTTGCCTAGTACAATTGTGTGTCGTAAATATATTTAACCTTGAGTCATGCAGAATGAGCCTTTAAAGCAAGCGTATACACATTAAAATCAATGATCCTAGAAAACACATATTGGATAACGTCTTGTATAAAGAAGTAAGTGTCAAGACAGTCAAGGAACTGTTTAGGGAAGCCTGAGGTAGGGGAATAAATTTTGCAGTGACACAGCTAAATAACACCCTTCACAGAAAAAATCCATTGACTTTAACAAGATCTTCAGCTGAGCGGAGACTAGAGGTTCCAACCTGCATAGTACAGCTCCAAGGTATAATAAAGGTTTTTAAAATATATTCTTAAGAAGGGACAGAGGGGAAGATTAATTAGACGACTGTTGTTTTGTATTTTTTTCTAACTAGAAAATATTACTTGATTATCTTTCTTAAGGTATCTACGGGAATAAGGATCAAATCTGACATTATGGACATGTTTCAGCATCTTGATTTATTTCTCCTCTCACTGAACAACACAGAAGTTAACTGCTGTATAATACACCATGGAGGATCAAGACCAAGTCACCATGAGCATGCTAGCCATTGCAGAGTGCAGTGCTGCAAGAAAGGTGGAGGTGTTCAAGTAAGCACCATGCAATTGGATAACTGGACAAGCTGATGTACAAGTCACACTTTTTGTTGAGGACCACTGGACTTTCAGCCTCATCTTTGATGATGCTCATTCTGGCTCCTTGGTCTCCTCTGCTTTTTATGCCTGTGTGCATGCAACTGCTGTTCCCAGAGTCTGCTGTCATCTTCTGGATGCTGTTGTGGTTGTGTATTTTCAGCTAAGATCCAAACAAGCTCATTAACAAAATCAACTGTTATCTCTGTTGAGCACTCCTTGAAGTTATCCTTGAAGGACCTTCTTGGGCAGCACTACTTCCTCATCTGTGGCATCACTCATCACATGGACTCAGGAATCACATAGTTTCATTCAGAAGTTTGGGTGATTAAGATCATCTTTTACTTTTAGTTCCCTCCCTTTTTGCTCCTCTGGAAAGCATGTCTGTGATAGTTATGAACTTCTAAGATTTCATAATGACCCCTCCATAGTCTTTCTAGGCTAAACCTATGCTTTCTTAGTCTTGTTTTGTATCAAGGGTCCTCCTCTCTTCTGCTTGCACAAGCTGCATTTGTGTATCATCTTTATTTTTGAGTTGAGTTTTCTTGAATATGGATGCTATTATATACCAGGTTTAGATAGGGTGCTAAATATGATTAGTTAGAAAGAGCTTAGAAGTGGTGAGAGAGCCCTGGACTGTATGCTGGTGGTCACCTTGCCATTTCCACTACACCATCACATTTCCGGCTAATAGTTACCCTATGGCCAAATAGTACTGCCAAGTATTTATTTTGCTTCTTTAGTTTCCAGGTGATAATCCCCAGCTCATGGCATAAATTTCTGTATTTAGCTCCTATATGTATTATCCTATTTTGTCTCACTGTATTTCTCACTTTATGCCTTACTGTGACCTTATAGTCATTCCATTTTTTTCATCTGATCCCCAGATACTCAGCAGTCAGTGCACATTGGCAGCACCTCTGAACTTGTCTCACCAACAGACTCAGCTGGCAGATGCCTCCCTTTGGCCAAGGCTAAGCAACTGCTGCTTCCTGAGAACTTTCACCAGCAGCGTGCATCTAGCCTGATGGTTTGTCATCACAACACACGTCATTGTCTTCTCTTTGGCCTGTGCCTTACCGTATTGACATTCTTGTACTAATCCTCATCCTCTTCAGCTTAACTAACAATTCTCTGTGTGTCACTGTGCCAAAAGCTTTACTAAGCTGCAAATAGATCAAGTCTGCAGAATTACCCTTGTCAAGAAAATTCTTTTTTCTTGTCTAAAAAAAAATAGGGATCAAGTTAGTCTGGCACAATCTGCTCACACTGCATTTTATCTGGTTTTCCATCTTGTCAAATGTGCAGTCTTTCTCAAAGAAAGGTATTCTGGCTATTTTGCGCAGCAACTAGAAGCATTTGCAGGTATGGTGAAGGAATGTGTTTCAGTCAAAGTAGTCAGAAACTGGAAAGACATTTTGGTAGATATACTTTTCAAGGGGTTAAACTTCCATATTCTCTCAGGGAATATGGTCCGAAATGTCTTTAGTACACATAAATATTTTAAGTTAGGTGGGGAAAACAAAAATATTTAAATATTTTATATTTGTCTTGAAGACAAAATTAAATTCGTGAAATACTAGCTGCCATAAGAATTATTTTGACTTCTAGGCAACTTTTCAGAGTTACTAAAAGATACAGCGAGGGATATATAACCCCCTCCTAGACTGCACAGAGCAACGAAGCACACAAAATAAAGATCATTTTAACAAGTTAGGAAGATTCTCATTGCCAATGCAGAAATGCAAGAAGTAGATCAGCATTGGAGTTTCAAATCGTCTCCTGTTGCAGAGTATTCACAGGCTATTTAGAAAATAAATGATGTGCTCAAACCTGATAGAGGCATGCTGTTCCCAAGCAAAACACTTCTTTTTAGCATATAGTCCCATCAAGGCATCTTTCTGTTAGTCAGACTATAAAAGGTACAGATCAGATGCAGGTACAGTTGCAGCATGCTTAAACATTTCTGGACACTGCAGATTGAGAGCTGTTTAATCCTACAGCAGAACAAAAAAATAAAGAGTTGAAAAAATAGAATGTCACCATAGTAAAAGACAGAGCAGTAACTCTGTTATGACTCAGTAGCTTGCGATAAATTATTTAAACCACTTGTGCTCAAGAATGACCTTTCAGCCATCGCAAGACAAGAAAAATATTTTCCTTTTTTAACCTCCACAATTCAAATCCCAGTCCTTCCTTCAAGATCAGGTGACCAAGAAATGGGCACTTGATCATTAATCTCAGACTTTAAAGTACTGAAACACCATCAATCAGTTATACATGGTGATACAGTAATGGAGAAACTGGGAGAAAGGAGACTGGGAAGAAATCAGAGGAATATGGTGTTGCTTGGAGTAAATTTCTAAGCATTTACGACCAATACTTTAAACTGATAAAAATCTTTCAGATTATTCAAGTTGGTAAGGTTCAGGTTTTGAAGCATATATTCTGGTTGATTCTGAGTTGTGAAAAAAGAATTAGGTAAGTATTATTACAGTGAATTGTATGAACATCACCATCAGAAGTGCATAGGCCAGGCTGCATTACCTCAGAGTATCCAGATAGCCACATCAATTTAGTACATGTTTAACATATTTCAAACATTTTTAAGAATAGGTCATGCACTTATAAAATGTCTCAGATTATGCATTTAGGACTTTGTTTACCTATTCTGTCAGGTGTTGATAGCAAAGTGCTGGCAGAGGAGTTGCTGCAGGGTAGTCTCTGGGATCACACCACAGCAGGTGGACATGTCATGGAGAAACTGCAGCCCTCAGAAAGACCAGGCTGGATCAGGTTTATCCTGAAGGATGGCAGCCTGTGGAGGCCCCAGCATAGAGCAGGGAACAGCGTGAGGTGGAAGGAGTGGCAGACAGGAGCTGCACTCGACTGACCACAGTCCCTGTCCCCTTTGCCCTGGGCTGCCCAGGGTTGGGGGGAAGAAGGAGGAGCTAGAAATGAAGGAATGTCGTTGAACAAAGGAAAAAAAGGGGGAGAGGTGGGGCAAAACTGTTTTAGGTTCTGTCTTTATTTCTCACCAACCAATTCCGTTACTAATTGTCAATAAATATAATTCATTTTTGCCAAGCCAAGTCTGTTTTGCTCGTGAGGGTAATTGGTGGGTGCTGTCTCCATGCTGACCTTCAACCTTTTCATTTTATTTTAGCCTCCTTTTCTGTTGAGGAGGCAGCTTGAGAGCGTACCTGGACAGACATCTAGCAGCTGGCCAAGGTGAGCCCATTGTGTCTCTATTGGTGAATTTGCAAGTACTGCTGGGGGATCTATGTGAACAGCCATATATGATGTTATGTATGTACTATATGGGGAAAAGTCAGCATATCTGATGGCTTATTTGATGCTGTTTTGGAAAATAACTTAAAAGAATGAGGTTCAGTAGTTTTGAGGGAAAAAAGTTAATTTTAGAGTAGTCTTAACTGTGAGTAGAGACAAATACCCATTCACTTATCCTTAGTATCTCCACACATGAGTTACTAATTCTGCTTAAGCCAACATGAATTCAATTTTTAACAGGCTTGAAAAAATGAAATGGTGTTTCTGCTATAGTGAGTTAAAACTTTTTTTTTTTCCGGAGATAGCTTTCTCGCTAATGGAAATTGATTGAGTCCAGTTCTCATATAGAGAACACACTGAGGAAATTCTTCAGTGGAGTATCAAATGAGGTGGAAAAGATATTTCTTCACATTGCAACAGAGACAAATCAGCACTGTGCCAATTCATGCCACCTTTATGATACAGAGAATATTTTTTGATCATTGACCTGGAAATTTTTCAAAGAGTATGTGTTTGCTACTCTTTATATTAAATAATTCACTTTCCATTATTTTTGTTAGAAACAATGAAAACACATATAGCAGTGTTTTGAAAGTGTAGTGACTTGCACAGACATTCACAGGAAGAGAAAAGGCTTTAGAGGAATCAGTTTGGAAGGTGTACCAAAGTAAGTATATGCATAACAATTCTGTGGTTATGTGGCAGAGAAACGTTAGCCAGGATTTCAGCACCTCAGCCAAGTGTTCTGTAATAACATCAGATTAGTTATCAAAGCATGGAAACTCTTAACATAAGTACCCAGAACATGGTACATGAAACTATATAAATATGATAAAAAATGTGATTCATTTCTAGAGCCTTAAGGTTGATACGGACAGATCTTGATGGGCATGTAATTTTGACAACAATAAACAATACTGGCTATTTAAAACTCACATACATCTTCCATTTCCATGGTATCATAACAGCATGATAGTGCTAACTGTGAGTGGTGATGCTGGATACTGAAGGGAACTCAAGACTGATAAGCCTTAGTAAATACTACCAGGTTTGAATAGATGAAAATCTGAGAGTGATAGTGAGAAGGGGAAAAAACATGGAAAAATTCAAACCTATATTAGTCCTTATATCCATGGATTAGGGAGAGGGTGATGAGAAATTTCCTTGTATATACTTCCAAAAGCTAAGGCCACAATGTGGCAAAACACTGAAAATATTAATTGGCTGTTAATGTTCCTTGCTTGCCTGTCCCAAATTTCAATGTTCTTGTGAACTATCCCTTTCATCTCAGTAAGGCTATTGCTGATTGCTGGGAAGCTGAAGCCTGAGTGGAAGCCTGTACCCTCCTAAAATAAGTACCATGGAACATGTGAGAGAAATTCATACAACTTCAAGAAATATTGACTGAGCACATTTGGCACTGCTTCTTAGCTTCTCCATCATAGAAGCCAAATCAGACATTCAGGAGAGGAAAATGTGCCACCAGGACACTTGCAGTTCCTGTTCTCTTTCTTTCAGAGCACAGCAGTTTACAGAACATGGAAACAGAAATCCCAGTCTGAGGATGACTGTGTTTTACCCTGAGATGTTCTGCAGGCTTCTGTGTTTTGCTCTCCCCTGACCAGGAGCATACAAGTGAGTATAAGGACTGGAGTCTGTATGGTGTGCTTTTGCTGTACACCAGCTGTCTGTTATTCAAGAAATGTTGTAAAACATCTCAGGGAGTCTATGACTAACGCAATTTCAGTAATGATCCAGAAACAGGCAATAGAGCAGGAGTAAATTAGCAGCCACCCAGCAGCACCAAAGTGACGTGGTAAGAGCCTGTGTTTAAAACCCCACGCCTTCTCCAATCCACATAATTCACAGTCATCACTCACTGTAGAAGAGTAGGCACTTAACTGATTCTCCCAAAGCACAGCCAAATCTAGGCAAATCTTTTCATATGCTTTATAGTACCAGCTGCTGTAGTGTCATTTTACAACTAATTAAAACCACATGATTTTCCAGTTCTCTCAATACAGTAAAATATGTATTTCTGTGCCATATCACTTCAATAGAGCATGTCATGCTGCAGACTAGAGGGCAACAAGTCTCTTGAGATATGAAAAACATAAAAACAATAATGGTTAGCCTTCTTCATCAGGAGTTGTAACAAAATTTCACAGAAGTCCCCTGAGGTATATTTATGAAGTATAGTTAGGTGCCATCTCTACAGTGAAATCCTTTCAGTTCAGCAGTGCAGGAAAAGGATTTGGCCCTTTCCCTAAGATCCTTACATTCAAGTAGAAATTATCCATAGGGAAAGGTTGATCTATATGACTGAAGTTGTTTCCAAGAGGCCTGACAAGATGCCGACTCCGGGACTGGGACAGGAGAAACAGCAGTCTCTTGAAAATAAGATGAAAAAGGTAGGGGCAGGGAGACCATTTTTTTCATAAGATGCTGGGTTGTAATAAATTAATATTTGTGATCTATTTTGAGGACTCTGAATAAAAAAGGCAATGTGAACAACCTGTAAGTGCTAAAATTCCACTCTTCTGAATTTGCAGTATAATTAATTTTATGGGAATTATGCAGTCAAAAGGTTCACAAATCAAGATATTTTTTTTTTAACAGCTTTCAATATGAAATTAATTATCTGCTTCAGAGTCAATAGTGGATTTTTCTTACTTTTCCTATATTTATATTCATATCTATATGCAAAAATTATGCACATAAAATAATATATTCTTCTGGGGCATTCCAGCAGATATTTTAATAACTTAGAATAGTTGATTAAGAAACTCACAAATTTGAAAAACACTTTGCTCTAACATGGAATAAGATTCAAGTAGAGGGTGTGGCAGAGTTTATACTTATAAAAAAAATATGAAGCCAGAATTTTATCTCAAATTTTCTCTTTTTTTTGTAGTTGAGTCTGTATGTTATGATTGTGACTGATCCTAAATTCCATCTTCCAACACATTCCACTTCTGTTCATGGTGATCTATATGTTCATAGAGATCTTGATAGGTTAAAGAGTAGGAAACAAACTACACCAAATTTGCATATTATTCGTAGACAGTGACTGCTAGATATGGAATGAAGATAGAAAGACAAAACACAGAGTTATTGGATTAACTGTTTTGGTTAACTTCCTTCTGTATTGTGTTCATAATTTTTATAAAAAAAGGAAGCATAGATCCTTTCAGAAGCATTTGAGGAAGCCCTCAGGAAAGCAAATCCTGGATCCTGAGGTAGTAGCAGGATGTCCTGGTTTGAGTGAAAACAGAACTAGTTCTGTTCAGTAATTTTACTTTTCAGCTCAGTTCTTCTAATTAACTGCACTTTCTGAAGTTAGCAGCCTGTTTTCACAGACAGTGACTGCTTCTATCAGTGATAACACCTTATGTTTAGAGTTACTACCAGGGATTGGTATGCAGACCAAGGCCACTGCTGGGTCCTGTGTACCACATTGGGGGGTGCAGGAAGTGGAAGGCTGCACCTTCAGGGAGGAGCGGACAGGACGGGTGACTCTAAACGGACCAAGGAGGTATTCCAGCCCATATACGCCATATTTGGTCTAGAGCTGAGGGACCTGAAGGGTCTCTGGGCTCTTCTCTCCCCTCTTGGACTGCTTTGCCAGCTTTTGCTTGGCTCAGCTCGGGTCCTTTTTCGGCTCCTTCCTCGGGGAATCCAAGGAGGACTCTGTCCGTTCTGCCTTCGATCCGATCTGCGTGTTCCTGAACCCAGTACCAGAATCCAGCTCCTGAACACAGCTCCCGTCTGCTGCGGGGCCCAGTCTGGGATTCCCCCGGTGCCTGCACAACATCAGTGGTGACGGTGATGTAATTACCATCAGGGGGGTTGGGTTCCATACTGGTTTTGTATATATTTGTATATTGTATATATTGTATATATTCCATTCTTATACTTATTAATTTCATTTTCATTAAAGCTGTTCTAGTTTCCTTTTCTAATCGCTAAGTCTCTCTCCCTTATTCCCTTTCTCTTCCCCTTTGGGGAGGGAGGGGGGGTTAACAGAGAGCGTCTGTTATAGGTTTAAGGGGCTGCCCTGACCCTAAACCGCGACACAGGAGTAATCAGTAAGGCCTTAATTGTAAATGTAAACATTACGATCTAGTGTAATACAGTCTGTTATCTTTTGGCACAGCAAGAATATTGTGTATCCACTTGAGTGAAAAATGACTGGAGAACCTCTGACTTTGTAGCACATACAAAGAACTTCTCTGAATTTAAGTTATACTACACAAACACACCCAAATCATTATGATTTGAGAGCAATATATTAGTGCTGTACCTTGCATAGTGTGCAGTTTCATAGGTCTATTAAGTACCAATGAAAAACTGTAAGCATGCTAGAGATCAAGGTGTAAAGAACATAGAAAATGTATAAGAAGCAACTACAAAAGTGTGAACATATGAAGGGCAGCATTTTTATATAAATTACCTTAAGGCAGAGCTTCCTGAGCAGTTGTTCAGAGCAGGGTGCACTTGTGACATTCATTCCTGTTACCCTTCTGCTACTACCCTATTATTTAATGTTCATTCATTTAGTCAGCCTATAGGTGTTAAATGGTATAAAATTACATAAAAATAGTATAAAACCTCCATCGGTGAGAATATAAAATAAGTAAAATCTCAGCAAATGTGAGATACCATTATAGGCAGCATACATTTGACTTCATTTTAGTTACTGTAATAGGAAATAATGTGATGGGGAAACATCAAACGTAAAATGTTTCAGAAGAAATGAGCCAGGATAGAAACCACAAAGATAGTTTAAAAATCTTACTTAATATACATGAGAATCTTTTTTATGATAGAGATAGGGATTTATTTACTCTAAAAAGATGAATTTTATGTTAGTAGCAACAAAATGTTTATTCCAATATGATGTCTGTCTGGCCTTGAAGCTATATTCAAACTAAGGTTTTCTATCTGTACATACCCTCAAATCTTTGAAAACTAGCCTCTGAACTTATGTAAGGATTTCTTCCTTCATAGGTTAGTCATATATTTTATATTCATTGGAGAACAATCCTCATTTTAAATGTAAAAGTTTTTTACATTTATTTTTCTTCTCATCTGTGATTCGTATACTCATAAATTTTGTAAATTGCCTATATCATATCTTTCCTTGTTATGCTGTTCTTTATTTATTGTATTATATTTTTAAATCATAATAATTTTAAGCAATGTATCCAGCTCATGTTCAACACTAGCCATCACATTATAAAAGCAGAGATTTCTCTGACTTTATTGTAAATACTTTCTTGGTTTTTGCTTCTGACTTTTATCTCAGGACCCAGTGGAAGCCATATTACATGATTTATCCATTTTTAAAATGGCTCTGAGTGACTAATATAGAATGTATCATAAAGAAGTTCTTTACATTGTTCAGAAATGCTTCTTTACAGTCTTTTACTGAAATTAAAGAGAAATATCAGTAGTGATACACTGAAACTTAGGATTAAGCTCAGCACTCAGACAGAAATAAAAACTCAGAAAGATCATCAGTACTGCTTGCCTTCAATTTCCTAACTTTATAATATACCAAAATGGCTGGCTGGCTGACTGGCTGGCTGAAAAGATAGATGGATAGATGGATAGATAGATGGACAGACATAAAAAAAACTGAAAAAACCCCAAACCAAAACAAAACAAACACCACCAAAAAAATCTTGAGGCTGACAATGAAAAATGCCATAATTTTTCACATCTGTGTATGCCACAGAATTTTTACAAGTGCAAGATCTGTTGTGGCCAGGAATTCACATGTTGTAGCTCAGTCCTGTCGGTACTGGGCATGGGCCAGGGAGGTGATGCTGGAGCACATTTTTTGGTTAGCAAGCAGTCAAACAAGTTCAGAAATGCCATGGCAGCATTTAAGATTCTTGAACAGCCATTGCATGAATATCTGTAAACAGATAATAAGAAAGCCTCCAGACAACTCTTTCTGTGCACATCAGTTTACAACACTTAAGGAAGTCATCTAGTGTTGAAATGAGGTGTTCAGTTTTGCTAATAAGTTAACAAGCATTATGAAAGCCTACTTTTGAAAACTCAGTATTTTCCACTTCAGGGCTAGACTCCTCATGCTGAAAAATTCTTATATGTTCTCATAACTTGAGTATTCAACTGCATGTATGTAAAAGACTTTGTTTTCTCTTTTAAGTAATTCCTTTGCCTAAAAAGTCTCTTTTTTTTCTATTATCTAATTAATTACTAAAATACTGTGCATCATCATAACTGCAATAATAGTAATACAAAATTTCAACTAAACTATGCCAAGCCTTAATCTATTGAACATAGAAATGGCTAAGTAGTATTCTGAAAGGGTCAAGATTGTTCCGAATAAGATTAACTGATTAATCTTTATAATAATTTTTTTTTTAAAAGAATGCATTATTCATTTTGTTTGTATAATACAGAATGATACAGGAGTTCTTGATCTATTTGTCATGCAAGGCTTTTAAAGTAGCAGTTTCTGGAAGAGGCATACTACTTCAATTAGCAGAGGTAATTGGTGGGGTCACAGATGTTTGATTGGGCTTGTGCCCTTCCATTAATTAAGTTTATTATCCAGTAATCAAATATAAGAGTTGATGACAAATAAAGAAAAAAATCTTTAAGAAGCTATCTGCAAAAATCTATGCTATTTCTAAAAAATATAGTTTTGATTATTTAATTTACATAGAGATATTAAATATTTATTCTTTTCTCCAATTATTTAATCTTTCTCCGCTGCTTTATGCTTTGTTCTGTTTATATCTTCCCAAAGTAAGTGCAAAACATTAATTCAGAAAAGCAAAAATTCACATCCACTTATCTGGACATGACTACACAAGACAGGCAGGAATCTAGCTCACTATCATCTAGTATCCTCTCTGCATGAGAAAGATGTAATTGTGTACCTGTGGACATGAAATATGAGTTTTTCTAGGCTGGATCCAGCAGAAACAATAATAAGCACAATGAGGCAACAAGCAGAATGACTTTAGAAGTCATATAAATTATTTTCCATGTTTTATTTATGTACCAAGGGTGTAAAAGTAGAATGAAAGCTGGGAACACTCCCTGTCTGTCTTCTCTTTCTCATGAAGTAACCTCAGTCTCGGTGAAGCTGGGAAAATATTAAGGCAATCACAATTTTGGCTCAGTCAAAAGCAAACCAGCTGTTTGAAAACTACAGGTGTCCTCATGAGGGAAGTGTGAACAACTAGTACCAAGAACCATTCATGCATTAATAAAATGAAACTAACTCATTGCCATGTGAACTTCCAGGAACCTGGAAAGTAAAAAGACTTAGCTTTGTATGGGAAACAAATATGATGAAACTGAGAAGGAAGTAACATTTCATCGGCTTCACGAGGAAATGAAGGAGTAAGAAAGGCATTTCATTACCAATTTATACACGAGGTAGCATGAGCTGTGTGAGAAAGCAGTGAAAAATCATTTGGACTAATTAAAAACAAAGAGATTAAGATAAATGAATGTTATTGATGGAAAGATGCTAAGAGGAAATTGTTTTAGCACTGTATATTCTTAGAAGGTATGACATGGACATGTCTGAGGGCATACCATACTGCTCAGAAGAGACTGCAGAGAGATGGAGGGGACTCTGAGCAAGGAAGCATGTCACATACTCCAAAACTTCTGGGTCTGTGTCATTCAGCCCACCTGGTCAGCTGAAAGCCACATCCATACAGGCACTGAAAACTCTTGTTTCACAATATTTAGATGAGTAGGCATGTAATGTTCTTGGATGGCCAAATTTGCTTTGTGGTTTTGTACGAAAATTTAATTTTGGTGGTTAAATGTGTTTTTGTGAAAAACACTATTTTTTTTTTGTCCAGAAAATATTCATTGCAAGTATTCCTTGAAAATCTCTGATGGGAAATGTAAATTAAGAGTTCCGTTTGGAATTTTAGTCTTTTTGTAAGTTTTCAGTATTTTTTTTACCTAAAATGTTTTGTGGTTCACTGTCTGTCTCCAAGGGAAAAAGGTTTCAATGTAATAAATCTTTTTTATGGACATTTTTCTGCAAGAAAAATGGCACACCAGTATGCCAAATCCAACAGAGAAGTCAAGAGACTAACTCAGAGTCATGCTGCAAGTCCAGGACAAAACTGGGAATAAAATTCCTACCTATCAGTATATTCCTTTAAATATGAGCTTTTGATATGCAGGTACTCTGAAATCTTTCCTTCTATGTGTCATTCTTTAACTTCAACTCTTGTTCCGATACCATGAAACATACCATGTTCCCAGTTTTTTGTTAACTCATAGAATTTATTTTCACCTTTCGCCAAAGACTATAGTATAATTCTCTTAGTAAGTGTCTCCTCTGGCAATTCTGACTTTGCTGAAGAAATTCTTGGAAATACTGCCTTATGTCTTATGCATATCCTGCATTAAATCATATTAAAATTATACAATTCTTTGCTCCTCTCAGTATACTTGAGATGCTCTTCAAGATCTGTAGTCTGAGTTAGTACTGGAATACACAAAAACGTACTTGCTTTATTAGGATAGGGAAGTTATACTTGAAGATGTTATTTTATGAAATCTGAGCATGACAAAATAAACTTCCTTGTATTACTGCTACTGTGGAAGAATGTAATTCATTACAAATATTAATTTGAGTGCATCTGAGTATTTGAGGTCACAAAATCCTGCATGTGTCTCTGTATGGTTATATAATGCTTATTGCACACTTGGAGACGTTTATCACTAATGACTGTTTTTTTTTTTTTTTTTTAACTGATAAATTGTATTGGTCTTAAGAGAGGTCTTCATATTTGGTGTGAGTACAATGAGTCTTGGGAATTGAACACTGTTCTATTCTGTGGCAGCAAGCAAATAGTATTTTGGCATTTCTGGGAAGACTGCTGCCAATATCACTCACCTGATATTACTAAGGCAGCAATAATACAATAAAACAATAAAGAAGAGGGAAATGAAAGTTGTTATTGTTTGTGTTTCTGGCATGAAAACAAAGAAAGCTACTCAGAAGGAGGCCAAATAGTTACTCACAAGTAATACAGCGGGCAGTGTGAGTGGCTGAACACTGATAGCACCATGCCAAAGCAAGTCCCTGTAGAGGGGTATTCACACTATCGGGTACAATTGCAAAACCAGGGCTCAAGTCTAACTTATCACACATATTAAGCTAAGATCAGGAGTTATAGCCACCCATCTGGCTTGCCCATGTTAAAATAAAAAACAAAAAATGAACAGGAAAAAAAACCTAAGCAATGTTCAAAAAAATTACACCTGGACATGGGGGACAGAAGGAAGAAGGAAGTTGTATAGAGAAAAAGTGAGACTCTTCTCCCAAACACAAGCTAATACGCCTCACTAGGATGACACAAAAGCTTTCAAAAGTGTACTAGCTGTATTTTATAATCAAACAGAAAAGCAGGAATCTTCCTGGTATAACACAACCTTCATAAGCAGGTTGTCATAATAAATCAGGACATTGTTCATTTGAAGAATATATTCTTTTGAAGAATACTCCCAAAGAAAAATGCCAATAGTAGCTATACATCTCAAAGAACTACAACTAGAAATATTTCTGAGATTTCAGCTTTTTTGTGATTTGTCCAGAAACAGTCCTTGTTTTTCATGAATTGTGGGAAATAAATGTCTTACAGTGTGATAGTGAAGAACTGGAGTGATACTTTAATTAATCTCTCTAATTTGTCTCAGAAAAAGTAAGGATTTAAGTCTAGCTGTCCTGATCACCCCAAAAAGCAATGTCCACCTTTCTCTCTGTTTTGTTGTTGGTTTTTTTTGGTTAGGGTTTTGTTGTGGGATTGTGGTTTTTTTGTGTGTGGAGGGGGGTGTTGTTTGTTTGTTTGTTTGCTTTTCCAGTGCAGAATAGGAGTCCTCTTACAAGTTCAGGTGTTTCTAAAGTTCTAGCTCTTCCAGATAGACAGTACCCAATAGGAACAGTAGTTACTGAATTTTCCCTTTAAAGCTCTGTGGTTTGCTAACAGGAGGTAAAAACTAAGTGAAAAGGAAATCTATCAGGGACTGGATCAATAAATTGATTTTCATACTGAGGGTAACTTAATTCATGTTCAGAGAGTGTCTTTGTTCAGACAGAGTGTCTGTTTTACAGACACTGCTGAACAGATAATGCTGGTTGCACAAATTGTGCTGGAGAGCACAGTAGAGTTATACATAAAACTGTATACTGTTTTTCTCTTCACAGGTGCACACACAGACACACATTCTCACAAGCACAGCTGTATACCTGTATAATGTATACAGGATATGCAGACCATGCTTGAAGTTATAATCTATCAGTGCTGCAAGAGTATTTTATCAACACTGCACTTCTGCACTTAGTAGAGTATATAGGGAAATTGTTCCAGTCTTAACAGACTTCTCTGAAATACAGACTTCAGGATGGTGCCATGGGGAAAGCCAGACCACTGTCCAGGATTGATGCACTGCCCAATCTGACCATCTGATCAAAAGAGATGAAAAATACTGGTTTCAACCAGTGACTATTTTGTATCCTTCCTATTCCAGTAAAGCTTCTAAAAATTCCTTAGTAAGACAGTGTTAAATTAAGAAGCCTGCTCCTTACTTCTTAGTCACCTTGTCATAGAAGGAGATCAGGTTAGTCAAGCAGGACCTGCCTTTCATAATCCCATGCTGATCACCTGGTTGTCCTGTATGTGCCTTGTGATGGCACTCAAGATGATCTGCTTCATAACCTCCTCTGGCACTGAGGTCAGACTGCCAGGTCTGTAGTTCCACGCATCCTCCTCTTGTCCCTTCTTGTAGATGGGTGTCACATTTACTAACCTCCAGTCAACTGGGACCTCCCCAGTTATCCAGGACTGATGAAAAATGATGGAAAGTGATTTTGTGAGCACTTCTGCTAGCTCCCTCAGTACCCTTTGGTGCTTGTCATTCAGCCCCATAGACTTGTGTGTGTCTAAGTGGTGTAGTAGTTCACAACTACATAGGTATGTGTTTATACCTAGATATAGATTTGTAGGACAAAGAAATAACATAGAAAATTTCAACTGTCATTTCTCAATATATTTAAGAATCTGTTTAAAAAAAAAAATTAATGTAGTAGCTTAGAGTAGTAACACAATGCAGGAATTGTGTCTGTCTCCTGCAAACAAATGCAGGGAGAAAGAGGGAAAAAAAAAGAAGCAAACCCAGGAAAATTCACAGCTTAGGTGGTGGTACAAGTCCCTTGTCAAATGTATGGTGAGTGAAGTCTAGTTGGTCTCATGAGTCAGGAAGTGGCACACACAATATCTAGATACTATTTAAGACCAGGGATAAATTACCTGGACTTATGTTTCTGAAACATTTTCTTTTCAGGTTTCTGTATGTTTGTTTCAAATACACCTGTCAGGTGTATCAAGAGTTATTATGCTAATTTTACACTTCAAAAAACAGACAGAGACATTGAATGATTTCCTGTGAGCTTACTGGAATTCACAATGGGCATGATTGTAGGGATAAATACTAGTTTATCATGTAGTTATTTTCTCCCTGAAGCCAGGAACTTTCAAATGGGATGGTTTTGATGGTAACTTTTACATTAGCATAAGTGATGCATGGGAACACAGTACCAAGAAGTACATGTCCTGGGTTTTCTGAATTTCACTACTCCATCCTAACCACAAAAACATATTTTTTTCTGTATTAATGAAAAAAAATGTCTTCTGCATTCTAGCCCTTGCTAAAATCAGATTCATTATCATTTAGAAAAAGTAGGTTTAGTTACAACTTGGAGATCTGTAAAGTTCTGCTGTCATTTAAGGATTGTATGATCAAGAAAACACTCAAAGCCCCTGTCACACCACAACAAGTCCTGTGCCTTGCTTCTTGACTCTGTTCACTCTTGTTTTCCACCATGTCTCAACAATATAGTCTGCCATAAAATCTGATATACAGATAGCATTTCAAAATACATTTTATAAAAAAAAAAAACAAGTGCCCATGAAATAGTCTCTCACCCACTACTGCACACATAACGTGTTTGGTTATACTGATCACCCACAAAAATGCTTTGAAAATATGTGTTTGTTCAAGATGCTGGAATTAAATTCAGTAAATATCCATCTGCATGTTAGTCTTAAGAGCATTTTGATACAAATGAAGAAAGCACAAATAATAAAATCATCTGTATTTGCATATACAAGTGGGTTAGGTTATTTCCTTATGCATAAGATTCAGGAAAGAAATCTATCAAATCATAGACTGTGTGAATGCCGTATAATATTAGAAGTTGTAACAGAGAAGCAATAATAGACGTGGGACAAGAGGGATGCAGGCTTTGCATTTAATGGAAAAAAGGCACTTTTGCCTTTTTAAAGCTAAAGTCAACTGAATATACAAAGGCATTTCTAAGGAATAAGTTTCATAACAATAAACAAAAGTCCACCATTATGTAAAACTCACAAACAGTGATGAAACCAGAAGGCTGCTGCTACACCAGCTTGAGTGCCTGGCTACATTTTGATGGGAGAGTAAAGTTCTATGGCTGTACCTGTGCAGAATTCCCTCTGGACCTAAGTGCAGTGGGATAGAGACATTAAGCAAAGACTGTTTATTTTTAACCAATGCTCCTGACAACTAGACAGATGATTGTATCTGTCTGCTGGTAAGAACACTAGTTCTTGCGTATTTCATATTGAACAACATTTATATTTATTAAGAATTTTGCAAATCTCCAAACTGCCCATAGTCAAATTTAATTTGATTTTGCAATACTTGAATTTTACCAGAAAGGGAAAACTATTAGTGATACATTGATATATTTGATTGCCTCATCTCATCAAAATGCAAAAAATTTTTCATTAGTTGCTGGCTACAGTGTTAGTCAGAATAATTACTAATTCATTAATCAATTACTTTAGTAATATTTCTGTTACTGTTGCTAGAAAACTGCTTTTTTTATATATGTATAAATCTGAAGACTGTTAATATTTTTTATGGATACAAATAACTTCCTAGTTACCACTAATATTGTTTGTAATTGCATCAGGGAACCAGCCCCCATCTTTCAGTAATGAGATGAGGTGTACTGTTTGCCATGTATGTTTTCCTTTGGTGAAGTCTTGCTAACTTTCCTAAATGATAGACAGAAATTATGCAAGCTTTCATTAGACCTATCAGCTTTCTAAAGGGAATATTAAAAATCAAATTACACACAACGCTGATGAATGCACCATGGAAGTAATGCATGTTGTTCAAAAGAAATGTTTTCTGAAATCTGCAATTATATATGTTGCTGGAAATATTCCCAACTAAACTGCATTTTCATAGCTTATCCTCAATAGGTGTCATTAACCGCCATGTATTTGTAACAATTATCAAGGGAATATCTGAATTTATTTTCACAGCTGAGTAAATAAGGAAGACTTTCCTGGTAACTGTTGCAGGACTAAGTTCATATTTATCATATTGTATTAATATATCATTAGTCAAACTGTATGTAGAGCAGCAGCTGTAAGAATAACTATTTTCTAAAATTTAAGTGACTTTTCCCTGTTTCGGACATCTTCATTAGAAGCAATTGAGCTAGGGAGTTAGATAAACATGTAACAAATACATGTACCAGACTATCTACTATGGTTTTGATATGTTCTGCAGCTCTGATGTTACTGAAAATTTGCTTCAGTTAATTATTATGCAAGTATGCTGGAGAGAATTATAAAATGATTATGCTGGATTTAAGTACATTGCTTTCATTTAAATTGAAGGAAATAATGACTTATGTTTCTAATAAGGTTTAGGACAGACTATTTTATCCCTAGCCTTGGAAATTTTCAAATGTTCTCAAGACTTTTCCTAGTCTATCTGAGAAGAAATCTTAAATTGCTGAGGAAAAAAGAAAAAGACTTTACATGAGGGAACTTTCAGCCTACCCCTTGATTTGTCAGGAATCAAGAAGTAATAGCATTTCTTTATTTAAAAGAGCACGTCTGAAATTTGGGCTACATGTGTGTACGAAGTAATATATCTGAGCATGTTGTCCCTCTAGTTATGCACTGATAGAGCCTTCAGCTCCTTCCTCAGTTTTTGCTGAGAACAGGACCCAATTTAACTTTTATTGTGTTGGATAAAGCAACTGTACCTTCCCCCCCCTCAGAGACGTGTTAGATGTGATTGAGTGTGCTTATTTCTAAGCCATAAATGTATCAGGTCACTATAGTGAAGGAGGAAACTTGTCATCTTGACAGTCTTAAAAACTCCTTTTGTAATATTTTTATCAGTTTGCTATTCTGTGGAGGAAAAACAAAACTCAAAGAAATTTGAACAGGAGGAAACTCTATCCCAGAATATGAAAAAAGCTGTGGGTTCATGGATGCTCATCCTTAGCAGATGCTCATCCTTTATTTAGATATAAATTACCCTTTCTCCAGATTGTTAAGTGAATTTACTCTCCCTGGAAGTCTTCTTCATTTAATTTATTCTTCATGATGATATTCATTAATCTACAGAAAATCTGTCACTTGCGTTTTTCAAAAGCATTTCTTTTATAGTTGAAGTAACTATGTTGAATCATCAAATTAGCAGTGAAGGGGACCCTCTTATATGCTCTTTAAGCACAACTGTATTCCACAAAATCTCTCTGAGATTTGCAGATAAAATTCATTTTCCATTTACAAGGAGAAAGTAACCTTCTCTCCAAATGTCCTGATAAACAATCTCCAGATGAATACTGAAATCAGACTAGACTGTTTCTGGCTTTCTGATCTCAAGCCCTGACTTCTACAATGAGACCCTGGAGGAAGAACGAGTGCAATAAAACCAAGCCCCAGATATGTTTGCTGGCACTTTTAGTATATTGCTCTTCCAAGAGGAGAACCAACTCCTGTGAGGAGAACCAACTCCTGTGAGGTGTCCAATATTTAACTAACTGTTTTTAAGCACTAGGTCTTCTGAGGAGAAATTGGACAAATTTGCAGGGACACTTCCAGACTAAACCAATTTTAAAATAATGTCTTTTCATCCAGTTAGGTCATCATTTTGGAGTGAATATTTAATGTATTTAGGATTGGAAATGTAAGTCAAAACCAGGGCAAAGTGGGGACCACTGTAAATTTCATATTTTCTGTTTATGCAGCCATTAGGTTTCCTGATGAAGTTTTCAGGATACCTCATTTTAAGGGTACCGGAAGTTAAAACACAGCAGTGAAATAAACATCTCAAGTAAAATCCAGGCACAGGCAGGGAATTAAAAGTGTTTAAACATTTCAGGCCCACTGGTGAAGAAAGATTTGCAGGAATTTCAATAAGGAGGGCATCAAGACTCGACCTTGACTGTGTGTCATGGTGTGCAAGCTGAGCTGTATATGTGCTATGTGGGAGTGTTCCTTGAAGTAACTCAACAGGTAGAAGTACAGCTCATGCAAATTCACATGGGTTTGAGTAGGAAACTTATTTCTTGCCAAACAAATTAGATCCTGTTTTCAATTAAAGCTAGAAGTTTGTTTAATGACAGTGTATAATATCAACTTTAAGCATTTTCAAATAGTTTTGTCATGCATGTTATTTTGTCTCAGAAAGTAAATAAGCTGACAGGCTTCACTGTATGACTTCAAAACTGCTTCACTATGTTCAAACAGTATAATCCTTTTATACATATATGTTTCTTGAGCTCCTTAGATTAGTGCTTTTCAGTAACTCCAAGCATGATCTGGAGAAAATATAAAATGTCAGAAAAAGTAGTAGATTACATAAAATCTGTTAAAATGCTGTATGTTACTGAGGACAAGGCAATTATACATGTTTATTAGAGAAAAATGCCTTTTGACATATCTAAATAAAAAGTCTGACATCTAGGAGACAAATAATTTGCATATAAATTCCCATTGCAGTGTTGAAACCACAAAGGTGAACACAGTTCTAAGATGTTTGTGCTGAGGATTACACTGAAGGGATAGGGATGTGACAGTCCTGTGTCATCACAGTGAGGCTTCTGTGGGTCAGGGGCATGTCTGATTCTACTCATGCTTTGGAAAGAATAATGAAATTTTAGAAAAGTTCAGAAAAGAGCTACAAACTTGATTTGAGGTCTAGAGAGAATTGAGAGACTCAGGGTAGTTAATTAGTCTTATATGTGATGTGATCATGGCCTTCAGAAGTACCTCTGTGGAGAGAAGACTTCCTATAATGACTTCTTTAATTTAGTAAAATAAGGATAATGAAATCCAATGCCTGGAAATTAAATTTAGACAAATTCAGAGTAGAAATTATCTTCAATTTAGTAGCAAGAGTAAAAAACACTGTACCAGTTTACCTAGAAAAACACAGGATTCTCCATCCATTGAAGCTTTCTATCCAAAAGGTAGTCTGTCTAAAAGATATGCTAAACAGAAGTTATGGTCTATATATGTAAATTATCAGGGATCTTCTTTGACCCTTATTATACAGACTAGTTGACAATCTACAATAAAAATAAAAAAAACTGGGAAAAAATCTTTTAAACTCATCTTGTCATTTGGGCTATAATTGCCCTCGTATATGTGGGTGGACAGAAAGAGGGTATATTTGCTATTGCCTGTATTACTCTGAGTTCATATGTATCTGCTGCATAGGAAGCACTAAATGTGAATATTGAGATATTCCTTTTATTATTATTGCTGTTGTTTTGCCTTTGTATGCTTTAAAATAAAAACATACAGATACAAAGATGTGTTTTGTGATGATTGGCCTACACCCACAGGCACAGAGCCTGTCAGAGTCCCATATGGTGAGCTGTTTTCATTTTATTTATTTTTGCATAGTTGGGTGTATTGTATTTATTTATTTCAGGAATGTAATTTTGGTGCTTAAATTTCTGTGGCTCTTTTGTTTTTAAATTAATTTTTAATATTACAGCCTAATAAATGGTGGAGTAGTGAATATGGGAGTTTCACCTGCTCTTGGCCAAAAGAATAAGCATTTGAAATCATCTGTAAAAGGCCACTCCTAGGGATTTGCTGTGTATGTATGAGAGCAGGAAAGCTGGCACAAGAGGCAGAAGTAACCAATTAAGCACTGCCACCAGCAGACAGGAGTCAGAGGTGCCCAGTAAGGCAGCAAGAAACATCATGAAGATTTTAAGAATGTACTGCCTATATATATTTCTGAACCTGAAATATGAAATCTGTAGATTCTGATTCTGTAACTGTTAGTTTCTGAGAAATTCTGTTTTGAAGGAGATAGTCCTAATTTTTTTATTTTTTTTTTTTTAAATCTGTTGGATACTGCAATGTCCAACTTCCAGATACCCAATCCCCAAAGCAGGTTGTTGGCCTCCAAGGGGGAATGTTAAACTCTGATCCAAAAAACCTTCTTCAGTTAAGGAAGGCAACATTCAGAGCTATCCAGAAAGGATATTAAAAACCCCTGGCTCAGAGATTTATGGAGTCACTGTTGCCAACAGGCACCAAGCCTCAGTGAGGACTTCTGCTATGAGAGCTGCTATCTCAATGGACAGAGCAACAACCCCAAACCTGCAGTGACCTGTAAGAGGATTGTTGGAGGAAAAGTGATTAATGTATCCTTTTATATCCCAGAGCACAATGGCTAAGACATTTGCGCAGGATGCTAGGGACTTAAGTTTGATTCTGTTTTTATCTTTAGGGTGCCCAAGCAACATATCCCATTTTTAAGAGGATTTCTACAGGATACATATGTGTTAAAGGCTTCATTTAGGCCAAGATTGCACCTTCAAAACACATGTCCTCATCATCCTTTGCTATGCTTTGCCTTGCAGTGTGGAACATCTAAAGATGGTGTCTTTATGATCAAATCTAAGCCAGAGAACGTGTTCATGGAGATTATCAACTATGCTGTAACCACTACCAGGATCTCAATCCAAGTCACAGGGTTTGTAGACGGTCTTATCAGTCCCTTCTGCAGGGACTATGACACTGTGTAGAGAGAAATGAAAGATTCAGAAAGCAGTGAAAGATTTGCAGTGCTAAAACCCAAAAGCATGAGGAGGAATATGGCTATGCAAACCCAGTTGATAGACTTGGCTGCATTGGTTGCAGATAGAAAGTGGTTCCAGGAGCAACTGCCAAGGATGTTTTTTTTCTCTAGAGAGTATTAAAACACTCATAACTAACTTCTGTGGACATTTTCCAAGGAGTGTACCATAGATGTGAATTCACAGATCCATGTTCCTTCTTGAGCCATCCTTCCTAGAAGTCCCACCTCTTGCTGAGAAGGGCATTTAATATACAGATCTATGTTAATTTTTCAACCACTAACAGAAACCATATATACATTTTATGAGAGTCTGAGATGAAAGCACATCTTCCAATTTAGATTTATCAAAAAAACCCCCCAACCAGTTCACATGCTGTGTGACTTGTCTATCATGGCAGGCCAAACTTTGGTTGATGGAGACAATCAGGAAATTCACTTTTCTTCATCTGAACTAATACGTGAATATCAATATATGCGATGAGTATAGAAATGCTTGTTTCTAAATTGGCTGAATTTGGATTGGGATTTGAGATGTCAGGATTCCATAATAAATCCTAAAACATGAGGTACTGGAGGGACCTCTCCAGAACCACCATGCAACCACCTTTTCAATGGTTTTGTTCTCTGTGGAAACAGAACTACATTGCTCTACCGCAAAGTGGTTTTAATTACTTTCCTTCCTGAGTATCTAGCTAGGATATAAAATCTAGCTATCAGCTAGACACTCAGATTGTCAAATTGCAGCAGATATTCATAGGAGCAGAAGTTTATATGTTTAACTAATTCCTTCATGTTGTTGTGATTCTGATCACCTTCATTATCTGGACACATTTTTGATTGAAGAGCAGCTTATTTGGATATTTTCAAATGCTGCTTTGGCATATGATTGCATCATCCATGGAAACGGACGGCTTATTCATGTTGTGATATATTGGAAATATGGAATATAAGGGGAGAGAGAGAGTCTTCCAATAGACCATTCTTTTAAAATATTTATATAACATTTCTTGGTACTTTCACAATAAAATCTTGATATTTCATAAAAGATGTCTTCTGTTAGCCCAACACTGTCTTTTAACTCCATCCTTCATCTATTTATAGAACATCATGCTTTTCCATCCCACTCTCCTCAGCCATCTGTTAATCAAGGCATATACATTTAGGAGTTTTTCTTTTGTTTCACTCCATCCTTTCATTTTTCCCAGTTGGCCAATACCTTTCTGTATCAAGCAAGCAAGCACACAGAATTTAACACAACAAAGCTGGTCTGAAAAACTCAGGAAGGAAAGTAATTGAAACCACTTTGCAGTAAAGCAATGTAGTTCTGTTTCCACGGAGAATAAAACCATTGAAAAGGTGGTTGCATGGTGGTTTTGGAGAGGTCCCTCCAGTACCTCATGTTTCTCATGTTTTAGGATTTGTTATGGAACCCTGACATCTCCAATCCCAATCCCAGAATGTCAGACACTGGCAGTTCAGGGTAAAGGGAAACAGACGCTTGGTGAGTAGGTCCTTACTTCTCTCAAACCTTTATCTGCCTGCTGTGTCAGAGACCTCATTGTTCTCTTTCTAACCTTCATAAAAATTGAACTCTGTGAATTATTTAAACTAAACCAAACAGGATTAGGTAGAAAAAATATGGTGGTTGGTTTTTTGTCTGCTTTTGCTTGATTATTTGCTCTTCTCAGTGACATCCAGTGATAGGACAAGGGGTTATGGGTACAAGCTGGAGCACTGGAGGTTCTGGGTAAATATAAGGAAAAACTTTTTCACAGTGAGGGTGACAGAGCACTGGAACAGCCTGCCCAGAGAGGTTGTGGAGTCTCCTTCTCTGGAGACATTCAAAAGCTGCCTGGATGCATTCCTGTGTGACCTGATCCAGGTGATCCTCCTGCTAGAGCAGGGGGGTTGGACTAGATGATCTTTCAAGGTCCCTTCTAACCCCTAAGATTCTGTGATTCTGTGATTTATTTGCCGTGGCCTATTCCGGGAGCTGTGTTATATCACAGACTACTGGGACAGTTGTAACATGTAAATGTGATCTTGTGTCAGACACAGCCTTCCTGACAGAAAGCTGACCAAAACAGTGTGTGCCAGAGTGGTTTGGCACCTCAGCTGTTAAACTGAGCCTCACCATGATTCACTGGTTCCTCAGAATCTACACCCTTAGCCTGTTTCTGTTGTGGGCTTGCCCCCCAGCCAGTTAGAATAAGCACAGTGCACCCTCAACTAGGATATAAATGGAGCCCCTCCAAAGAACCAGTTGAGTTGGTTCTTCACAGATCAAGAGGGCCTGGCAGTCTCACCATACCCTTAGATGAACTGCCCAAGGATTCTTCCACGGATTAGGTGAGTCTCTGTGTTTTGAGTGGTTAATCTTGTGTGGGACGTTTACCCTTTATAACTGAGTGTGTGCCCATTTTGGTTCATCTTTCTTTAGAGTTTAGGAATTAGTTGTGTAGTAGTTAATTTCCAACAGACATCTGAACTTGTAAATTAATTTTGTCAGGAGTACCAGAGTGAGTGTCTTCATGATAGGCCTGTGATTTGACAAGTCTGTGGCACAAGCTACTTACATATGAACATCCATCTTTCCCTTGAGTTCTGCAAAAAACCTGACAGCTCTGGGCATCCCCACCTGGGGGTCCCTTGCTTGCTTCAGCTGCATGTCAAACTCAGCTCCTTGACCTTACAAGCTCTGGCTTGGCAAGGAAGACCTGAACCCCAGCTCTCTGGGGAGTACTCTGTGGAGGTAAAGATTAGAAAGTAACAAAAGAAATTAAAATCGTGACCTACTTCTGATCCTGTTATATTCCATTCCAAATTAACCAGAAGCTACCATCATTCCATTTCCAAGGGACAATATATTAAAGTACTTCTAAAAGCCTTGTAATAGAAGAAACTAAATCTTTTAGTGTCCCTCTACACTGTTCCAGCACTCTTTTTAATCAGGACCTATAAGTGTCAGTAGGAGTCTACACCTACCTGTGTCCATATTAGTATTTTTAGATATGTTTTGAACAGTCAGCTACAGAGATGATTTCATACATTGTCACAACTTTCACTGCAGTGGGGCAAATTCATCAGTTGTTATATAGAAACACCATTATCACATCTCATTGCAGCTTTTGGAGACAGCAAGTGCTTCATTTCTCACTTCTGTATTTGAAGTGACAATGCTAGATTGATACATCTTATGTGCCAGAAAGGGATCAAAGCAAAAGAAACATAAAATTCTGGATCTGTACTACTCAACCACAAAAGTTAGCATCCAGGTTCTTGCCAAGGAGGTGTAGCTAGCTTAGACACTTCCATCAGTAGGTCTTTTCTAGTCCAAATCATTTTGACAGAGAAGAATTAAGGAGTGACAAGGCACTCAGTTATATCAGCTTATTGATATTGTCAGGACTGAGGGGCCAGATTCATTAGATGAAGTCTGCATGTTGGGTAGCTGGAGGTGCTCTCCTCTTCAGGGTTGATCTTCAGGCACAGCAGGACATACTGCTGGAAGAGTTACTGTGGACTAGTTCTAGTGTAAGAAAAGAAAGCATTTGTAAAATTCTTCATTTACTGAAATACATATTTTATAGTATTCAGAAGAATCAAAGTTAAAGCCATGAGCTGATGTGGGGAGAGAGTATTCCAAGCAAGACAGGCAATATTTTCCATTTTCCAAAACACATTCTTAATAAAAAGTGTAACAGAAGTAAATTCATTACTTATTCCTTGGCCCAGAAGGAACTATTAAGAGTTGAATTTCTGCAGAAATCATGGAATTAAACTATTTTATGAAGTTTTTGGATGCCACAGGGAAGATATTGGAGAATACTGAAAATAAAAATATCAAATAAAATGAATAATTCTTTCTTTTCTCTGTGCAAGTTGATCAAATTGAGTAGCTGTTGGCTGTATGTGAGGAGGCAGGAAAAAAATTAAATTTACCTTTAATGATTCGCATGAGTTTGAACAAATAACAGAAGAATTTAAGACAGAATTGATTCTGGGAGAGCATTATTAGTAATGGAGACTGAAAGGAGTTCTTCAGACTCCTAGGGGACAATGTTGTGCTATTGAACAAGAAGTGTGAAATACGAATTACCAGACACTAGGTCCCTTCATTTTAGTAGAAGGATAATTTTCTGACTGCTGAAAAGTTTCAATTTTTAGATTTAAATTGTTAATACCTTAATTACTGAAATGCTTACTCCACCCCTTCAGTGGTTTCAAATTAGTTGACAACATTAGAGAAATGAGTATCATGACAATACAGAAAAAATTACAATAGAGTATGCCTCCCTCCCAGACTCCCCATAGGCTTTCTTCCTATCAGAAAATTTAGGTGTAGGATAATTAACAGCACTGCAGTCAACACTACCTTTCCTAAAGGCTGCAGATTCAGCCCAGGATTGCAGGGGAGACTAGTGCTCCTCTTGCATGTGCCAAAAGCTCCATTCTTCCTCAAAACCTTCAATCACAAACACCACAAATTCATTCAGGTTAAAGGTGAATGAGCATATGTTGTGGTGTTCATCCTTCCACATGAGTGGGAAGATTATTTGAGAAAGCAAAAGGTCAAAGAAGGCAGGTCAAACCATTTATCTGATTACTTGCTTTGATATATTTTTTAATTAATAATTTGGTAGGAGGACTGTAGTGGTCAGCCAGCCAAAAGCACTAATGCTTTGGAAGAAACTCTACATCCAAAATGAAAAGTGCATTTCATCTTGGGGAGAGTTCAAGACTGATACAAAGAAGGCAAGAGAAAAGCTTTAAAGAGAGTTGTTCTAACCCTTCAGTGGATATAAAACTTAACCAGAGGATGCAAATTGCAAATTTAAGGGTGAGTACAATTAAACACAGCATTGTATATAACAAATGAGCCTGGCCGGAGTAGTGATGAGGAGTAGGTGACCTTTAAAGATCCCTTCCAACCCAAACTGTTCTATGATTCTATGCAGGAATATGTTGGAAAAAGCTCTTCTAGCTGTTGGAAAGATGGAAGTCAAGAATATGCAAATAGAAATTGCCCATAAAGTCAAGAGACATAATAGCAATTGCAAGCTTCTTTTGTCTCTTTACTTCACTGTAAAAAACCCCTTGTTTTTTCCAGGACAAAGATGCTTGTAACTAGTGACTGGGGCAAAGAGCACAAACAAGAGAGGAGGTGGACACAAAATATCTAGTTAAACTAATTTATCTGTTTTCTTCATTGCAATCTTGATCAGGACATAGAGGAACCAAAGAGATGGAAGTGTTTAAAATAAGTCTGATGGTACTGAAAAACCTGTCTGTGGGGCTACAACACAACTAAGCTCAACTAAGTAAAAATAATTTAAGAGGAGGAAGGAGCTTCTTTGCTCACCTTCCCTATGAGCTTTATTGTTTATTTTTAGTGTGGAAAATTATTATCTTTTCTTTTACCAAAGCAAGCAGTAGCCATCAGCTTTTTGGCACCACAGTTTGTTCTGGGTGAAGCTCTCAGTAGCTCTTGACAAAGTGAAAGGTGGTTCTTCATGGAGCAAGACATTCAGAAAAGTACTCAATTGCCTCATGGTGTGGGCTGTCATGTAGGAAGGGGAGATTTTTACTCCCCACTATGTTCTAATAACTGCATGTGAGGGAAGATCTTGAACAGGACTAGATGTTTCAGGAGACTGATTAAAAATAGTCTGTAGTTTTTTGCAGCATCTAATTTAAGTCCAGATGAACATAGTCAGAACTGCAAGAAAGCTTTTAGAAAGGCATCATGCATGACCATGACTGATGAGTGGGGATTTTGCAATGTTTCAGTAGGGTTTAAAGGCATAGGCTTCCCAAACATAAGAGAAAATGGAAAAACAATCAGCATGAATGAGGCAAATTTCAACATTAATACATTTTCCTGGGTAGGTTATTGTCAAGAGCTATTTCTACAGCAACTAATTCTGTTTAGACTTTTCAATGCAACAAAGATGAAAAACATGGAAATAGCTTATCAGAAGGGATGCTTGTGTAAATAGTTTCCAGTGCCCTACATTAATTGAGAGCATGGTCACAGACAGGACTTGCCAGATAAGCATGAAAAATTACTTCTTGCATCCCTGAGGGTGATCAATGCAGCCTGAGGCTGAAACACACCAATTCAACATAGCAGGGAGAATGTTTTGCCACTACCACCTATGTTGTTCCTTTTATAAAGACTTCATGTTTTTAATTGTCCATCCACAGGAAGTCTCTCATTTCAAAGATGTTCATTTATATTTTGACTACCCTGTTGGCAGTACTCTTTTAACAGGTTAAATAATGGTTAAATAATGTTCCTCACAAATAGCTGGCATGCCTGACTTAGTACTAAGGCATGACAGATTTAAACTCATGAAAATTATGTTGTGGGTGATCTCACTTCATTACCTTTGCTGGAGCAGAATCTGTGTCAAACTCAGAGCAAAACAGTGATGTACTGGAACTGTAAACTGGGGGAACAGAAGAGAAAATATTTTCATTTTCCAATCACACAGTGAGTAAGATATGAAATTAATGCTATGGTTGATGAGCAGCAACAGGCAGCAGATTTGACACAACAAACAGGATTTGATTGGAATCGCTGTGTCTCACCTTCTCCAGGCACTGACATAAATGACTCAAATGAGGAAATGGTTTCTATCTTTACTTAAAAAAGGGGGGAAAAAAAAAAAGCTGTTGGAGTTTGGCAGGTGTTACAGCTTCCATGTTAATGCGATGTTTGAAGAAACTGTTTGGTTTTTTCCAATGAGTATTTAAGTTCACATCTTAAGTACTTTGGAAAGTTCTTTTAACCTTATTTGTCCGAAATCTCTATCTCAGATAGTTACTCTGACTTTCATGAAATTAAGACAGTAATCTTCATGAATATAAAAGCATATGCATTTACTTTTCATCCTCTTAAAAAAATCATATCTGTTGTTCTAAAACCACGGCCAAGATCTCTGTGCTGCATTTTCAAGTAGCTGAAAATGAATAAAAAGTGACAGCAAAATCCCATCATATAAAATCCATTGCATGTTCTCCGTTAACTGTTCTTTGTTAGGGGATCTTCTGGTAGGAAAATAAGTTCTTAGGACTGTTTTATAGTCTCAGCTGGATGAAAATGGAAAAGACCTCTGAGAAGGAAACAAAAGCTCCAGACCCAGATCCCAAGTGAGGGTCTGCACTAGTGTGGACATGTGCAGGTCACAGTGGCCCCTCCTGGACACAGCACCACATAAGTCTAGAGCAGACCTCTAACTTAAAAAGTAATTAGTTAGCAAAAAGGGAAAATAATTATCCAAATCTTATGAACGGAAAACTCAACTCATTGCCTACAGCTCATAGGAGAATATATTCAAAAGATATTTCCTTGACAATTATTTGCCTCTAGAAATTATATGGGACTGTGAGAGGGACCATGTGCTGCCACTGGAATAATCTGGTAATATGGCTGAAGGATAGGTGCATTAAAAAAATATTGCTATCTAAACCTAACAGCTTTGATATATGGCCTGAAGTACATGTGTAAACAGCTACACAGGAGACTTATTTGTCATTGAGTACCAATAAGTTGACTGAAAATCCTCTGGCTTACTATCGTTTTTTGAAAGGTCACTGAAAAATCCTTCTATAAAAGAGGAGGGCAGAGATATATATACACATACACCTGCATTCACAGACCCCAGGTTTCACATTTTCAGAGCTGTCACATCTCAACACATTAATTTGCTGACTTACTGACCTTCTCAGCCCCCTGGTGCTACTCTGGCTGGCCAGGATTTTGCACCCACGCCTGTGCTTTCCTCATGGAAGAAAAAAGCCACGTGGCTGCCCTTCTGCTCTACCCAGGCACTTGAGGTCTTGGTTTTCAAAATTGTTTTCTACTTCCCAACTGCATGTGATCCACTCTTCTTCCCTGTGATAGCTTTACTGTGAAGCTTGGAAAAGTATTCCAGTCTCTTCTGCTCATATTGGAACTATAGTTACCTACTTTATGTTGGTCTTCATTGTGCAATGCATGTCTTAAAATATATATATATGCAAAATAAACAGTGAAACTAATAACTGTAATTTTCATTTCCACTCTCTTCAAATAGCGTTCATCTTATGGCACTGAAAAGAGAAACTCAACATTTGGATTTTGAGCTGTTTGGAAAATTTCAAAATTATTTCCAAGCTTCAAAGTTACGTCTCTTATTTCATTATTTTTCTCTGTCAGAAGTGGCATCCACTAGCATAACACTAGTGCATGTTAATGCTGTAGACCTGTCTTACTTTGATTTTATTCTTAACATAGCAAAAGAGAGCTGCTACTTCATTGAAACATTTATCTTATTTTTCAGCCCAATTTTAATTGGGAAAAAAGAAAAAAAAAGCTTACCAAAATAGGGGAGTACTTTGATTAAGTTACTATGACCTTTCACAAAGGACATAAAAGTTATGACATATTTATTTTTTCCAAGAAAATTAAATTTGAGAATTCAAACAAAACCAGCACAATTCATTCAAAATATGTTTTGATGAAAAATTCCCAGCCATCTCTGTAGGGGAGTAAACACCTATTAGCACTGCAAACACTTAGTCATTGTTACTGTATCATAGCTGCTGCTACAAATTAAATCACAGCAAGGTGTCTTCTTTCAGAACTATTATTTCCAGGTTTTGACACTCTTGTATTGCATTTCTTTTTGAAACCTGGATAAAACACATTCCTGCAGAATATGATCTTATTAATTTCCTGCAGTTATTTCCTTAGTTAGTACTAATTGCAGAAAAGATATGAAGTGTCAGAAAGTTGTGATTGTGGGTGAGGAAGAACCATTGCATCACCCTTCCCCCATCCCATTCCTTGACTGCTGTATTTTAAATGCTCTACGAAAGCCAGGCTGGGCAGGAGGTTTGGAATATCATTAACCTTGCACTTAATGCAGACCTTCATAGTCATTTGCACTGCACTTGGTGCCACTACACTGCATTTTGAATGAGCTGCAATTATGTTACCCAGGGCATTTTAATTCACTTGAATTCCTTTCTTTTTTCACCCTAAGTGCGTATGCATATATGCATTTTATGCATGCATACACATGTACATACATACACAAAAATACAGCAAGTAAGACATACACACATGCGTGCACATATGCACACACACTCCCTGTATCCCTCCAGCTCTCGTCCAATTATAGAATTATAATTGTATTTTCTGGCAGTGGGTGGTCTGCAGGATAAACATAGAATATATCTGCATATAAAGTGTCTTTGAGTCATTGATCTGTATGAGTCATTTAATCAAGAGGTGTATCAGCATGTGAGAAAGTGTAGGCAACATTTTACAACAAACATATTTAATATATTGATGTATCTATAAAATTCTACTCTGTAAGGAAAAAAGGCAAGTGAAAAGCCCTTAAATATACATGGAAAATTATAAAGTTGTAAGTGATAAGCAGCATAATTTTGTCCTCATTGCTTTTAAGAGAATTACGAAAATCTTACCTGAAGGAACAACAGCATTATGCTATGTGACTTTTGAAAAGGCGGTGAAAGCAAAGAATTGCAAAAAGCTACAGCAAAGCATTGGTAATTGTGTTATCTGTGTGCACTCTCTGAATGAGAAAGTCTTGGGGGTACAAAAGGCTAAAGAGATTGCACAAATAAAAAGGCTACACTATGGAAGACATCTGCAGGTGGGCTCATGCTGAGATCAGGTCAGTCTGGACCAAGGTCAACCAGTGGTGGAGGGGAAGGGGTGCAGGCATGATCTCTTTCCCCAGTATTGTTTATTCTCAATCCCCAAGGAAAAAGGGGATAGACAGGAGGTGGTGCAGGGAGCCTGTGGTGGGAAGAAACAGGTGGGAAATAGTAGCTGAGGGCTACTGAAGGGGAAAGGGTGCAGAAATGTGAAGGAAAGTAAAAGAGGAAAAGAGAGGAACAGCATCATGGTGTACAAGCACTGACACCTCAATAGAGGACTTGGTTAGGTGCCAGGGAAAGCTGTTGGTGTCTGGGAGGTGGGAAGGCTTGAACAATACAGGTCCATAGGCTGTTCCTTGGTGTAGATATTGTTGGTCTCTGGGTACTGGCTTCTGGCTTAAGGAGGATGAGGATGTGTTAGGGACTTTTGCTTTCAAAAAGTGTCTTTTATTATTATGTATAAAAATTTCACATTTTTCAGAACATTTTATAGAAATTTCTCTCCTCACAGCTGGTGAAAGAAGTTAGTAAAAAGAAATTAATCTGATGCATTTGCAGCCCCTCAGGGAACTATAATGGAAAGTCAGACTGAGATCTTGCAAATGCATCTTGTGATACAGCACGGACAACATCAGCATGGATATTTGAGGAACAAACATTTGAGCTGTAAATAACTGGAGAGAGCTCTGAGCACCTTCAGAGAGGTAAGAATGCTTGGAGGAAGGAAATACAGCTGTCAGTTAATTGAATTATTGAGAAAAAAACAAGCTGTTGTACAATTGAGGGGAAATTTGAGCCTCTCACTTCTGCTCTAATAATTGTTCAAGTCCAGACCATTGCTGAAAGAATAAGATGTGAAAAATGAGCTAGAAAACAGCACATCCTCTCATTACAGGGATCAATTATAGGCTATTCTTTGGAATATTTGGCTCACTTCTTATCATTCTATCTCAGAAAAGGATATGACAGCAGTAAAAGAGGTCCACAAACAGACAAGCGATTTTATTAGAATTGCAGAAAGGCTACTCTATGTAAGGAAATTGAAATATTGTTTCATTTAGAGAGAAAACTAGTAAGAGGAGATATCCTATAAAGATATGCTATAAAGCAAATGCGGGGCGCAAATAATACAGCGGGGCCAAATGTTATATTGCTCTCACCTTGATCAGGAAAACAACTTAGCAACTAAAACAACTAAATCTACTTAAGCTACAAAATAAATAAACTCTACTAACATATCTAAAGATTGGTTCAGTTGCAGAACTGGGAATCAGAAGTTCAGCAATATTTACATGACAATTTTCCTCCACATAGTTTCTTTTAGATTATTTTTTTTTTTCTAAAATCGGTTGTAGATATTCCTAGTTTCAGCTCCAATGTGTCATAATAATTTGCTCCTTCTTTTCTTGTAAAGAATCCTAGTCTTTTATATGAAACAGATTTATATGAACAAGTGATTAAAATTTTCCTTTTGGAAACATCAGTCTGTACACAGTCATCACTGGTAATATTTTTGCAGCAATGTATCCTTCATGTAAGTGAACACACTTGGGAATAATTCCACAAATATATCTTCTAGCATCACTGAAATATATACTGTCTTTCATTTTGTTTGCTACCATACTATTTATAAGCACTTAAAAAAAAAAATTAAAAAGAATTCTATGCCATCATTTGCTTGATCGTATGAACTGAATAAAATCATCTCTGAACTCATTGTATGTTTAAATCTGACTCTTGACAAAGCACTTAGCTTGAACTTAGCACTTAGCTTAGCACTTAGGTAGAACTAACTATTGATTTATCCAGTGGGAGAGCTTGGTAGTTTATATGTAGGGTTGGATGCTTGTATGGTTATATTCAAAGATACTGTTTTGTTTTCTGAATATAATAACTTTGGAGATTCCCCTTACTGGCAAAATCAACTGCTTTGTCCTGTGCAATACAATGGGCGATACTCACGTGGTGGTTCAGCACTATCTGTGCTGATGTCCCTTCTCAGCGCAGGCAGAAGGGATTGCATGCCCCAGCTGGAGCTTTACAGGGTTTTGTAAAGGAGGGTAACTGAGCTCACAGGATACATGCTGCTTCCGTGCCCTAAGGCCAGCAGATACACAGAACTGCAAATATGCCTTCTTTTTTTGAGTTTTCTTTTGTGAGCAAGCCCAAAGCCCATGACTTGTACAGTACCAGTGATGCTTTCTTCACTAATGTTTCATGGAGGGCTGCACAAAGGAATCAAACTTTGCATTCCTATACAGAGTTGAATAGTCAATGTTTCCATGTCAGTGACACTGTGATTCAGTTCCTTCCTCTCTCCGTTGTAAACTTTTGTGCTTTCTTCCACAGATGTTTCTTACATATTGTATAGTTTCTTCCCTAATTGGTACAAATGGGTACCTGTACTTTAAATCTCTCTTCAGCAGGATTTAGATGCAGTCTTTTTTTCATATTATTTCCTACTGGTGACCTTGGACGCATCACCCAAACTTCAGGTTTTCACAATGCCACTCTTAGATGAAAGCTGTCACCTAATCTCCATCAGGAGCTAGCCAGAGGCTCACTGTAAAAGGAAGAAAATTGTCTAGAAGGACACTCTTCTATTCAGATAACACTGCACTCTCGATCTTGTACTAATGGGGGTTGAGCAGGTGCATTTAACTTGGGCAGAACATGTTTCCCATTGCTGCATATGACACTTACTCTGACACAGGGGACACTGTACCTGTAGCTCAGCTAGAGAGTTTGTACCAGTGGCAGCAGAACCTTTAGCAGTATTTTATGGTCTAACTGTTGTACCACACTTGTTCACACCTCTATATAGTCTAGGTTGTAGTGAACTCAATAAGGAATCCATATGGCACCTGAAATTTGATGCATCTGGGGCATTTTCATTTTCATGTTTTAGAAGAGTTTTTAAAATGTCTCTCATCAGAGCAGTGATTTTCTCCCCAGAGACTGAACTCCATTTTCAACTTGTATTCCTTCTGTAAGCAGCTCATATAACTCTACATTGAATAAAAATAGTCTCAAATTGCTCTGAAAGGCAAATTATTTACCCTTCCATCACTTGCTTTCTAAAAAACTGCAAATACATTCACAAATGGTGAATACTGCAGATGGGATTTGTTAATAGCTTTCCCTTCAAGTATCTGATATAAGAAATATGAAGAAGCTTTTTTGGAACTACAGCTTGATTTATTTCAAGATAGTCAATTATATAAATATATAATCTGAAATGTTGATCTCTCCCTCCTAGTAAATTCAGATTTCCCACTGCTTTCTCCAAGACTGCTAGAGAGGCTGGAAGAAGGCAAAAATCTGACAATGTTGGACACTCCCTACCCACAAGTTATCAGGATTTCAAAGTCAGGTCACTTTCACACATCTCACTTCTCTATATCAAATGCAAAAGACAAAAAATAAGAAACGGTTTTCTAGCAAACAGCTTAGTAAACTGTGAGGGAATGTTGATTCCAAAATAATCAAAAAATGTCCCTTCACTGATTTATGTATTTTAACTTAATCTCAGGGTTAAGTGAAGGGATTACAACATTCACTAGAAGTATTACAAATAGGGACAATTTGACGTGTATAACAAAAACAACACCCTCATTTCAGTCCTGGTAAAGGCTCTTTATCATAACTTGAACAACAGCTGCCTGAAGACTGACTCAATTACATGTCCAGAGCTGGTAAAGTTTTACTTGACAGTTGGTCCTTAATGAATGTGGTGACTACTGAAAAGTACATGCACTGGTTTAAGTTTGTGGGAATTTTAAGTCACACACAAGGATAAGGACAATAAACCTCTTCTCAATTATTCCATGTAAAAAATAGAAATCCTTTCTCCTTTCCAGCTCCAAGTACATCTCTGCAGACAATGTCCTGATTCTTCTCATAACATTTTCAGTCTTTATGTTTGCCTGAAAGTTCTCTAAATACTGGTTGTTATTTTCTGTCTCGGGCCTGTGTCTCGTAGAGTTAAAAACCTGGAGCCACTGATTCCTCTTCTATCAGAGGCAAACCTATACTGAATGGCTCTCAACACAATTTTTTATTTTGAAAATCTGTCCAGTTTTTCTGGCTAAATAGGAAAAGAGGCCACACGTGCTATAGCTGCTCGTAACAGCAAAGGGATTGGACACAACAATGAACTGAGTTCTTTCAATTTCTTTAAGTTTTAAAAAAACAATTCCAGAGGTGCCAAGCATTTCTCAATTTAGTTCCAGAAACTCCATGAAAATAAATTTCTAACCTATCTCACAGCACTAACTCACTTTAAACTTACTCATATAACTATGCAGAGATGAATAGGAAGAGTAATAATCAATTCAGTTCACAAAATTTTTAGAAAACCCCTGAACAGAATTAGATTGATTCATGGAAGGAGACATAAAAGGCTGCTTTTTAACTTGTTTAAGTTTAATGAGAGATGGCACTAAACCACATGAGCCCAGCTAGCCATAGTGAATTCCTGAGAGTCCCTGAAGGGCTGTGAGATGAGAGAGCATGTAAGTGGGATACTTCTGCTGTCTCCATTACACGGTCAAAGGGCATGTCATCCCTCATAAATAACACAGTAAATGCACCAGCTTATTGCAAAGGGGCACATGATGGTGAAATCACATAGTACTACTAGTGATTTCTGCCCATGAAAGAAGAGTAAAGCAATATTTTCCTTTGGCACACATGCTATGCAGAGGGTGTCCATCTGCAGTAGCAGTCCCTCTCTGAGGTGGCTGGAGACGGCCTCTCAGCGCCCTGCTCAGAACATGCACCCCATTCGGGTGTGTTCATGATGGTATCAAATTCCAGAAAATGCATCCTATAACAATTTGAACAACTTTGAGATCTATCCTTAGTTTGGATATGTACAATGTAAATGTGTAAATGCACATATTACTGATATTTGCTTCACTTTATTGCCTGTGTTTTCATTTGATATCCACTAACTTTTAAAAGCAGAAAAACAGAGCAGAAAGTCAAATGGAAGTAGGAAACAATAAATGTTTATTGCAAGCTATGAACTACATTCACTCAGTCACCAAAGGAGCAGATAAGCAACTGAAAGTACAAAATTTCCATTGGCAACATGTCACTAATGAAAAGAATTTTCAGCACAAAATCCATTTGCACAGTTATTTCAAATGAGGAATTCATAAACTTTTAAAGTGTTTGTGGTGACAGTCTACAACTGAACAGTGGTAGATAGTTGAAAAATAAGAATAGTAACTTTCAAACACATAGAAAGCGATAGTCAAGAGAGGGCATATCCTCCTTGGATTTATTCTCTGTATAGCTGTTCTAGAACTTACATGTACAAGCAACATCATGTTTCGCTTAAAAAGCCCTTAGTATTTAACTTTCCAATTTGTCTATATGTAGTCTACTTAAAATATGAATGCTCTATTCACTACATGACTTTTCAGTAGTCTTTTGTCTTCAAAACCTCATACAACAAAATTAATCCATTCCATCACCCCTACGGGTCCACTGTTAGCCAGTTACTAGTATCCTGAGACTTACCTTCTACATAAAAGCTAAAATTCAGTCCCTTTCCAACATCTTTATGGCTGAGCTGAGCTCAGAGATATTTCAGGTTCTCTTTTGATGGCACTGCCCTGAACAAATCACTAATCTGTCTTATCCTTCTTGCCTTACAATATTTTGAGTTTTCCGAACAGATGTCCATACTTCAACATGTCTCAAAGTATGATGTTATGATTCAGCTTATCTGTTCTGTTAGCTAGGGTAGAGACATGTAGCTGCAGTATGAACCCAGCTGGAGGTAGATACAACTCTTTATCAATGTCATGACTGAAACTTTAAAAAAATACCCCAAATCTTTGACCAATATACTTCCATTTAAAAAAAATTCTAAAAGTCTTCTAACAAAATGTTGTGGATGAGTATGTTGCCATGGTTTGATTTAGCAGCAATTTAAGGTTTATTAATAGATTGAGATAAATCAAAGGTTGAATTTTAGCAGCACTTAATGATTAAACAATTTAAAGATTAGTGAGTATGTTATAACAAACCAGCAACTGAATTACAGATTTGAGAATGACAAGATTCACTCTAACTTCCTAAAATATCCTAAATCAAGGCATGTGTATATGTATAAACACAAAACATACAGACACTCATAGACAGAAATACTTCAATCCAGTGAAATATATACATACCCATACTCATAAAAATAATGTATAAAATCAAACACCTAGACAGGTATAGGGGTGGGTAGGAGAAGCTAACCTGTAGTTAAAATTTCCCTCTTTGAATTTAGAGTAAATGCAACATATTGACACATGTCAACATATAGTAGTTGAGAGTCACGTAGGTTGTCTCACACAACTTTGTGTCAGCTTCATAGATAGATGGTCCTGAGAGGCATCCAAGCTCAGCGGGGATGCTGGTCACAGCACACTGAGATCTAGGAGAGCTCAAAGGGTCTTGCTTAAGATTGCTATTTATAGGGTCCAAGATAATGACCTTTGTCAGGAACATTTCCATTTTGACACAACATGAGTGATGTGATATTCTGGTATTTCTCCACCAGCTGTGAATGCCCAGAACTTGCTTGATTTTACAGTTCTAGTATTCCTTCTGCTTTGGACCACAACCCAAATACAGGTGTCTTAGGCTGTCGGAATATTGATCAATCATTGTTATTGTTCCCAGGGAAGTGGTTGAGTCACCTTCCATGAATGTATTTAAAAATCATTTGTATGTGGTGCTCAGGGACATGGTTTAGTGGTGGGTTGTTAGAGTTAGGGTAGTAGGGTTAGGTTGAAGTTGTACTCAATGATCTTGAAGGTCTTTTCCAACCTGAGAAATTCTGTGATTCTGTGATTTATTCTGTGATTGTTCCCAGGCGATGAAGTGGGGAGTAGGAGTTAGGTGTGTCAAGAGGGCACCTCAACACTCTGGTCCACTGCTTATGATCTATACTGGATTGCCAGGAGGTAATTGTCATTATTGTCCCCCAAAAACAGGGGAAGCAGGAGCCAGGTACGTTAAGGGGATGCCTTAATGTGGATGCTGAAAATCTGCTAGCAGAGGGATTTTCTCAGGTTCTCACAATATTCGGTGAGAATCCTGCCTTTCTCACCAGTGTTATGAAAAACAGTAGGATGTATTTTGTGACTAACACCTGGTGTTTTGCTAAGTTCTGTTTATGGTACATTGGAAAAATATTTTGAAATAGGTGTTGTAGCCAATCACCCTAGGAGATGGGTGATCACTGACCCATCACCCTATGGGGCTAGGGTATATAAAATGGGGTTATAAATTAATAAAGTGTCTTCTTCTTCCTCTCCTGGCTCTCTCATTACTGATTTTGTGTTGCTGCATCTCTTCGCTCCTGATATAAACAGCGACACCTTAACACTCTGGTACAATGCTTTTCAAATTCTGTATTTGGCTTTACAATGGATTGTTGTGTGACTTAGGGAGTGGGAGTTGCAATCCATAGAGTGGCCCATGAATGTGGTAAAATTGTGTCACTACAGAAACATATCACTGTGATATTATTAAAGCAGTCATATTGCTATATACATTTCCAAGAGTTCTTCAGATGGTGGATTAATCTTTGATATCTAGTTTTACTTTGTCATAACATACTAGTCTTATGTTTGACTAGCAGACCCTAAAAAAAAGCCCAGACTCTACACCAAGGAAGAGATTGCAGGTTTCCAGAGACTAGTAACCCAAGATTTTTTAGAACTCATGGTCCATTTTGCAGTATTCAGGACAGACAACTAAAAGCCATTTTCCAGAATAGCTTCCATCCTTTTTAACAAAAGACCACATTTTTTTGATCTCTCAAGGAGCAAAAAATGCCTATTTGATGCTTCCACCTGCTTGTTCAATAAATTGTGCTTTGTGAAAAGTTTACAGCAACTGAAAGCTGACTTTCAAAGCCAGGAAAAATAAAGAAAGCCTACTACTAAGGCATTGCTGTTGTAAGCCTCAGAGTGCTCTGAGTCATGTTTTAAATTAATTCCATTTTAATTAGAAATCAATAGTAAATATTGTGTGGGAAAAATGTATAGGAATAGGTTGTCTATGCTCACAACTTTGACATAATCAAGCTAGTCACTGATTTTTGTCTATTTTTTTTTGTAATGAAAATGTTTGGTTTAGGAGTATTTATTGTCAGATATTGTCCTGATCCGAATACCATGTTGTGTTTTGGTCTTTAACACTGCTGAAATTGCACTGACTCCAAAGGGGTTTCTGTCAATATTCAGTCCCCTTTGCAATCAGGTCAATATTAATTTTGTCTTCAGACTTCAACAGCTACCAGTATGCAAATGCCTGATGTACAGTATTTGGATTAATCTTGCCTTGCAAACATTGTAATTTTCAGGTTTAGCACAGGCCAGCATGAACACTACCTACTTGTTCTACCTTTGCACTATGTAGTGTTGGAATTGGTGTTGAAAACAAAGTAAAAGTCAAGAAGTTGGATGCAGTTGCAGAGGCTCAGCAGGAAAGCAAGATTGTCAGAGTTGCTGTGCCCTATGCATACAGGTGGAGGCTGGATCACGACTCAGTTCTGTGACACTGGCCTGATGAAGGCAGACCCTGGGGGTAGCTATGACTCAGTTCCTGGGCAAAACTCTGAGCCACATGAGACGAGTGAAAACGAAACCCAAAGTGAAGTAAGCTTTCCATTCCAGTTTTTTTTTTTTTTTTTTTGTAGATAAAACAGGAATTTCAGTAGAACTGTAACACATTAAAGTTAAGACTCAACTTCCAAGCTTTTGCTTTGCAGAACAGGTGTGAAAGCTTGGTTGCAGTTGTACAGAAGAAATAACAAACCTGCAAATTATGACAGGGAAAGATAAATGACCCTCTCAGATGTAGCAGTATCTCAGTAATGCTAGTGCAATGCCAGTGCAGGGCTGCACCTGTGAAAGAGATAAAGGAAATCTATTTTGTCCTAGAACTTTCTTAGGAAGTTTAGTAACTTTTGAAAAATAAAATACTATTTAGGTGGAATTATTTTGTAGTTATTCTCTTCAAGATACAATGTTATTAAAAAAAAAAAAAGAATAACTTAATCTCAGCATCATTATGCGTGTACTTATAGACTAAACTACATTTAAATGCACAGAAATTAAAAAAATAAACCTAAAAATCTTAATTACCATTTAAATAACATGAACTGATTCCAAAATTTCATACCTGAGGCTCCACTTGCACAGTCATTTATTGTATGAATACTTTTTTACTTCCAAAAGCATAAGTAATTAGTGTTGTTATGGGAAGCATATATAGTTATTAGTTAGACAATGCTTTTACTAGAAGTATCAAAGTTCTTGTTCTTTTTGTTTCAGATAGTCTATGATAGCCTGTTTAACACTGACTTTTCTTCTGACTCATAACTACCGAAAACAGTAAAACAAAAGGAAAACTTTCCTTGCTAGAAAGAGTATTTTAAAATGAAATATGTTTGGACATTTCCTGAATAAGGAGGTGAATTTTCTAGATATACTCACTATTTGGTTGGGAGAAATTGGAAAAAAGATCTTACATGGGATTTACTGATTGTAAAATTCAAATATTTAATAATAGATATCTGCAGCTTTGGAAATCAAATAATGACATATATGTAAATACGATTTCCAGACCACATTTGGACATATGCTTGCCGAAATGAAAGAAGCATAATGAAAGTCTAATTTGGCTAGTTTAGAAAGAAATGTTTATTCTTTTCCCTGATTTTTATTTGTCACAAAATAAAAGCTGTGAGAATTTAATTTTTTGATCCAGAAGCTTTTGATTTGATGTGGTTTGATCTCCTAATAACATTTTCACTTTTTTCTATAAAGTATTCCATAAAATGTTTCACTTTTTCAACAATTTCTGTTATAAAGAAAAGGGTTGATAGGAAAATTTTGACAGGAAACATAACAATGTAGTAACATTGTCGATAGCATAATTTATAATAGCAGTGTCTAGACTAGTATCTATTTTAACTTAATTTTGTATAAGCACTTCCTCTCAACTGACTAATATGTCAAATGTCAGATATGTAGAACTCTGAGAATTTCTTAATATTTTTTCATTGAGATTTTTTTCCTGGATAAAAGAAATAATTGAAAAATATTTTTTAGAGCCTTAATTATTGCCTCTGCAATAGAAAAATGCTCACAAATTCCACAGCAAATACAAAATATATCATTTCCTAGGCTTACGCTGCATAAGAATCAATTTTTCTTGATTGTCTTCAGCCTCCTTCCTGTTATATAGTTGCTAGGTTAACCACTAGATAGTAATGTGAGCATCTTTCTGAATGTTTGGGAAGCACCTTTTCCACTGAGATGATTTCCTAATGCATGTTAAACACAATTCTGAAAATAACCTTCAAAGAGATATCCTAGGGATGATAGTATAGATAGTATTACATCCATAAAATTTAACTGTGGTCCTTTGTCCAAGAGATCCCCATCACTGACAGAGTCTACTCATCCCAAAACATCACATTACAAATGGGAGATGTTACCTCTACCACCACCGTGAGAATTTGCTCCCACATCTGCCATTGTGATGCACCATGATTAAGGAAGGGAGTTTTTAAGAGACCACCAACTGACTCTTTATCCCTTCTTAACTGATTAACAAGGATATATCAGTGACATTCTTTGTGTACAGAACATCTACATTGTCCTTCACAATAATAATCACATCATCCTTCCTTCTCCATTGTTCATCCATTCCTTCAAGTGGAAGCTGTGGGCTGTTAAAGTCAAGCTACAAAAATCATACATGTTTCAGAGGAGAAGTTATTACTCCTGCTTCATAACTTCACTGTTGACTTTCATTGAGAGATCTCCTTCTTACTGATGGTCTTGTGATGAGACCATGGCAGCATGGTGCAGCTGCTGCCCCATAACAGGAAAAGCAGTCAGAAAATGGGACCTCAGGGAGAAACCTGATGCCTGAGATATTGGGAATGTGCAGATTTACCCCTACACTATAAACATGATCTGGAAAAAATTAATGGGACTGGCACCAAACAGTTATGATCAGAGAGCCATGATTAGTTTCTTTTTTTCCCTAAAGTATTTCCCTAAAGTATATAGCAAAATATTTGGGAGCTTGGAGCACAGCAGCTTCCCAGTCTTCTCCCAAGACCATTTCACTAGGGTCAGCTACTCTTGTTCTGGGGGGACCTCCCAGCACAGTGTCAACTGCAGTTATTGACCTCAGCTCACCTCTTCCAGGCTTTGGGGTTTGTGCAAGAAGCAAATTCAGTCTGCTGTTCAAGGAAACAAACAGAATGTAAGATCAGTGAATGATGTATGTGAAATTCTACATCCAGGACAATTTGGACCTTTCACTTAATCTTCAACTTTTTTTTCTTGCTGTATCTGACAAACATTTGTTTTCTAGATAAGTAGTGCACATGACAAATTTTGAGGAAGTCTTCTGGCTTCGACGTCCAATAGTTGCTGGGATTGTAATGTTGCAGGTGAACGGAAAACAGATCCCCTGCATGGTTGCCAATATAGAAGGGGGAAGAAGTGCTGCAGCTAAGCTATGACAAAGAAAAATTGTTAAGAGAATGACTTTAAAATCAGAAATATTTCTATTGTGTGATTTCTGACGCCTACTTAGTTTGATTTTCCCATATACAGGCGCATAAGTTTGACAGACTGGAGGCTGGTATAAGGAGTTTTTTTGTATGGAAATACAAAGTCTGATAAATTAATTCTACATGCTTATTTTCCTTTGATCCTTTACCATATATTATTTTATGTCAGTCACCACTCAAGCCACTCCAGTTGCAATCATTGAAGGAGTCCCTTGTCTGTTTATTATTCATGTTCTCATAATCTGTGTAAGTAAAAACACATAATGAAAAAATGACCTGTGACATAAAATAAAGAGATAGAAGGTAAAATGAACAACATTTAGTGCAGCTCTTGGAGCAAAAAAAATTAAAACTAAATTAAAAACTAATTAATAAAGAGACATTAGAAGAGACACTGCTAACAAAATCACTACAAATGGGATAGGAAAAGCTGGATATATTTGAGAATTTATAAATCTTGTGTGATATTGTGTACCTCTATAACACTTCATCTGTTCAAAGACAGCAGATAAAAGATTGATCCTGGGTCACATCCCATCATAGCATAGCAGTGATTGAAGAGACATTATTAGGTCTGAGAATAAGAGGTTTGAAAAAAAAAAGAAAAAGACTAATACGACTGGGACCATTTATATGTATCTGGGGATAAAGCCATCCCCCATGTATGTTGCAGTGACAACAAAGAAAGTGACAGATACACAGAAGGAAGAAGAACATCAAGGTGTAAATCTTAGGAATTAAAAAAAAAAAAAAAGAGACAATTAATATGGTAAAGGCTGTAATTTAAGACTTATTTTTATACCACCCAAATGAATGTATGTTTTGAGGACTGAATTTCAGAGATGAGAGAACGTCAGTGACACTTCAGCGTGTGGGGAAGAACTGTCTCTGTTCCTGATTAGCATCTCAGCATCACACTGTCCTACCTTATTGTTGTGTCTCCAGACAAACAATTTACAGAAAAAATTCAGACAAGAACACTCCTATGGAAAAACTTACTCCTTTTTTCCCACTCTGCCTCCTTTCATTCTGTTCTCCTCCACCTCAGTCTCTCCGATTTTTCAGTTAGAAAATGCAAAGCTGCTTCTTCAAATGGTATTTGGTTTTGAAAATTTGTAGTATTTAACTGCAACTTAAAAGAAAGCAAAAATAGGTGCTTTCAAATGGATCACAAAGGAGAGGTCTTTGTCGATGCATTATGACTTGCAACCTTGCACTAGACTGATGTCTGAAAGAAGAGAAAAGCTTTGATTTTAAACAAATTTACATTCCTTACTGTTCTGTCTTCCACCCAGGACACATATACAATGCAGAGTGTGCACACACACGAATTGCAGGAGGTGACAGCAATCACTATTTTGTTCTTAGAATCAGCAGTATTGAAATAATGAAATATGTGTGAGTAATACATTTGGGCTCCAAGGCATACTTTTTAATCTAGAAAGAACCAAATGTCAATTAAATGAAGTGCAGCTATTGCTTTGTTTCTCAACTTGCTAATGGTCTTATAAAATGTGTTGCTCCCCTTGTTGTCTTAAGGATTGTATAAAGAATGAAAACACCCACAGTGTTACCATGACCTTTAACAGACATAACTGCTAGATTTCTTGGGGGGGGGGGGGGGGAAATCTCTTACTTAACCTAAGACAAAGCAATTTCAATGCATATAAATAGGATAAAAGGTACAGTGAAAAGTCCAACATGATCAGTTATGTTGTTTTTTTTTTTAATAGGATACATCATGTAACAACATTGTTCAATAGTGAGAAATAGCTACCATTACCATAGAAAATGACCGTAACACAATTCTTTACCAGTCTAATTAGCAGAGTTCTGACACTTCTAGATACAGAACTTAATGAAAACTCCATTTTCCGTCATTTTAATTCCTATTTTCAAGACCCTATCCTAAAAACACTTTGAAAAAGACTTGTTTCTATGTACATGGTTAATATAGCAGTGTTGGGTTTTAACCCCAGTAGGCAGCCTAGCTCCATGCAGCTGCTCTCTCACTCCCCCACCCAGTGGGATGAGGGAGAGAATCAGAAGGGTAAAAGTGAGAAAACTTGTGGGCTGAGATACAGATTAATAAAAAGTAAGAGAACAAAAAAACCCCACCAAAACCAATAAAGAGGAAAAGCTGCCCAGAGAAGATGTGGATGACCCCTCCCTGGAAGTGTTCAAGACCAGGTTGGATGGGGCTTTGATCAACCTGATCTAATGGAAGGTGCCCCTGTCCACAGTAGGGGGATTGGAACTAGATAATCTTTAAGGTCCCTTCCAATCCAAATCATTCTATGTTTTCATGAAAAACAAGTGATGCAAAAAAACTCCAGTTGCTCACCATCAACCAACTGATGCCCAGCCAGTCCCCAGTCAATGGCAGCCCTGACCAGCCTCCCTTCCTCCCCGGTTTTATTTCTGATAATTATGTCATATGATATTTAATATCCCTTTGGTCATCTGGGGTTAGCTGTTACAGCTATGTCCCCTCCCAGTTTCTTGTATACCCACAGCCTACTTGCTGGCAGGGCACTGTGTAAGCACTGCTCAGCAATAAGTAAAACATCAATGTGTTATCAACACTGGTTTGGTCACAAATCCAAAGCAACACCACATGAGCAACTATGAAGAAAAATAAATGTATCACAGAAACAAAACAGTACATATATAAAGGTTGTCAATATGACAAGATGTAGATCATAATCCCTGCTTATATTTCAGTTTCCTTTTCCCTAAAGACAGTTGTCTCAACTTTCTCTTCACTTACAAAGTCCTGCTCAGGAGTAAATTTACAGAAGACCATAGTACAGAATGCAAAGAAAGATAAAGTTGGTATAAGATCAGTTTAGGTGCCTTTATTTCTATGAAGATAAAATAAAGGTAATACCTAACCAAGATATAGCTCTAGTCTCCTTCCTGTGAAAATGAAGTTAGACTCTGCCTTGCACCCTAAGGGCAGCAATAGTGATACAGAGGACATGAGCATGAGCAGAGAGGTCTAAGAGTCAATGTATGTCTAAGCTTGCATGGCAGCTTGCATGACTGCTTTTACTTTCATTCATTTGGGGCTTCATCTGATAACCCAAATCAATGGAAAACTCTGTCCTTGAAAGTGAATGTCCTGTTGGTTACCAAGGACACCAGCAAGAGTAAGGAAGCTTGTACTGCCTTTGAGGGAGGCATCTAGTACGGGGTCCTCCAGAAGGACTGGGTGCCCAGCCTCAAAAGGGACTTGGTTTGGACTATGTCAGGGTGTCCACTATCTGAGTTACAGCTGAGCTGCTGGACAAACCTTCCCTTTTAGATGCCTTTTAGCTATTAGAAAAAGCAAACTAAAAAAACAAAGCAGCATAAAGGCAAATTCTTTTCTGTTAAGAGGCTGTTTTCCTCCAGGATGGGTGTGGAGTAAACTCTGGTGGTGTTGTCTTCTTGAAGAGGCACATGCAAAGTCTGTGTGTCTTTGCTGATGTGAGGGGACCACACCAAAACTACAAAAGCCTGAACTGTTCACTTGGAGAATGAATTTTTTATTTGCTTGTTCTGTTCCTGGAATACACTCAAATTCACATTATTAGGTTTTCCATATACATATAGACTGTGTGTCTCCCCTTTCACAATTTCATTCTGAGGTTTCTAATTGTCAAGCACAGTAAATTATAGAGATACAGAGAAGAGGGTGGATGCATTACCATTCTTCAGGGCACTGAAACAGCACAGGCCATCTCTGTTTAGAAAAGCTGCAGATAGATACAGACCTCCTGCTAAGAGCAAATGAAATTGTTCGAAGAAGACAGGAAGATTTTTTTTAATAAGGTAGTCAAGTTGCTGCAAGATTTTTGTGCCAGCTGTGTGCCCAGCTGGCAACTGAGTATGATCTAGTCACTCTCTCTCCCCCCTTCCCCCCACCCCCCTCAAGGTGGGGTGGGGTAGAGAGTCAAAAGGGTAGAAGTGAGAAAACTTATCCATTGAGACAAAGACAGTTTAATAGGTAAATAAAAAGCCACACATGCACACAAGCAAAGCAAAACAAGGAATTCATATACCACTTCGCATCAGCAGGCCAATATTCAGCCATCTCCAGGAAAGTAGGGCTCCACTATGTGTAGTGATTCCTTGAGAAGACAAACACCATCACACCAAGCATCCTCCTCTCTTCCTTCTTCCTCCAGCTTTGCTGAGCATGACATAATATGGTATAGAATATCCCTTTGGTTAGTTGGGGTCAGCTGTCCTGGCTGTGTCTCCTCCCAACTTTTTGTGCACCCCAGCCTACACACTGGTGGAGCAGTGTGAGAAGCAGAAAACACCTTGATTCTGTGTCATCAATAACAAAAACATCTCTGTATTATCAACACTGTTTCAGATCAAATCCAAAACAACCCCATAGCAGCTACTATAAAGAAAATTAACTCTGCTCCAGGCAAAACCAGCACAGATGTCATTAAAACAATGAGAGATACTGATTTGCCAGTTGGCTAATAACCTTGATTGGATTATTGTTGTTTACTGAATTTTGAAGTCTTTAAGACAAGGTACTCAGGGTGGTTTTGTTGTTGTTGCTGGGTTTTTTTAAATGCCTTTAGAACGTGAAATGATGTAATAGAATGATTGAAAGCATCACACAAGGAGATAAATGAAGTTTGTTTTATTACAGTATCTAAATAAGAATGGCTGAAACATATGTATGAAAACCAGGGAGTCAAATAATAAACTCATATCAGTATTTGGAACACATGAGTCCGAAAAGAAAGTAAATATCAGAAGTGAAATATGTCTGCTGTTTGTCAGCAAAACACTTCAGTGCTATTATACAGGTAGCAACAAACCCATGTAGCTGTAAACAAAACAATGTAAATATTTGCACTGAATTCAATGGGACCAATCCTCTACCATTATGGTTTTTTCTAGGACATCTAGAACAAAGAACTCGGACAATGAATAATATACATCATGGAGAAATAACAGATGATATAGTAAATGAAATTTGAGAGAACCTCTGGATGGCACAGCATGCTAAAAAGAACTTCCACTCTAACCTGTAATAGTCCTAAGTGATAAAAAACTTCATTTTTACTGTTTCTTTGAGACATATTAGCTCCAGTGTCATATTGGAGCTCCAAGAGATATAGTGCAGAGGGCAGATTATTGATACTGAGTGTCTTCCAGAAGCAAATGGTCAATTTTTAGAGGCAGCCCATCTGCACGTTGATCCAACATGCAGGACAAAATGCAAAGATGTGTATTTACAGATGTATTAGACCTTGTAAAAAGAGATACAAATAATATCCTCCAATGGTTCAGGTAACTCGTCATGGTATCTCACTATATATCTAATTCCAACACTGCACAATGGTTGGAAGTTATTAGACAATTTTGTTTTAAAAATGAGGCCAGCTGGTGTTACTGCAAAAGATAATTAACTTTTACCAGGTTTTTTTGGTGGGGTTTTTTTGTTTGGGTTTTTTTTTTTTTTTTTCAATTTCCAAAAATATACACTGTGATTTGAACATTTTGGTGTGATTTTTAAAATAACCTATGAAGGTCTGGGGTTGGGCTTGATATATAAAGCTGGTTCCTTAAGTATGGGTTTTTTTCTCTTCAAAATGACTCTTCTCTTTAGGTAAAGCGTGTCTAATAGAAAACATTTTAATAGTTATATAGAGTTAGTATTAAGAATGGCCCTGGTCACAAAGGGCACCAGTTTTTCTAGTAACAGCCTTGTATTTATGAGTTTTAGTATGAGCAGGGAAGACCTAGAAAATCATTTGGAGACTCAGCTTATTAGAAACCCTCTTCAGTGTGCTATGCCCTTTGTGTAATCCCACTGTGAACACAAAACCAACACAGTGCAAATGCATCTACCTAAATAACTGTTTGCCTTAAATATACTCTGATTTTTTTGACCTTTGTATTTACCTTTTAGCTTTTCTAGTCTTTGTATCGGATTTAGTGTGTTTGTAACAGGACTTACATACTTATGTGTCTCCAAGGACCTTCTGAAAGAGGTGTTGATAAATACTGGGAAATCTTTTCTTCTGTAATCACACCATGTTCAGAACACAGAAACAGTCTAGAGAACATACAAAGCTTCAGGAGCACATGTGGGATGCTGAAGAACTACAAAGAAGGAGATAGTCTTGTAGAAACTAAATCATTAGAAATCCCAAACTTGAAACAATGGTGACTGACAGTACTCAAGATGCTTGTTTCCATTTCTTTTACAAAAAAAATCAAATTAAGTGTGGCCTCTGTTGTCAGCAAGAGGTGGAAGATGAGAGCTATATGATTTCTCAGTTGATGATTCTGGAAGATTTTTGAGATAGGGATGAGCATTGGCAGTGGATAAATGGAAGGACAGTTTTCTGAACAAATAAATGGCTATCTGCTTTGATTTCATGCAGAATGCAGTTGAGGGAGGCCATGTATTTGTTCTACATTGAGATACCAGCTTTAGTACTTGTCGTGAAGCAAGTTTGTCCTTGAGAACAAATTATTTGCTGATGCAAAATTTAGATAGAGCCAATGTTATTTCCTAGGTGGATACTGAAGAGAGGGTTTGGGTTATCATGGTTTCAGTGCTCCAGGGATCTGGTTCTCTGATTAGTCATGACATCACCATTGCAATTGCCTTCTTTTGAAGTCAGTGCAGCAGCAGCACATTTCAAAAACAGTCTCATTGCCACTTACACCCCTTTTTAAAAAATAATAAAGTTTATTCAGAACTGAATGAAGACTTGGTCAAAGATTTTGCTTCATCTTTTCTAACAGTTGCTGGATTATGGAGAACACAAAAACATATCAGGTGTAGGCAGCTCTCTAGCTGTACGCTTATGATATTGATGGCTTTGTGATGCCAGGGCTGAAGTGCAGACCTGGCTCCTGAGAAACCTGCATTATGGATCTGGTAAATGAATCTGTCTGTAAGCACACAATTTTATTATACTAGGACCCAGCTTATTTAATTTGTGAAATCCTACTGAATTGCAAACCCAGACAGTGTGACAAAATTCATAGCACTACATTCATTTCTGGCATTATTTCTTTTATTAGATTTATTACAACTAATTGGTATTTTCTGCATGATTGTAGTCATATATGAAGATACATGAAGTTATTTTCACTCATGGATATGTCTCCATAATGTGTTGGCTCATTGCAAGAAAAACAACTGTAAAATAAAATTATTCATAGATACAGAAGACCCATTTAGCAAAGAACTGTCTGGAATGAACATCCTTGTAAAATAGTTTTTGTCAGCTGGCAAACATGAGCTTGGATGGATTTCCAATAGCATGTAGTACAGCAGGAGGCATTTTGTGAAAGAAATGGGTAATATGATAATTAAATTTATCTTCTTGTTACTGGTTCTCATTTTCATTGCCTTGATTCATCATTCCACATGTTCTCTTTTGTGCAATTTCCTAGTTATGCTAACTAAATACATAAGTTTCAGTATATAATACTATGGATACTGCAAAAAAAATTCATCTGAATAGTCAGAAAACTACCAGCTCTTATAAGCCTACACACATCTTTATCTATGCTTTGCACTCTCCTTTGATAGTTTAATCGTGCAATTTAACTATCTGATTTCACAATCTATTTGCTCTGTTTCTTGAGTGACCTACAGGGTTCCTTTTCCCCTAGAGGTGTGCTAGAATATTAGGTTTAGCAAACTTATCTTTGGGGGAGAAAAGTAATTTGATAATTCACTATTAAAACTACAAGCCCCTAGTGAGTTTGTGTGCTGAGAAATGAGCCTCTGAAATATTAGGAGACTAATGCTGAAGTATAATAAAAAGAGAACTTCAGTTAAAAAAGAAAAAAATCCCCCACCTATCTTGGTATTCAACTTCTTCAGTCAAGCAGAGAGAAAGTTACAGATTAATAAAATGAATATTCTCACTCAGTCCAAGGCAGTGAAACTAGTTCTGAGAAAATTTCCAGGTTTTTTATAAAGAGCATTAAGTCAGGGACTATTTCCTTTTTTTTTTTTATCTGTATAAAACAGAAGATGCTCAAAGTCAAGAAGGGTCAAACTCATGAAAAGTTTGTCAATGGGCTATCGATTACATGAGAAACATTGTTAAAAGTTTTGTCAGTCTGGAGACAAACGGTCCATATATTACTGTATGGACATTTGGTCATCTTAAGAATTTCAAGGTGGTGGAAGCCTATTAACTAGATATGGAAGAGAATGTAAATAAGTGCATTACAGCTGCCAATCTTGAGTACACATTCCATCTATTTATGCTGTATTAAAACAAATGGAACATCCACCCAAATTCTGACTATGTAGTATGCTTTTTGAAAAATTAATTATAATTTTCAAAATTAATTTAATTTATCTAACAATGGATTATAAACATTATGTTCAAAAGACCTCATAGCTTTTTGACACAATGTCAGGCTGGTGTTTATCAATGCCATATTTTTGAAAAATAATGCACTTTTTGAGATCCCTTTGTTTTGTAGTGCTTTTTCTTCTGCACTTGGTGGTGAAAATGGGAAACATTCCTAAAAGCTGTTAATATTTTACATTAATATGTTGACATGCATCATTCCCTGTGCATGTACTTATTATGTATAGTATGCCATTCTGCCATTGTTTCTCAGAACTATTATTTTACTGTCTGATTTTTTTTCACTGGAAGAAATCTAAATTCTGCTGTAGACCCTAGGCAAAGCAGCAATCAAGTCCTTGCTCAGTAAGTAGTCCTGTGGATTTCACTCAAATCGCTAGCAGGTAATGGTACTATTCAGCATACACTGGAATGACAGAATAAAGCCATAGATCCCTTTTTTACATAAGGGAGTACAAAGAAGCTTAGAAAACAAACTATTTGAACCTCTTTCCTCAGACTGTCTTGACATCAAGTCCATTTCTGCTATGGATACACAGCTTTTCACTATGCAATATGTTTGCCCTAGTATAATATATTAATATTTTTATTCAACAAATACAAGACTAGCAGTGGGAAAACTATTATCCATTCTTGGGGAAAACTTAAGCCATGTTTATATGGAACAAGTTTACTATATTTTGTGATCATTCTTTATATCTTTTCTTTATTTCATATTTTTCCATCTATGAAATTTCTTCTTCATGGTTGCCTATACTCTCATTTGCTTCTTGACACTGCCTTGTTTTCCATCTCCAGTTCTTGGGCAGTGACTGGCTTGAGAGCAGCCCTGAAGAAAAGGACTTGGGAGTAGTGGTGGATGAGAAACTCAACATGAGCCATCAGTGTGCTCTTGCAGCCCAGAAAGCCAATCGTATCTCCTATGAGGACAGACTGAGAGAGTTGGGGTTGTTCAGTCTGGAAAAGAGAACGTTCCGGGGAGACCTTACTGTGTCCTTCCAGTATCTGAAGGGGGCCTACAAGAAAGCTGGGGAGGGACTTTTTAGGCTGTCGGTCAGTGATAGGACTAGAGGGAATGGATTAAAACTAGAGATAGGTCAATTCAGGTTAAACATTAGGAAGAATTTCTTCACTGTGAGGGTGGTGAGACACTGGAACAGGTTTCCCAGAGAGGTGGTTGAAGTCCCGTCCTTGGAAGATTTTAAGACTAGGCTGGATGGGTTTCTGAGCAACCTGCTCTAGCGGGAGGTGTCCCTGCCATTGGCAGGGGGGTTAGAACTAGATGATCTTTAAGGTCCCTTCCAACCCTGACAATTCTATGATTCTTTGGCATCTTATGTTTTGCTTTCCATTTCTTCAATGATGTTCTTCATTCACAATCTTTTTGTTGTTATATTTCTTACTCCTGCACTCTTCCCACTCTGCACCCTTGGCTTTTGAATCTTTCTCCTACACCTCCTTAGACATCAGTTGATTTTCTGCTTCTGTTCTCTGAGATGACAGTCTTCTTTTTTAATGATCGCTTTTTTTCTATCCCAATTACTGCACCTTTAGGTTTGCTGTTCACTTCCTCAGGTTGTACTAAGTTTTAACTAGTCCACTTTTCTATTTTTCCCTATGATTCCACCTTTCCACTTCCACCTCATTTAGTCTATCGTTGTCCATGGTACACATTATTCTAAATTATTTTGCACTTCCACTACCACTTTATTGCACTTGATCCTCTGGCATCTTGCTCTGTTTCCATGAGGAACACAGAAGGTGAACCCATCATTAAAATGGCACAACAGAGACAGGCAAAAGTTGATTAATTCCCTCCCACTTCCCTTCCATTCTTCAGCAGCTTCTCTGCTCAGAGCTTGAGAAGTGAGACGGAAAGGTTGAAAGATATGAAATTACATTTTGAAGTGTGATCACTAATGTGCTTCAGACTGCATAGTTATTACCATCTTGATTGCTCTTCTAATGGAGAAACAGAACTCTAACAGAGAGGCTGGGGCTGATAATCTATCCAAGACTAAAATTCAGGTTTAGTTACTGTGAAAAAGGTGTCAAAATATGCACACATATAATATGTCCTTAGTTCCAAAGAATTTACAATTAAAAAATAAACTGGAAGGCTTGTGAATAAAATGGACATATGAGTTGAATGATTATTTACGTTATTGTCTTACCCAGGGTTTAGTTAGGGAGCTTATTCTTTCAAAATTTTCCTGTGAAAATTTGTTAAAATTGAAGTTATGAGTTCCAAGAAGCCCATGTTAAGTTTATATCAATAACAGATATTTGCATAATTACACAAACTAGATCAAAGTAGTAACTGTTTCAGATTCTCCCTCCCTAGTAGAGAAGTTTTTGGTACAGTTTGTACACAGATGGTCAAGATGAAGCAGTCTGAGTTCACACAAAACAGTTTCTCGAGAACTGTGAAACAGCAGCAAAATATTCCTTCACAAAACAGGCCCACTAGTAGATTTTGTCTTCACTTGAACAATGGAACTCATGGAAAATGTCAGTGGTGACAACTGGATATCCTAGTTCAGGAAAAAGAATCAGTCTAAAAGCCTCCCTGCTCTTGTACTTGTCAGAACTACTTTTGTGTCACAGTTTAGGGTCAGGGCAGCCCACTAGACCTATAACAGATGCTCTCTGTTAACTCCCCTCCCTTCCCAAAGGAGAAGAAAAGGAATAAGGGAGAGAGACTTATCAATTAGAAAAGGAAACTAGAACAGCTTTAATGAAAATAATAATACTTCTACTAAAAATGGAATAAACACAAGTATAAACAAAATCAGTATTGAACCCAACCCTCCGTGATGGCAATCACATCACTATCACCAGTGATGCTGTGGAGCAGACACCGGGAAAGTCCCAGATTTGGCCCAGCAGCAGATGGGAGCTGTGTTCAGGGGCTGGATTCTGATATGAGATTCAGGAACACACAGATCAGGATCAAAGACAGAACGGACAGAGTCCTCCTTGGATGCTGGTCATCTAGCTTTCTTCAGAAGCTAGAAAGAGGCTGGAAGAGGACCCAAGCTGAGCAGGGCAAAGCAAAGTCCCCACAGGCTCCTCATGATCCCTCAGCTTTATACCAAATATGGTATTTATGGGATGGAATACCTTGTTGGTCAGTTTAGGGTCACCTGTCCTGTCTGCTTCTCACTCCAGATGTGGCCTTTCACTTTCTGCACCGCACAGTGTGGTACACAAGATCCAGCAGTGGCCTTGGTCTGCACACCAATCCTTGGCACTAACTCTAAACATGGGGTGTTATCACTGCTAGAAGCAGACACTGCCTGTGAAAACATGCTGCTAACTTCAGAAAGTGCAGATAGTTAGAAGTGAGCTGAAAAGTAAAATCACAGAACATAATTAGTTCTGTTCTCACTCATACCAGGACATTTTTTCACTCCAAATAAAAACATGAGGTTTCTCTGTTATCCCTGAGCCCACATTCCAATAATACACTATGAATACCCCTGGAAAATTTCAGCTGGTGAACTGATATTTCTGATAAGGCTATAATCCTCACGTGCCACAACTGCTGAAAAGCCACCATTTGCAATAGAGTGCCAATTATTTTCCATGTTCCATAGCGACAAAACAGAAGAGGAGCCTATTCCTCTCTAAATTCCTGAAGGCATCTTCCTTAGGCTACCTTGGGGCTGACTTTGGAGATCCAAGCAGAATACAAATGTGTGGAGCAAACTACTCTCTAAAAAGTAGTAGGGGAAAAGATGACTATTTTCTATTACTTATGTATTTAGCAACATCCAAAGTTTTCATTTTGCATGGAATACTATTCTGAATTTAGGTATAACTTGGTGCTCTGGCCATGTAAATATTACTGTGCTTATCTTTTGCTCCAAGCCATGATGTGCTCCACTATGTCTTACTTTGCAGCATGTCTAATTTCCACAACTATCAGTCAGATTCCTTATAAACTGGGATTATTTGCTAGCTAAAAGGTCTACTTAGGACTTTTATTTATGAGTCAGGAATGCGTTGTTCTATGAGCTGAAGCTGTTTTAATGAACTTAATAAAGGTGGTTTGTTTTGTTTTTATCTCTGGGTTTCTCTTGTATCAACAGGTGCAGTGAAAATTTAATACATTTTTCAGAGATACAGATTCACTAATGGTGTCTTTAGCTCACCTCTCCTGATTGCCTACCACAGACCACAGAACCACCCCATGCTGGCTCTGGCTCAAGTTTGGTAATTTCTTTTGACTAAATCACATATTCTGTGAAGGCATGTGGGACTGCAAATATCAATCCAGTGCCAAATTATGTAGTAGATTAAATGTATCAGTCTTTCACCTACCGAGACTTAATTTTAGTTTGATTCTGAAATAGAAAATGCACCGAATAAATGCATTTATAAATTGTTGGAGAGAGTGGCATGGATGATTATAGGCAGGATGGTACACAAGTTTAATGAACTTTGGATTTAATATGCCATTAACTGAGTAACAGAGAGGTTGATAAATATATTCAAAGCAGTTCACTGTTTCATAGGAGTGAGGCTAACATTGTAATAATAAAATCTTTTGCTAGTGTAATCCAGTATTGCTGGACAGAACTCCACAAACTAATGTTTTCTTTCAGCAGTGGAATTGAAGGAAAACAAAAATTCATACCAGGCAGAGAATCATTAATTTGTTCTACCTACTGCTGAGATATACACCAGTCTCTATTAATATGAGTCAGTGTAGTACACGCTCCTGGTGAATACATTTCCTCCTTCCTTCTCCTTTATAGGGATCAGTTACATAGCTTTAGTTTAGTTCTCATTGTTGCATAGCCAAAATATTAATGGTCAATATGTGTCTCTATTAAGTATTACCAAATATTGTTTATTTGCATCAAAAATATTGCAAGAAGTTGAAGAGTTTCTTTGGAAACTCTGTGTTGCTTAGGGTCTTTGAAGTACTCCCATTGTTTCTGACACATTTTTTTCTGACCTCTAATAAAAATTGCTTTCTGCTACTCAATGATAGGTTTTGTCCTTTAGGTAGTTGTTTATGACTAGTTACAAAGGTCATCTACTGCATACTTCCCATCACTTGGTTACTGTTGTTTTGGTCACACATCAAGGAAGCATCCACCCAGACTGGGGCAGTATGTTGGCAGTCCATGGACACAAACATGTGGAAGCTCTCCCAACTTTTAAGTACAATAGTACTGGTGAAACCAGCATAGAATTAATACACAAGACAGCAAAGATAAAAATGTACAAGATAACAACAAGCAACCCTTGGTTTAGTTTCTTTATGTCAAAGTGACATAAGAAACTTTATGTCAAAGTGACAAGTGACAAATGTGGTTTGGTTTTTTTTTTATGTGTTTTGTTGTGGTGGTAGAGGTTTTTTTGTTGTCTGGTTTGGTTTGTCTGGTTGGGTTAGGTTTCTTTTCTCTGTTTGTTTGCTTTCCTACCTGCTTTATATGTGGTGAATGGGAACTGAAGTTAAGGAAAATTATTATCAGTAATATTACCTTCCTGGATCTTGTCAACCAATTGGGATGTAAGAGCAGGCTCTTGGTTCAGTGAGTGAGCTGCTGTGCATTTGGACATCATCTGGTAGTACTTGGTACATTCCACATGTTTGGCCAGGTAGATACATCTACCTTCAGATACGTCTTTTGGTAATTTTTAAATAGTGCAGACTCTCTTTTGTTTCCATTTTTTGACCCAGACCCTTTCCAGTATAATCCCTATTTTACTTGTGAAGGTAAATACTCATGCAGAGTTTTGCAGGTAGACGAGATAGTGACATGATCTATTTTGGAGTATTTCAGCTAGAGTACTCAGCATGGATAAAAGCATGCATATCTTTTAAATTGTTCATGTGATAGTTCAATTTAGTTTGCATGATCAAGAGTCTCTGAGCAGGCTGAAAATTACAGCCTGCAAGGTGTAGTTGTTGAGAAAAATGCCTCTTCTGTTGCTTAGCACATCATTATTTCAGTGCTTTGAATTCGCTTTTCAAAAAGAGCAAAGAGGCTTGCAAAGGCTAATTTCGCAGTTTGCATGTTTGATCAAAACCTGATTTTCAGAAATTGCAAAAGTGAATATTTCATTTTTTATTCATAGCAGACAGGTACTATCCTCTCCTAGGGAAATGTTCTTAAACATTTTAGACTTTGACCTGCTCATAATTTCAACCAAACACAGAGTAAAAGAATAAACCCAACAATTATTGGAAGAAACTAACCTTGGTTTATGTTCTCTGTGTTTCCTGGGATACTAGTGGTTTCACTAGGCTAGTTCTGCCTTACCTTTATTTCCAGAGTTTCTATTTGTAAAAGGTCTTTTGGGCTTGCAGTTTTGGTTGCTGCTACCTTCTCACAGGCACAAGAATAGCAAGGAAAAGGGACAGTGGAACAGGAACTGTCTCAGCACTCTACAGTTTCTGAAAGGCCTGAAAAAAATAGTTTGCAGCTGACATGAACTGAAGGATGCTTTACAAGGATGTGATGCAACTTCTTGATTTTTGCCCTTTCTGCATCTGTAATATACCAGAGTTTTTCCTTCAGAAGAAGGTTTCTGCAACACATCTGAGCTCCCACATACACTTTCGCATTCCAACCTGTGTTGCTTTGCTATCCTTAGAAGGTATTGCATAAGGATTCACTTTCATACAGGCAAGTTTTCACTCATCTCTTACTTGGCATTTTTATGCCACCCCTCTGTGCTGGGAGAAACAGAGCCTGTCAGACTTAAGCTCCATCTCAATATTAGAAACATGGAAGGTTAAATGGATGTATTTTAAAAGGTACTGTAACATACTGATACATGTGCAGTGATATACCTACCTGAGTTCTGCAACCAAGAAAGTTTTTCTGTGCCTAATCTTACAAGTATGACTATGTAAAAGTTAATTGTTTAACTTGTGAAAGCTGTGAATAATGTTTAATCTACATATTGGTTTAGATGTTTGGGGTTTTTTCCCCTAGCACCTTTAGTTTGGGCCTCATTCAGTTCCAGTAACAAAACATTCAACAAATCCTCAAGTGAATTCTTAAATCATGAGTGCTTTTGATAAACCTGTAAGATTTTAGTTTTTTGTTTGACCTCAGTATTCTGTCACTTAGAATTCATGAAACTGAGGAAGTCTGTTAACTTTACTATAAACTTGGCAACATCTGATGATTTTCAAGTTTCTGAAAGATCTTCCCTGTTTGTATGTCTTGCCTTTCCTTTATGCTTCGTTTTCTCAGTCCATATTTTCAGAGGTAAGATTTCCATTCCGAAACCTAGAAAATCAAAACTGAAACAAAATATTAAGTATATAGTTCTAAAGTCAGAGTCATGATTTGAAAGCAAATATGAATATCTGAAAAAATGAAACCTGAACACATTTTGAAATGTCTCTTTTATTTGTTTATGTTCAAGGAAAGAAGAAAATTCTGGCTGGGTGCCTTATTAAATCTGACATAAAATGTTTTGTTAGTTCATTGCTACAAGCACTGCACTGGTCTAATTCCTCATATTTCACACTGGGAAAAAAAAAAAAAAAACCAAAAAAACCAACAACCTGTTTCATTGCAGAAGGTGGTGGACTTAGGTGATAATTTAACAATTTAACTTTCAGAGGGAAAGATGGCATTCACTAAGTGGAGCGTAGACTACTGCAGCTCACAACAGACTCAGCGAGGTGAGGTATGCGGCATGTCCATTGTCCTTTGCCCTTTCCCCAAGGGCTTGCTCTGATGTAGAATACAATATGATGTCAAACCATCTAGGGACTTGACAGTGTCTGCATTAGATCCTCTATGTCTTTTAAGGACTATGGGTCCCACCTTTTCTTAAAAACAAGTTTAGCACATTTGCATTAACCAGAACAAGGACTTGAACTTTGGTTTCCTGTATTGCTGGTGAGTAATATAACTGCTTCATTTAGACCAGTGAATATTTAGTTTGTTTTTATAAAGTAAATCAGCTTCAATAAAAGAAACTGAGAGATATAAAACTTCTACCAAAATAACCCAGAGGGTGACTAATTAATGGAATTATTAACTCCATTATTGATCATCTAAGTTGTCTAGTCTGTGTTCAGGAAGAAACGTAGCTCTTTTATGTTCTGGATGGGTGCTCTGTCATGAAAGAAAAGATATTACCCTTACAGACTGCATTCTGAAGGCAAGAAAACTTTTTATTAAAAACTGATTATATTGAAGTAGATATATATAGAATCACAGAATTCTTTAGGTTGGGAAAGACCTTTAAGACCATCAAGTCCAATTGCTAATCCAACACTCCCAAGTCCACCACCAAATTACCTCCCTAAGTACCACAACTGCACATCTTTTAAATACCTCCAGGGATGGTGTCTTGAATGTAGAAATGACTTATCTGTGACAGGTGTTTTCTCTTGTGTTTGCCTCATCCAATTTAGTCTCTGCAAAAGCCATGACAAGGTCAGGGAGCAAATGCCAAAGGTATCACATAGGTGCTGGAGCTTCTTTAACCTTCATTCAGAATTCAACAGACATTTAAGAGAAAAAAAGAGAGAAAGTAAAAAATAAAAAGTCGCCATAGAGCTCTTAGATGTTTAAAGTTCTTGTGGTGTAATTAAGCAGTACCCAGATGAGATTATGTGTTAATGTTCATTTCATTGTATATGCAATATACATGCATATTGCAATTACATTGTTCTGTACTTTAATCTTAGAATTCATTGTTATTGATATCATCAATTGATACCCTGGTATTATGAAAGTTAATATCTATAAAGTCTCTCTACAGCCACCCAGCTGGTTTTTGTCTCTCAGTTCATCAGATGTTAACATATTATAACCAGTGCAAGATTGTTCCCACTTTAAAGTCCAACATATTTCTCTATGCATATGACTAAATGGTAATTTTATACTTCTTTGCTTCTTGTTAAGCATAATAAAATTTTTCTTTTACATTCAAGAGCCCTTTTTTGTAATGATTCCTTTGTTCCTCTGATGATAGCAGTTATCACAATGAGAAAAAGCAGTGGGTGAGATTCAACTTGCTTGCTATTGGTACAGATTTTCTGTCATAGTCCATTAGTAGATAATTCATTTTATGATTTTGTAGTTCAAAGACAATGGGAGGCAGATCCCTATTGTTGTTGCATATTCAAGACTCTTATTCTAGCTAATACAACTCCATATGCAGCTTAGTCCTACATAGGAACAAAGTCTGATGAACTTCAGATTTCAGAAACCTTGCTGTGAAAAATAGGCAAGATAGCAATCTCCCATCTTCCCCAGTAAGACTGAAAAATGAGGGAGTTCTAGGAGATAAAGCTGAAGTTTATCTTTTGACTCATACTTCAGATAGACATCCATACCACTGAGAATTCACATTTCAGCTAAAAAGTCAAAGCTTATGCAATTGTATTCATGATCTTCTTACGCACAAAGTTAATGAGTCAGAAAGTTCCCCACCTTCTTAGCAAACACCAAAAATACCTGCCAGTAAACAAATATTTATTCATTTTTGATAGCAAATATTTATTCCTGTTACTGAACTAAATTTTTTAGTTAACTAGAAGGCATGTCATTTCACACACTTCCACTATGTACCAAACATTGCTGAAACTTTCAACATGGATAACAGAAACTGTTTGCCTGGACTTAGAAGGAGGAAGTGAAGAATACACTTTAGCTAGATCCATTGTGCTAAATGGTAGCTAACATGCTCGGCTCTGTTCAGCTAGGACTTCCTTAACTGACTTTATCATGACCTGGTGAAAAAGAGTCCTAGGCAGAGCTGAATTAAAAAGGCCCCAGGTTTCATCTGAATGAAAGTCTTCTAGCAAGACACACTTGTTTATTGGAGTGGCCTTTTGAGATAGGACACTTTTGCATAAACCATAAATAAGGATTTAAAGGCATTTTTATATAGGTAGAGTAACAGAAGAGGATGAGTTTTGCTCTGGGGGTTATTACATCCCCTATTGTCAGTAATACGTAAAAAAAATATTGAATGAAGATGTGGTTTTGAAGTATGATAAATCAGTTTGGGGGAATGTGGGAAATTTTGTAAGCAGTATTTTGCAGTAAGGTGCAAATTACTACAGAAGGAATCTAGTGTGTTTTAGCTCACATCCCACACAGGGCTTCTACAAGCACCTGGATGACAAAAGAAAGACTAGGGAAAATGTGAATCCATTGCTCAAGTCAATCAAGATGAGGGACCTGGTTACATGGGATATGGAAAAGAGTGAAGTACTGAAAGCCTTCTTTGCCACTCCAGTGGTGCCCAGTAAGAGGACAAGAGGCAATGGACACAAACTGAAAAACAGGAAGTTTTGTCAGAACAGGAGGAATTAATTTTTTATTATGACAGTGACTGAGCACTGGCATGTGTTGTGGAGTTTCCATCCTTGGTGATATTAAAATACATGTCGATGTGTCTCAGAGCAGTCTACTCTAGATGGCACTACTTGAGCAGTGGTGTTGGACCAGATGACCTCCAAAGGTCCCTTCAAGCCTCAGTCTTTTTGTGATTCTGAGGTCCCATTTGTAGATTAGAGGGTCCCTGACTAAAGTAAGTTAGAGCCATTCTTTCTTTCAAGCAAGTGAAAATATTAAGATACATGGTCTGGTGTAACTTCAGGATTATTCTGTTACTGAAGTTATGACTTAGAGAATAAATTTGCCTTCATGGTATTAGAAGGGAATGATTGTTTTCTCAATTCCTTCTCTAAATACCTGTATGAGAAATATGCTGACATCAATAATTTAATCTTTCACATGCTTGTTAGTAGTCCATAGAGTCTAGTTACACAGCAGACCATGAAATTAAGTTACCAGTAGACATAAAAGGAAAAACTGTCTGTGCTGTTATTACACAATAAAGAGAACTATCACATTATCTTTCTGCTGTTTTAAACTTGAACTTCATCACAATATGAAGAGTTTGTGTTTTCTTGTACCTGTGACTGGTTGTAATTAATACAATACGTGTACATTATAAATGCCTGTAAATCAGATGCCAGGACTGAATGAAATATTTCTAGTTTTAAAAATCACATGTTGTCACAGCCTGAGATATGAAATATCAATTCCTTATAAGCATTGTTTAAAAGCATTGTTTAAAATGCCTTTTAAAGCACTTTGCACATGCATTAGTGTATGGCAGGGGAGGAAGAAACAATTATACAAAGTGAGTTATACATAAGTGAGTTACACCAACATGGGCCAAATATAATAAGTGATGAAAAAAAATGTTTTTCCCTTCTACAGTCTTCTACAGTTGAAGAATTAGTTTATGTAAGTATAGGAAAAGAAAAGAAGAAGTAAAGAGTAGCCCTACAATAGCAAACATTGGAAGGGAAGAAAAAGAAGATTAAAAAAGCACCCAAAAAAACAGGAAAAGGAAAAATAACATTTATTAAATTGACCTTTTTTTTTTTTTTAAATGAAGTATATGAGATAAAGTCTTCCCATTGCAAGTCTTACATGGTAAAAAGGGATGTCCTTGATGAATTAATCACTTTCTTCACTATTTAATATCTCAAGACTTATTTTACCTTGAAAATCCTACATAATGCCTATGACAAATTAATTGCAGAATGTGTCTTTGAAAATTCCTGCTGTGGCATCTGTATAATTCTGCAGAGAATACACTAGGGTGACTTCCCAATAAGGCACTGGAATGTCTAGAAAGGCTTGTGTACTTGAACAGTTAGCAAGGCATTTAAGCACACCTGATGAAGGACCTATGCTGAATGTGTTCTCATCTTAGTGCATAATTGTTTTTTGTCATACAGCTGCTCATAATTTGGTTTCCCCCACACGACAGTGCAGTTAATGTTTAATTTTTTGAAGAAGACTGTGGCCTGTGTGCAAGGGCTCCATGGCACCTGTTATCACCAGAGGAGATATCTGTGCTGATGGACCTCTTTGGGGAAATGCTCAACAGCATATCTCTTGTAGACTCCGGGAAAGCAAATAGCATTCCATGCACTGATAGTATTTATTTTATACATTTTTTTCCCCTTCTTTTTGTCTTGCTCTTTCTATATTTAGAGCAGCTGGACTGTAAAAGTTTTCAGGGAAAAAAAAAAAAAAAAGATTTGATCCTCACCAGTGTACAATGAGAGATTTATCATGCCTATGAAAATTAATTTACAGTATTTAAGAGTTAAAGACAATTCTTAAAACAAGCACATATACTTGTGAGTTTTTTAATAACCACAGATTTACACAATACTCTAAAAGAAAGCTTTAAAATGAGGAGATATGTCAGTCCTTGATAAAAGAGCCTAGGAATATTGAGCTACAGAATAAAAAAAAAAAAAACCAAGTAAATAAGATGGCCTTCATTTTCCAAAGTTATCCAGAAAGAGTCAATTTCTTTTTTTGCCTCAGTATATGAGCAAGGTCTGCACTATTGCAATCAAAGCTTATAACTTTTATTCAGAAGACTGCGTAGTTGGTTGATGAAGGTAGTATTTATTTATACACCAACAAAGACAGAAGGAGGCTGCGTTTCCACAGGAATAAGAAAACCTAGTCAAGGTTCTGTAACAGAAGTCAAAGAAAGTCCATGTATTTTAAAGTGCAGTGAAAGAAAATGAATGTTCGTATTTTAAAGTTCCGTATTTACTTGCACAGCATTACAAAAAAAAGTAGGTAACAATTTTATCAGTAATTTAAAAATATGCGTTCAAACTGCACAAAATATAAATTATCAGGGTACAGGGAGGACAGCAGTTACTCCTGGGCAGTGGCTATGTGTAACTGCATCAGCAACATGTTGACAGGAGTCTGGGTCTGCATACTGACCATTTTCCCATCATCTCTCCTTCTACACTGAAGTTAGACTTACTTCTGACCAAGGCAATATATGAGGTTTTTATCCTATATCCAAAAAAAGAGGGCTGGATTCTACAGTCTTTTGAAGGTCTGTCCTAGTCCACTTAAAAATTTCTATATTTAAGTGGTACATAGGAGACAAACCATTAAAAATATTTTTTCAAATGTGGTGGTTTGAACTTGTCTGGTTTCCAGGTGCCCACGAAGCTACTTTTCCTCTCAGCTGGACCAGGAGGAAGAAAATAAGATGAAACTTGTAGGTTAAGAAAAAGGTAGTATAAGATTTATTCTCTACTTCCCATCAGCAGGTGATGTCCAGTCCTTTTTGGGAAGCAGGGCTCCACAGGCATAGCGGTTGTTCTGGAGGACAAGCAGATGCCTCCCCACCTCTCCTTTTCCTACCTTTTATAGTTCAGCTGACATCATGTGTTATGGAATATCCCTTTATTCAGTTTGGGTCAGCTGTCCTGGTTGCATCCCCTCCCAAGATCTTGTCCACCCCACCCCACTGGGGGGCAATGTTGGAAAAACAGCCTTGGTGCTGTCAGAGCCCTGACCAGTGGTAGCCACAACATGGGTGTGTTATCAGTACCTTTCCAGCTCTCAGTGCAAAGAACAGCACTGGGAGGGTTGCTATGGGGAAAATTAACTCCTGCTCAGCTAGACCAAATACATCAAATCAATCAGGAAAGATCTTTATCTAACTTCGGATATCATGATTATTATCTGTGAGGATCACTGGCATCTGACTAAGAAATGGAAGGGGGATAGGAAGGACCACTTGCCTGCCAGGCTGGCATATAGAGAGAGATAAGCACTGCTCACAAGAACCTGAGTTTAAGTGCTTCACTTATGCTAGATGATTCTGAAATGTGTAACTGTGTGGCAAGCAATCACCATGCTTATTTCTGCCTGGTCCAGAAGTGTGTTCAGAACCCAGTATTGGTTTGCTAATTTAATCAGATGTCACTCAGAGATTTATCACGTGTTACATTTTGTTGAAGTTTAATTTTGCAGGAATTTTGCTTACAAATCTTAGAAGACTTTTCCTAAAGGACTATACATTTTGCAAACAGCAAGTTTAAAATTTATTTCATAGATCAGCACAAATAAAATTTCACAACCTGCAACTGAATTCATGTGTTTGAGATTTACAAATTTCTCATTTCCAAATGAGAAAAACAAAGTAATAAACAAGTTAGCTGTTGCTAATTAATTCTGTGCTAATTAAAAGAGTAACAATTGTGAAAGTTCTGATTCCTTTGATTGTATTGAATCTCTCTTCTCTTTTCAAAAGAACAGTCTGATGCTTGGATCCAAATTGTTCTTTGTCTAACACAGACTTCTTAATATCCTGCTGTTTTGAAACACTATTTTATCAGCCTCATTGTTGGTGTGTAGTTCTATTATAACTGAAAATCCACATTAATATAAATCTTAGTCTTCAACAAGCTAATATGTCTGAGATTTCCATCCAAATTTTTCAATTCTTCCACATAGCTCGATAAAGAGCTGTGGGAAAAAAAAAAAAAAAATCTCCAAGTTCATCAGTGATGTTGGCAAGAGGAGGAGCTGAGGATGACATAGTTTAAAAAAGCTTAAGGAAGAACACTGAATCAGTGGAAAACAGTGTTAACCTGTAAAAAATAGGTGTGATGTTGCTCTGTAGTAGGCTCTATTGTGTACTATAGAATTTTACAGCAAGGGAAAAGGGTTTTGCTTGTGTTGTCTTACTAAATCCTCAAAGAGAACAAAAAAAAAAGTATGAGATAGTAAATAAGTCTTTCATATTCATCTTGATGGAAAATTATCTTTTAACCCCAATTTTGTTAGTTTCAAGAGAGAACAAAATACAGGGAGATGTGGAATCAGTAACAAATTAGGCTTAGATTAACAACAGTAGAATTTCTATTTTGTTCTACACTTACCACATCCTTTCTATGCAGTCACTTAAGCTTTTACATGTTATAGTTTCCACATCTGAAAAACTTACATGCTTTCTACAGTGATCTTTGTCAGGGTTCCTTTTGTGGTTTTCTCTTCCTAGAACTGAATGGAGTCACAGGGTTTTTTTCTGAAAGGCTCAAAAACTTTCCAGTGCATTACGTGCTACTGCAGCGAAAGTTGATATTCAGATGGCACAGTAAAAGCTCTTGAAAAAAAAGGTAGGATGAAGTCTGTTAATCAAATTAACTAGAATTAATTCTACCCAAAGAAAAGAGAGAGTGGCATGGTGTCATAGAAAATGAAATAGATTAGAAACTTGTGCGCAACTGAGTGGAGTAAACGATCTGATGAGAAACTAATGGGGCTGAGCAATAATGTATTGTTCACACTCATAGATGCATAGCTTAAGATATTATGCCTTTGATTATTCAGCATGGATGAGATATTTCCAAGCTACCTTTGATTATTCAGCATGGATGAGATATTTCCAAGCTAATTATGAATTTCATCAGACATCACCTGGCTCTCATCTATAGAAAAATAAGTCTGATGCTTTGCTGACTGGGATTCAGAGCAGTAGTTTGCATGAAAGACTAGTTAGTTAATGTACAGAAGCTACACAAAATCAAAGATTAATTAGAAATGATAAAAGAGAGTATGAAGTTTGGAAGTCAAGGAATGAAGAAACAGAAGAAAAGACTAAAGCTGTAAATCAACACTGAAACAATACATGAGTTAAGTTTTCTGTTTGCAGACTGATAGTGGAAACAAAGAGAAAGCAGGATGGTGAATGGGATTATGAGGATGAAACCAATATAATCACAGCTGAGCTAGAAGCAGAAATCAAGTCTATGTCTGTGATGCAGGGGAAAAGCAAACATGAGGCATACCATACAGTCAAGATGTCCACTTCCTTTGTAACTCTGGCATGTCCTGTCCTGCTATTAAGCAATTAAATCAATTTCATTTGGTTAAAGCAGACACAGCTTTTTGTCCTGAAGATATGGTAATAATGATTGTTGCTATAGCTCCAACTTTTTAACTTAATTAATCAATTAGGTGAATATGGTGTGGTTTAAGTATGGACGAAAGAAAGAGAAATAACAAAATGATGACATTTCAAGGCAGCCTGCTTGTTTGGTAACTGCAGAACTTCCAAGGCCATCCCTGCACATCAGGAGAGAGACAGGAGCCCCCAGCTGTCTGGGTTGCAAGAACCTCTGCAGTATTTGACTGTTCCACCTTTTCTGCATGTCTCTCTTCATCAAACCAATGTGTGCTTTAGACAGTCAAATAGTCATAACTTTGCATTAAGCCTTTCATTAAAACAAAGTACACAGTTTGTTAATTCCTAGGTGCATTCTGCTTGCATCTTTCTACTTTCCCCAAGGCTGTTACACACTGGAGATTGGGCAGCAGCAACTGACCTAAGGCAGAGAACACACCTGTTGAAGAGTTCTGTTTCATATGTGCGTCCATCATAGGATAGAATTATAGTATCATAGAATGCCCTGAGTTGGAAGGGATCTCTAAAGGCATCTAGTCCAACTCCCCTGCAGTAAGCAGGGACATCCTCAACTAGATCAGGTTGCTCAGAGCCTCATCAAGCCTGACCTTGAATGTCTCCATGGATGGAGCCTCCACCACCTACCACCCTGAGCAACTTGTTTCAGTGTTCCACTACCCTTATAGTAAAGAACTTCTTTCTAATGTCCAATCTAAATCTACCCTTCTATAGTTTAAAATCATTGCTCCTCATCCTATCACTACCTGCCCTTGTAAGCAGTCCCTCTCCAGCTTTCTTGTAGTCCCTCTTCAGGTACTGGAAGGTTGCTATTAAGTTTCCTTGGAGCATTCTCTTCTCCAGGCTGAAGAACCCCAACTCCCTCAGCCTGTCCTCACAGGAGAGGTGTTCCAGCCCTCTGATCATTTTCATCATCCAGCACCTAGTATCAGTTTGGGTATCATCAGGCACACAAGATACAGGGTTTTCCCATAACTCTGCTTTGCCTGCTGTTGGGCATAAAACGAAGTGTGATACAGCAGAGTTCTCACTGTCATTGCTGAAAAGTACTGATGTGAAAACTTCAAGAATAGACCATGTTTGTCTGGGCTAGAAATTTTCCAGCCTGCACCTGTTGGATGAGATGAGGCATTTAGTAAATCTGTTTTTGCATTGTTGTCAATAATATTTCTGTTAGATTCTAATGGTAACTTAAAACCCCCCTACGTTACTCTGTGCCATTTTGCAGTTCATCCCCTTCTGTTCATTTGTTTCTGTTTATTTCAGAATCTCTTTTCAATATGCAAAAATGTAGTTTCTCCATGGTAAGACCATCCTATTGCATTTTAGCCATTCCAAACACATTTCTCACAGGCATCAAGTCTGTAATCCTAGAGATAGGACATACTGGAGTTTTACAATTGTAGATATTACACAGCTTATTTAAATAGCTGCTTATGGCCTGAAACTCTAATTTTTGGATGAGATGTGTGAGTCTGTACAAAACTGCTTTGTCGTTATGATGATTTCTTTCAGCTGCTTCCACAAAGAGGACCCTGGGGCTAAGTGCCAGCTCTCACCAATCCATCAGCTGATACAGCAATTAGGTGGGCAAGCTTCACCACCAAACCAATCCAAACAGGCAGACAGTTTTTATCTTCTAAGGAAACATCCTAAGTGGAAAATATTTCTGTTTTTGCTACCAATTTGAAGATGAATACAGACCAAGTAAGCTTGATTCCATTAAAATGATATGGTGAGGGTGACAGAACACTGGAACAAGCTGCCCAGGGATGTTGTGTAGTCTCCTACTCTGGAGATATTAAAAACCCACCTGGATGTGTTCCTGTTTGACCTAATCTAGGTGATCCTGCTCTGGCGGGGGGAGTTGGACTAGCTGGTCTTTCCAGGTCCCTTCCAACCCCGAACATTCTGTTGTACTCTGAAAATTTTTCTACTTTTTCAATATGGCTAATATGCACCCCAAAAAGCTAAAGGAGAGAGTGTACTGGTCACACCTGTGATCTCCTGCTACCTGCATGCCTCCCTCACTGTCTACCATACCCTTTTTTATGCAGCAAATCTACTGGCAATTAAGAGCTATATGGAGTTCATTAATGAGTAACAGATCTATCTAGATTTATGATCTTTCAAAGGAAAACTTCAATTTCCTCCCAGCTTCCTCCCTCAAACAGCATATTGACATTAGAAGCAAGAGAAAAAGAAAACAATGTTTTTATATGCATCTTATATCATATTGTCCTAAATCATGTGAAGATGAATGTGCTATAGTTTTTGTGTAAACAAAAAGCAATGGCAACAAACTTTAGTTCCTTTTGCACCTAGGCAAGAAACAATAATAGAAGAAACAACAATTAAAACCTTGTCCATCATTTAACTGTATGCTATATACACTATAAATGCATTCTTAGAAAAAGTGGCATTTATGAATGAGCCTAACTCTGGCAAATTTGACAATGTATTAGGAATTATGATTGGTAATCTATTCTTGCCTCTGTTTCTGTTCCTGGTGTGCCCAGGCTTTGTGATACCAAAGGATGACAGGGACTGAAGTCCCTTTGCAGTTGTGGCAGCTTTTGCACTGCAGAGAAGCAAGTAGCTGGCTCACTCACAGTTTGGGCAGAACAGTGCTGTCTTGAAAAGAGACTCTACAGTTTTGTATCCCTAAGCACAAACAAGGAATAAGATAGAAAACAGTGCCTCTCTGAGTTATGCCAGTGTTCTTCCTCAAAGACTTTTACTTCTACTCTGCTTCTCATAGGAGGTCAGAAGCACAATATAGCCCAAAGTAAAATCTGTGTGGGTCAGCATTAATGACAACAAGAAAACCTTCATATCCCTGCCAGAGATTTTAGACTTGCCTGAGATTTTTACACTTAAAAGAAGTGCTTCAGCATAAACCCCTCACACACACTAAGAACAAAAATGATCAGAGTATACAAAGCATGTTTTTTTAGTGTTTTGACAGTCAATAAAGTACTTGAAAATATTTTTTAACTTAAAGATATAGTAGCCTAGAATCTACAGTAGTTACAAAAATAGTTGAATACAGTTGGGGTTTTTTTACGTTATTTTCACTGGTTTCATCAGTTTCATCATTGCTTGACTTCCACTCGCAGTAAAGCCATTTGAGATGTTGTCAATATAGTTCTAACTATTAAGATCCAGTTAATCAAAAGAGTTACTACTGAGACCTATTAAGAAATGACAGAACAGTAGTCCTTACTCAGAGCAGTAACTTAGTAGGTCTCCAAATCCTTTAAGTTTTGGAACAATTTCCTAATACAGTATTGAAAGACTTAGACTCAAAATTAACATAATCTAACATAATTTTGGTGATTGTGGCTACATGGTCACACGCACACAGTGATATTTCACAGGAAAAAAGTACATTTGGAAGAGGATTCCTGGGATGCCCAACTGATGTAAAGTTTTAATGGTGTACAATAGTGTAAAGTTTCTGTAATGGAGAGATATGTCAGTTGTGTAGTAGAAAAAAGAAAAGACAAGAAATATGTGTGAAGCATGTAAGTGAATAAACTTCACTACATTCATTAGCATTTATTTTTTATTATACCACCGAACTGAACTGAACATACCATACATGGTTTTCCTGCTGCTCTTCCAAGTTAAGCATGTGAAACTACTTGGTTTCTTTAGTTGGTTCATTAGTTGATTGTTTGGCAAAATTTCAACTCAAAAACAAGGAAAAATCAACTTTATGAGAAAATGAAAATATGATTTTGGGTTTGGGCACCAGTTTTACTAAAAGTCTTTACATTAAAATTGAAAGAAACTTCAATTTCCTTGAAATTTAAGGGGAAAACATGGTAATACCAAAATGAATAATCTGGTAAAACTAAAATAAATTAACTAATTTTCCATGTTACTGAATATAACTCCCATCAAAATAACAGTTTAGTTAAAATAATTTTCCTATAACAGCTCCAAATGAGAAATAATTTCTAAGGCATATTAAGAGGCTTGGTTTCTCAGTTCAAATCTGCATGTCCAGCTTCTCTGCTCATGAACCAAAAACAGAGTTCAGAAAACCTTTTTGTTTACCCAAGTATGAAACTTATATTTCTCTATAAAACTGTCTCTAATAAGACAGTTTAACAACAAAACAATGTTATCATGGAATAGATACACTTTGTAAACACATAATGTTATTAACAGGTATTAAAGGACATTTTTCCTTTAAAAAAAAAACCCTCATAAAGCATAATATCTCTTCCCTTTCTTATACAGATGAGAAAACTGGTTGGTCTCATCGCTATTCTTCTCAGTGCTTTGGAAACCTGTCCTTACATATATTAGCTGCATCTAAATAGCTGGTTCTATTGAATTAGGAGGTACTATTCTTTCTGCATATCTTTTCCATCTCTGAAGTGACACTGGATCATCTGTTAGAGAATTTCACCATTTTGGTGGCCAGTCCAGGGAGGTGAAGACTGCCCTCAATTCCCCCTAACTTGGATGCTGCTTTGCCTGTGGCATGACCAAGCTTCGGAAAACCTGGACTAGACATTGATGCTGTAGTTCTGGATAGCGCAGCTCTCTACATAATGAGCTGGCATCACCTTTGCTGCTGTCAGAATGCCCCACTGCAAGGGCACTTCCATCTCTCTTCAGCCTTCAGCAAATGTCACAGAGCCCCACCTTGTACACCAGCTTCTGCCCATAGCAGAAGCCCAACACTATCACTATTGTGCACACATCAGGGGACTCCTTGGTCCTACCTCTAACAACTTTGGCAAAAAAATGTCTGTGTCAATTCTGTCTCACTTTTGACATCTAGAGTGTTGAGGACATCTCCACAGTAGATAAAGTACTGTACGTTGACAAGATTTTAAGCATTCTAGATTCCTCATTATAAGAAATATGCTGCTGCTCATATGACAAAAGTCAAGTGTCAACATTTAAATGGTTATATATTTTAGTTACTTTACTGCCAAACATCACTTTACTTGATATTTCTTGGTTTACAATATGTGTGAGTCAGCTGTCATCAGGAATTCATGATGATCTGCAAACAAAAGTAGACAATCTGCTAACAAAACAGGATGGAAATGTAGATTGAAAATGATTTCTCTTTCATTTAAGGCCAAATTTGGCTAACACCAGCCTCCAAAATTGAAGACATGTCAGTCAACAATATCTCTCACCATTGTTTATTAATTCAGGCCTTGATTATTCTATCAGAGTCAAACTGGCAGTGCATCTATGGTTACACATACAGTGTTCATAATAAATTACAGTGATTTGTCATTGACTTTAAATAGATATTTACATAATAAATTATTTATATAGTCTGTAATATTAACAATACTGACAGAAGAGTGCCAAATATTTTTCTGGAGAACTCTTTTTCTTCACTTATTCTCCAATGAAATGAATTCCTGGGTCCTCCTGGTTTTATTCTCCTCACAGCTAAGGAAAATAATTTTTTGCTGCTTTGTTGAAGAAGACATCTTTTCACAACCTTGAACTTACATATTCAACCAGATTTTCCTACAACCCTCACATCTATCACAAAGTAAAAGTCTTCCTAAGGAAAATGACAGAACCTGACATAATCTTACCCACCCTGTGGCTATTTTTCCTTAGGCAGTGGCTTTTTCCTTGTCACATTTGCAGAATTTTTTCCACCTATCTTCATGCTTCACATTTTCACTTGAACCTGAAGGCATGTCTTTGGAACCTTTGAATGATCATCCCCAGACTTTCTCACATAAAGATATGAAAGGGATGAATTATTTCTCAGCTGTTTTAAAGGAGCCACCTCAGTAAGCCCACATTACCTCCTCCTTCCATTTGCAAGTCTGAATCTTTATGATCTGTCCTGTGCTGCCTTTCCCAGACTTCCATAAAATTGATCATTTAGGGGCATGCCAGGGGCTGCTTAGGTGAGCCCATGTGTGGGACGCAGAAGTGCACTTCCTTCCTGGGCTGTGTGGAAGTGCTGAGAGAAAGAGCTGACAATGGGAAATCTTGCAAGAAATACTAAAATACAGGGTGGTGCAAAGTTGCTCAGGCTCTGAGAGAAGGGAATAAGTCTTGTGAGAAATGGGTTTACTTTGTGCCTTCCTAAAAGTCCCTTTTGCTTCACACATTTTTTAACCCTTTGGAAGAAATTATCTATGCTGAAACACTAGAAAGAAATTCTGTCCTCTTTCAGTTTCACAACAGACCACCAGCATGTTGCAACCTGTCATCCCTCCTCGAGACACACCTTCAGCAACAGAAGTAACTCACTGTTCTACACAGTATAACAAGCAGAGGACTGTCTCCTCTTCAAAGTCAGTGATTGCCATTCCCATTGAATATGTCCTTCCCACATCATGAAGGACTTAACAACAGGAGATGCCCCTGTGGCTTTTGCAAGGAGGGAGGATGGCAGGTGCTGGGGAGGGAGGACAAAGGCAGACGAAGTGGGAGCTGTATCAGTGCTCCAGCAAAAAGCTTTGTGGAGTGCTGCCAGGTGGAGTTTCTAAAATGAATCCAGATCTCATACATCACAACTGCTCTGATAACCAAAACACACAGGATAAATGAAAACCAAGTATTTGCTTCACATCTTCACACTGCTCTAAACCAAACTGCTAGCACAAGCACAGCACACATTGTTGAAGAAGATAGATGCAGCAGCTCAGAAGGGACAACTCAGATATGGGATGTCCCTATGCAGAGGTGCCCCTTCTGCTCTTTTGACTTCACTGCAAGCCCAAGACAATTGTGTTCTTAAAGCAACAGATGGCTAAAAGGCAGAGGGAAAGAGAAGAATATGCTACAAAGACTCCTTTCTCTCCTGCTTTCCTGTATTGTGTCATTGTTCACTTGTGCTTCCCCCTATACTGCCCTGATGTCAAACTTCAAGAGTGTAACTCCTATCCACGTATGACACCCAGACTCCACAGGTACAGTGGTGGAGTAATGGAATATAGTAAAGGGGCAGCTTTACCAGCAGGCCAGGTGCCCAAGCATGTCCTCGGAGTCCGACACTAAAAGAAGAGTGTTTTTAAAAGATGGACATGCATTTTTCAATATTTTTAATTTTACAGTACCAAGGTAATTTTTATACTTTCCAGACCCAGTGACTGAGACACAATGCAAAATACAGAATTAGAAGTGAGGAACAATGGACCTCTTCAATTAAAGCCTTTCTTTTTTGGAAAGAGCTCTTTTCTGAGTACTGCTAAGCAAAGGAAATGGAGCCTCTCTCTTAGTTTTGTATTTCAGGAACATGTCAAAATGATTGAGAGCAATTTGGACTATACCTCCTGAGAAGTGGTCTATTCTGGGAATAGGGAATGCCTGAAAACATCCTCTGCTCATTGAAGAGTTAGAAGAAGATCATCTTATCTTATAACGTCTCCTGTCTTCTCTTCCCAGTTGCTAATTTCTCACTTCTACTTAGCAATGAAAACCTTTCCCACTGAAGATTCCCAATTTCATGTCTTATTACCTTTTCTCTCCCTGCCTGTCATACTAAACTTTGGTTTTAGAGGTCAGGGAGAAATATAGTTATTGTTCAAGTTCTTGCTAACAAGTCACTAAATCAGTTTAGATAACGCAGATGTGTAGACTCTGCTTTCACTCTTGGTGGATACATAAAGTATTTTGCTTGAGTCTAAAAGCTGCAGGAGCCTTTTGACACCCTCATATCAGGTGTGAAATATGAATTTTAAGTAAGAGTTTTCACAGCAGCTTGCAAAGGTAGGCAGAAACTCCTTGTGACATGAATTTTCGTTACTGTTTGTACATGTGTATATGGGTGTGTGTGAGTGAATAGGTGTAGAAAGGTTTTTGTTTGTTCTGTACATTGAATACAGACGCTTTGTTCTTTTTGGTAAGCCTTTTTTCCTTTAATGTCTAAAACCCACCTGCAACATATACATCTCATGTTGAATTATAAAAGGGCTTGAAAAAAAATGTTTTTATGTCTTTAAAATGGGTTCTGCAAGGAAAAGGAAGGGCTTGTGTATATTGAGGAAAATACACCCAATGACTACTTTGCTGTTAAGCAACAAGTTACTTTACCAGTCTGTTTGTGAATATCTGTTTCTTGTAGTGCAGCAGTATAATCATGGATCCAGGTATGACTACCTGCTTTGCAGTGAAGAATTATCATTATTATAAATGTGTCTTCAGTTTGGTCTTCTTATGTTTGTAACACACAGGTAATATTGATAAGATCTATATGGTCTTTGGAACAACGCATTGCAAATCTAAGCTACAATTGCATTGTATTAGATGGAGAGGTCAGAAAGCTATTTCATAAGAATTTCTCCAAATTGCTAAATATTTCCTTATTAACATAAATATTTCCCACAGAATTCAGAAATTACATTGAAAAATAATGATACAGATCTTTTCAGAATGTAATTGATGGGGCCATGAGCATTTTTATCTGCTTGATTTCCTGTCATCTCAGTGTGCTGTATCTACGAAGGCAGTGGTGGAAGAAAGGATATGATTTTTCCAGGCAGAGAAGTGGACCTTCTACCAAAAGACAGACTTAATTAATTGGAGAGATGCACTGATTTTTGTAAGAAAATATATTATAATCAACATATTCCTGATGAAGACTTTACCTCTTCAAATCATCATTTTCTAGCAGAAGACTATTTCCCTGAAAAGTTTATAATTATCTAATTAGGAAAAAAACAGTTTCACTTTTTCCCTCCAAAAGCTTAATAGCTTTGTAATTATAAAACTACTGCCAAGTATACCTTAAGCATGAATTTCTAAGAAGCAAAAGAATGTTACTTGAAAATGCAAACCTTGAACAAGTTTTTACTAGCTCTTCCTTTGTGCTATTTAAATTTAGCTTGAAGACAGTTTAATTATTTCTCTCTGAATCTGGAGGTAATACTGGTTTAAAATTTTGCAACAAATTCATTTGGTTGAATTAAAACTATATAAAAGTGTAAAATAAAACAGAGTGATTTTGGTTGTAACTATGGAGAGGCTACCCATTATTGTCCAAACAGATGAATAATTATTTGAACTGTTTCCGGTGCTCAGTCAAAGCTTAAACACAAGGTAGAGTGGATGGAGAGGCAAACACCGAAAATGTAGAAGTAAGTGTTAACTCATTCTGAAAACAAATAGTGGTGCTGCAGAGCCTTCACTATTAATGGCTCTGCCATGTTCACTTTATTAAGAGAAAAGATTGTCTCTGTTAGATAAGGTGTTATGGAAGTGCAGACATATGTCTCTGTTAATAGGCTTTTTGTGTGAGTCTGATAGGGAAATAAATGTGCTGTGCTCAGATTGAAGTCCTGGTACAAATAGAAGACATGGTTGGGCAAAAGACCTTGCTGGGTGAGCATCAGGCATTGCAGCAGCTGGAAAATGAAGCATCTGGAGTGCAGAGGGAAGGAAAGGGTACTGGTAGAGGCATGGGGGATAGCGGGCATTCCCAGATCGAATACAGCACTGGGTTGGAGCTCACATGCAGGAGCTTGCAGGGGGGAAGGATGTCACTGGAGGGCTGCAAGTGACAAAGAAGGGTGAAGCAGTTTTGTGGGGATGTCCTGGGAGTGGAGAACCTCAGGTGTATTTTGGGATGTTGTAGGAGGTGGAGACCTGGGTTCATAGCTCCAAAGGCCATCCCTCTGAGACTTTCCTTGCTTCTGGTAGGTGCTGCAATGCCAAAACCAAAGCCACAGTTTCATCCTACTACTGTGGGAAGAGAAAAATTTGGGATGAAGGCAACAATAGGGGGCTGCAAAGGGATTGCTGTTGGGGAGGCTGCCTGTGTGACAGGAGCTGTTGCTACCGGTCCATCCAGGCTTGTCCTTCACCACTGAGAAAAGCCTTGCAGATCATCCCTTTCTCTCTCCCTGTCCTTGGCACAGGGAAGGCTGTTAGCTTCATATCCCAGCTGCTGGCAGTTGTGCCCTGAGCAGGGCATGAAACAGGCTGTCTGGGAAGCCCGTGGGATGGGTATTGAAGAAGGAATACATTTGTCTTTGTATTGATAGATATTTCTCTACTAGGAATGGTTTAGCTATAGTTTATCCTTCCATGCAGCAGGCGGTGTCTGTGTGTAAAAGGCCACCCTCACCCCTGTATTTTCTGTACCTTTTGTTATCATACTGCTCCAAGAATCCAGGCAGTTTCCTCAGTTCATTTGTCAACAGCACCAGGTGATGAGATACTCCATCCTACATCATGTATCTGAAAGCATCTCAGGCTTTTAAAAGCTTTCCCCTGAGAAGCTTCTAAAATGTATTGTGTTTCCTACCTTGTTCTCTGATACAATTGAGACAAAACAAATTATAGTGGCTTTGAATTTTTAAGAACATGGAGTCTTGGCAGTAGCAGCTGGAGAGAATGAGGTCTCTGGAATATATCTTGCCCAAATTATTTACAACTCAAGTGACTCCTCTGAGCAGCACTCCCTGACTCACGGATGCAGTTTGCTCTTGCCCTTTGATGCTGCATTGGAGGTGGCCAGAGACACTCCCCAGTTGTTCTTGGTGGTGTTTGCAGACAGCTTAAAGTAACTTTTTTTTTTTTTTGTTCCTTGAAGTCACATAGTCATACAACTTCTGGTCATGGTGATAAACATTATATCTAATCATCAGACACGTTTTGTTTCCTATCTGTTATTCCATTTAGGTAAATACTAAGTTCCTGCTTGATAGAGAGTGTTTTGACACTAAATTAAGCATGCAACTTGATAGAGAGTGTTTTGACACTAAATTAAGCATGCAACCCTTTGGAGATTGCTGAGTACCTATGTTGTGGCTTCTTTGGAAATCACCAACAGAACAAGTAATCTTTTCCACATATCATCTTATAAGGGCACGGTGGATAAAGAAAACTTAACCACTTTGCCACTGCTTTGCTATCATAACTTACTTTCCTGCTGCTATATATTTCTATCTGAAGTTATATAATTCATACGAGTATTAGCTACTAGTATGAAATTACAGCATTATTGTTTGTCTGCTGCATAAAGGCAGCTCTTGAAAGAAATGAAGTTATGATGGACACAGATCTAATTGATGCAGATTTGTTCTGCAAGCCTGATGTTTACTCCTACTTGGTAAAAAGAAGCGTGTGCACTTCTACGTGTGCATTGTGTAGCTACAATATCAGGGTGGGTTTTTTTGTCCATGACTGCTTACTCCTTGGATATTTTCTATATATCTCGTTCACTAATTTTTTTCTTCATTTGACTGTAATTTGAGGCTGAACCTTTCCCAGGAAAAAACTTAATTAAAAATTCTCTAATTGAAAATTTCCTAATAAGCTTTACTGGACAGGTTTGGCAATATGGCACAGGTCATTTGGATTTTACCTTCAATACAGTTTTATATGTCAAATTATTTGTAAGCCACAAAATCTCAGTATTATGTGCTCTGGATACAATAGCAGTATTATTTCAGTTTAAATGATGTTAGTGATTTTTCATTATTAACCTTTTTTTTTTTTTTTTTTTTTTTTTATTAAAATTTTCAATTTCTTTTAAGTTTTTTTAATGATTTTTTATTTTTAACCTTTTTTTTTTTTTTTTTCTTACTGGAGTGAAATTTGCAGGTACTTGTCAGATTAACTAAATAACATGTCATTCTGGTACCTCAAGTGGTCTGCTTGCTCTTTATGCGGCAGAGACTTGTGTTTTCTTTAGGTGTTCATTCTTTTAGTGTCAAAAGACCCCATATAATGTGGGTAATTGTGACATGCAGGAAAATACAATCTGAGGGACACACCATGTGTTTTTCTTTCATCAGGTACAGACTACAAAGAAACAGGAGCTGATTTACACTGCACTCTGCAGTGGAAAACAGACATCCAGAGGATTTTACTCTCCGGTCAGAGTAGGGAAATGCTGAGACATTGTGATCATACCTGCACAGATGTCAGAAGGTGGACATGAGCTGAGTTACTTTGTTTCTGCACTTAAGTTGCCTGGACTTGATCCAGCTTCCTGGATGAGAGAAGTCCATGCTCAGCACCACCCTGCCTCAGATCTGCACCTTTTGCACCAGAGCTGTCCTGTGCCTAGCTGGACTGGAGAGCAAGGAGATGCAGTGGGATCTCCCCACAACACTCCTTGTTTTCAGCAAGGTGATTGACAATGGCATGACTAAAGAAGGACTCCCACAGTGGATTTCACCATCTCAGGAATAGTTTCCGCTTCATTTCCAGAGACTTTCTTATGCAGCATGTAGGATAGCATAGACCTAACTCTAAATATTAGGTATAGTAACATGTCATCAATAATTTAGCATATTCTTACAGAAATTATCTTCTTAAATCATGGTCTTTATTCATATAGTTACTCTTCTCAAAGATATTTTGTGCTCATGAATATTTTGTTTAAAAAAAATCCCAATTCCCTCCATTTTATTTATTCATAATCTGAAAACCATTTTTTATATAAGAGAAAGATATCAGCAATTATCCTTCAAAGTCCCATTTTCAGCAGAAGTCAATAATCATAGAATTATAGAATCATAGAATTGTCAGGGTTGAAGGGACCTTAAAGATCATCTAATTCCAACCCCCTTCCCAATGGCAGGGACACCTCCTACTAGATCAGGTTGCTCAGAGACCCATCCTATCTGGTCTTAAAAGCTTCCAATGATGGGGATTCCACCACCTCTCTGGGCAACTTGGTCCAGTGTCTCACCACCCTCAGAGTGAAGAAATTCTTCCTAATGTCTAACCTGAATCGACCTATCTCTAATTTTAATCCATTCTCTATTGTCCTGTCACTGCCCAGCAGCCTAAAAAGTCCCTCCCCAGCTTTCCTGTAGGCCCCCTTCAGACACTGGAAGGCCACAATAAGGTCTCCCTGGAGCCTTCTCTTTTCCAGACTGAACAACCCCAGCTCTCTCAGTCTGTCCTCATAGGAGAGGTGCTCCAGCCCTCTGATCATCCTCGTGTCCCTTCTCTGGACACGTTCCAGCACATCCACATCCTTCTTGTAATAGGGGCTCCAGAACTGGACACAGTACATTTGCTGTACATTTAGTACCCAATTATTCTGCATCTGTTCGTACTAATGACAATTCTTCACTCCAGAGATTTTAATAAAAATGTGTTTTGTAAAGCAGTCTCTTTCTCCACATCCTGTATAAATTAACAATGCAATGGCAGAAAGCAGCCTTTGCCCCTACAGACACTACTGAGCATATCTGTGCTGCACCCTGTCACCAGTGTGGCCCTCAAGGCAGAAGGGAGGCACATAAAGATCTCAATGAAAGAGGCTTAGAAACCCCACAGAGCCATGTGCACGGTGACTTAAGTAAGATGGGAAGGTGAGCAGGGAGGACATTGAGGGTAAGCTCTTTGTAGCACCAGACTTTCCTCAACCCCATTTCCACTGAACGTCACTCTTGAGACTCAGGAAGGGTACAATGGTTGGAAAGGCACATGTGTATGGCAACATGGGGATGAGCTTTGATAGAGGTTGGCTAAAAAAGGACCACAACTGACTCTGCTATTGTCCAATATCCAGAATCACATTCCTGTTTTAAGAGATAATTAACTGTAATTTATAGAGAAAGAATTAAAAATATTGGCCTCGTGCAGTTTCAGAATCCTTTTGCATTTCTAGAAATGATGAAATATATTTTCTTTGCCTTGTGTTTCTCTTCACTTAGTAAAATTTGCTGCCTTACTATGCAGAAGTCTTTTATCCTCACTTATGTGTTTGAAGAGATACTTCCAAGTAGTTTAGACATTACATTTCAGCTAGCTGGAATGAGTACATCTATATTTAAAACAAAGATCTATCATTGTCATCTCAAAATAAAATAAGTAATAGCAAAACCATTAGCCACTGTTAAAGCCATGATATGCAAAACTGCAGCAGAGGTATTCCTTGAGACACCACAGTTAACTCTCTGGAGCTGTGCTGCTGGTGAGGAGTCATAGCTCTGACTTCAGTAGCAAAAAGTGCCAGAGCCATCACTTCCAGATCAGCACTTAATATTTTTGATAAACAGAGGAGATGGTAAGATTAAGAGCACATGCTACACCTGCTGGGTGTTGGATAGATCTTTATCAGAAGCCTCAGAATATCTCACCCATATGATACATCTTGTCTCCTCCTTGAATTTAGTTATTGATCTGAAAACTTGTCCTTGTAACACAAGGTATATATCTCACTAGAACTCAGGTCAGACTAAAATGTGACTGGGATATAAACAGTATGTAGGTGTTGTGCTTGCTTGCTTTTTGCAAAGTGGGGAGGCGATGTGTATTTTTCACCCTGTGTATCACGTTCCAATGCAGCAGTGACTCCTGAGTGTATCTGTGGCTGTACACTTCCTGGGCTGGCATGGAGAATTATGAAGAAGCTATTCTTTTAAATGACTGGTTTTGTGCTGCAGAAGAAAAGAATCAGAAGCATAGAATGGTCTGGGTTGGAAGACGCCTTTAAAGGTCATTTCATCCAACTCCCCTGCAACAGTCAGGGACATCTTCAACTAGATCAAGTTGCTCAGAGTCTCATCCAACCCAACCTTGAATGTTTCCAGGGATGGGGTAACTACCACCTCTCTGGGCAACTCATGCCAGTGTTTCACCACCCTCATTGTAAAAAATTTCTTCCTTATCTAGTCTGATTCTACCATCTTTTATTTTAAAGTCATTACCCCTTGTCTTGTTGAAACAGGCCTTGTTAAAAAGATTTTCCTCATCTTTCTTATAGGTCCCCTTGGAGTACTGAAAGGCTGCAGTAAGATTTCCCTAGAGCCTTCTCTTCTCCAGGCTGAACAACCCCAACTACCTGATCCTTCCCTTATAGGAGAGGTTGTCACATGAAAAGGTAAGGTAATTTGGCAGAAAATAAACTCCCTTGCATTCCAGCTGGCCCTCAGATATCAGAGTGTCTGGGGGTGGCTTGGTTTAGATTCTGAGTGATGGCCAATTTGGCACTTTTAGTCCGGTCGCATTCAGTCTGGCTGAACTACCACAGCTCAGATTCACTAACAGGGCACTCTTAGTTTAGTACTATTAGTCCAGTCACGTTCAGTGTATCTAAACTATCACGGCTCAGATCCCAGTCCAGTCACATTCAGTAGATCTGAACTAACACAGCTCCAGATTCACTTATAGCTCCCTGCACTCCCTGCCTAGTCACGCTCCACAGTACCATGCAGCCAGTAAGGAGCTGACAGCACCCAATGAGAGAAATTCTGCGACTAGCTGCATGAAAAGTGCAGTTTAATGAGAGAAACAGAAATACAAGTTCTTTTTCATTGTCTGTGATAAATACACTGTCTGCAAAGGATATATATATATGGTATACCAAACGCATTAAATCAAAGAGCAGCTCAAGAAGATTTCTAAGTTTAAGAGTCCAGATCTTACCCAAAGGAGACCCTAAGGGGGGGGGGGGAGTAAGGTTCAGCCTGTCGACTGATCCCAGAAGTCAGAGATGGTCCATGATGATGTCTTCCCCAACATCCCCCCTTACTTAAACCATTTTTATAATAATTTTTGCCTTCAAGGTGGAGCTTGAGTGACTTTAGTCATAAATACCTTTATTATGATTGCTGTAAATTTCTCTCGCTTTGCTTTTAAAGATACAGCTGAAGAAAATTCACAGCACAAGCTCAATGAGGGGTAGTCGAACTTTGGAGATGGGTAGCCTTTGGGACAGAGGTGTGTTTTGGTATTATAATGACATTATAATGAGCAAAGTTTGCACAAGGACAGTACTTTGTCAAAAACTGGCAGACTGTTGGCACAGGGTCACAAGCAGGCAGCTTATCAGTCCTGTAGTACCATCAAGTTCCCATCTCTGCTGTGATTTCACAGGGCCTGGCTGTGGAATCTTCACTCTACTCCATCCCCCATGCTGCTTGCAAGCAGTGTTGCTTAGGGAACTGTTGTGAAATGGATTCCTTGCATACCAGTTGCACTCTACCCTGAAAGTTTCTCTGATGTTATACCTTTCCTTAATGTGTGAACAATGCTGCACCTTTAGTGTGATTTTAATTTTTAAATCATTATTCCACAAGAGGTGTTCCAGCCCTCTCATAATTTTTGTGGCCCTCCTTTGTACCCAGTCCAACATATTTATGTCCTTCCTGTGCTGAGGACTCCAGAGCTGGACACAGCACTCCAGGTGTGGTCTCAGTGGAGCAGAGTAGAGTAGGCAGAGTAGAGAGGCAGAATTACCTCTCTTGACCTGCTGGCCATGCTTCTTTTGATACAGCCCAGGATATGGTTGGCCTTCTGGGCAGCAAGGTCCAACTTTTCATCCATCAGCCCGGGCTGCGATCAGTCCCGTCATCTCCCAGCCTGTATTGATATCAAGAATTGCCCTGACCCAAGTGCAGGACCTTACAATTTACCTTATTGAACCCCGTAAGATTCACAAGGGCCCAATTCTTAAGCTTTGTCCAGGTCCCTCTGGATGACATCCCATTCCTCTGTCATGTCAACTGCACCACTCAGATTGGTGTCCTCTGCAAACTTGCTGAGGGTGCACTCAATCTCCCCAGAAGGCTAGGGAGAGCTTTTGTACTGGACCTCTGCTTGTCTGACTTCAGTATTAGCTTATTCCCCAATTCTCCTACTGGGTCACATCAATTAGCTCTCTCCAAGGACAGTCTGAAGGTAGTGTCCTTCAGGGATGGATCCCAAATAATAGTGTTTCCAAGACTAAACTTGGTTTGGCTCCTTATATTCCTGCAACACTTCTCTAGGAATCTTTGAAGTCTCTAATACCTTCATGCCAGATCTCAGGGCATGCAGCACAAAAGCCTCAAGTTCGTGCTCTGGTAACAAGACTTTGATGGGTTTCAGCGTCAATTCATGCATCTTCCAAACAAAAATAATGTGTCTGGTTTAGGACAACAGAGCACTGGAAGAAATCCAGGAGCAAGTGGAAGGAGCAGTACATCTCATATTTAGCAGAATAGGAGAGCACTCCCATTTGTGAACATATTCCTGAAAGATGGTTCCTGACACTACTAGATTATATATTACACATATTTTATTATAATAAGCAAGTAAAAATACAAAGCATTTGTATTAGTCCCTGCATGTCAAGTCAGTACGTATGTTGTAAAAGAAACTAATATGCAAGGCCTCTCCAAGGACATAAACTCTTTCAAATCTAGTCTAACACCTAGAAAAATTCTGCTTTCCAGAGAAACAGGCCCAAATGTGACATACAACTGGGATTTTCAACAGAGACTTAGTTAGTGGATATGAAGATGTGTAAGGAGACAGAGAGATGAATTTGACTCTTATTCATGCACTGCCTTTTTGACAGTATGCACCCAACTTCCCCTGCCTTATTTTGCCTTCACATCATGTCCCTTGCCTTGCAAAGTCTTCAGACAGTAACATGAGGCTTTTATCATTTTTCCTACCTGAAACTGTTGGTATATATATATATATATATAAGTATACAGCTTCTTTATAAAGTGTTTTATGTCAATGGCTGAGAAATGCTTTGCAAGACATAGACATTACTGATATTATACTTTGCTATCACTAAGTTTTCTGCTCACTGGATGCACAGATAAAATGTTTTAGGTTAAACAGAAAGCTTATTAGTTATGCAATGAGATTTTACATTGTCTATTTACACTTTTAAATCTCTTCAAACTTTAAATTATAGTAACTTATTGTAATTATTTTTTTACAACAATTTTATAAAGACCCTTGATGTCATTTTTAGCATTGTCTTGAAATTAAAACTGTGATATCTACAACTACATGAAAGGAGATTGCAGTGAGGTGGGGGCCAGTCTGATCTCCCAAATAAAAAGTGACAGGACAGGAGGAAACAGTCTCAAGTTGTGCCAGGGGAGGTTTTGGATAATAGGAAAAATTCTTCACAGATATGGCTGTCAAGCACTGGAACAAGCTGCCCAGGGAAGTGGTGGAGTCACCATCCCTGGAAGGACTTAAAAGACCTGTAGATGTGGTGCTTAGAGACATGGTTTAGCGGTGACCTGGCAGTGCTGAGTCAAAGGTTGGACTTGATGATCTTAAAGGCCTTTTCCAACAAAAATGATTCTATGGTTCTATGATACAGATTTCTTTTAGTAAAGATTTTTTTTAAAAATCAGAATCAAAGAGATAAACCTATCAATAAAACTGAAAGAATTTGGTAGATACAATATTTCACCACAAAATTAACTAACAAGTAATAAAATATTTAGTTATGTTTTGTCAAAATATCCTGAATTAGTTTTGTGCTAAAAATCTTAGCAGAATATTCTGTCTAGAAATCTAGTTATTTTTTTTAGGATTTTTTAAAATACAATAGCAATATTGTGCTTAAGGTGGCTTTTTTGATTGAACAAACTTTATGTTGTCAACTCCAAAAAGCTATTTTCCTGCTTTTCTACACCCAAATCTTTTGAGGCCTCATTTGTTTATGCATCTGTATTCAAGCAGATGAGTGCTGTGGAAAAGCATTACTTCTTTATACCATAAATTACATTTTTAAAATCATTACCTCCATACAGATAGTGGTCGAAAATCTACAAAAATGCCATGCTGAGAAGGCATTTGCTGGGGCTAAAAGAAGAGTAAAATCCCCTAACATTGTCATCTGTCTGAGCAGTTATCCTGGTTTGAGTAAGAACTAATTCTGTTAAGTGATTTTACTTTTCAGCTCAGTTCTAACTAACTGCACTTTCTGAAGTTAGCAGCATGTTTTCACAAGCATTGTCTGCTTCTAGCAGTGATAACTTCCAATGTTTAGAGTTAGTACCAAGGACTGGTGTGCAGACCAAGGCCACCGTTGGATCTTGTGTACCACATTGAGTGTGCAGAAAGTAAAAGGAAACACCAGGAGAGAGGAACAGACAGGACAGGTGACCCCAAACTGATCAATGAGGTATTCCAGCCCTTATAAGTCATATTTGATATGAATGGGTCTTGGTCCTCTTGACTCACTTTGTCAGCTTTTCTTGACTTGGCTCAGGTCCTCTTCCAGTTTCCTTACACCCAAGGAGTACTCTGTCCATTCTGCTTTCAATCCTGACCTGTGTGTTCCTGAATACAGCACCAGAATCCAGCTCCTGAACACAGTTCCCATCTGCCACTGAGCCCAGTCTGGGAATCTTCCAGTGCCTGCTTCACAGCATCAGTGGTGACTGTGATGTAATTGCCCTTGGTTGGGGGAGTTTGGGTTTGATACTGGTTTCACATATATTTGTATTCGTATATTTTCATTTTTGTTAAAGCTGTTCTAGTTTCCTTTCCTAATGGCTAAGTCTCTCTCCCTTATTCCCTTTCTCTTCCCCTTTGGGGAGGGAGGGGGGTTGAGAGTGTTACTGGTCTAAGGGGCCACCCTGACCCTAAACCATAACAGGTATACATTACAAACAGTACAGGAATGCCCTCACAAAACTCTTTTGTAGACAAAATAATCTTACCTGATTTGATAGAAAAAAGTTTGAGATTTACAGAGCCTTGTCAGGAAGCAAGTGTTGCTTTTACACTTAACAGTTGTCATGAAATAGTGTAAAGCAAAGAAGCAATAATATATCAGAAGGTGAAATAGCTGTGAGTGCCCCAAATGCAAGGCGGCATGAGGTAGAACAGGGATGACTTAGTACAGGAAAGAACATCAGGCAGCTAGACAGAGATGGCCCTGGTTTTGAAGTGCAATACATGGGCCTAATGGCTACTACAATTGTGGCTGTCAACATGCCACGTGAATGCTAACCAGGAATGTCAGGTTTCCTTACTCCCATGCCTTCTCAAGCAACAGTAGCAGGATAATCGTGACCTGTCTGTTCCTCTTGTTATCTCTATGAGAGACCTATTGCCATTAAAATAGAATCTAATAGCATCAGAGTTTTGCCTCTGAAATGTGCAGGTGCTTTATTTATTCCTTAACTAAAGGTGGTAGTGTTAGTATGCAGGTATTAAAAGTGTGCAAAATACCATCATTTAATTTTTTTAAAAGACTACTTATTGTAAAAAAAAAAAAAAAGAAAACAAAATGAAATTATCTCTGTCTACTACAAACACACTAAATTTCATTTTTCTCTAGGAGCCCTTTCTTGCTTATAAATATGAATATTAGCACACAAAAATCATTGTCAGTTCTTTTTAGTTGTCATTTACACTCATCAAAAGAAAATAAGACAACCTGATGACTCTTCAATCTCTGCTGGACTTTGACCATGGAAGTAGAAAAAGGCAAGAAAATTTAATTTTTCACCACTTCTGTGACACTGCTGCCAGCAGAGTTCCGGCTTTGTGAACAGAAACTTCCCTTTGAAGTCTTGTGTTTGATGAGATTGACCTTACTCTGTGCATTATCCTGTTCCTTTTCAGCCCTGCCCGAGGAGTTCAGGCAGGCAGGACCATACAGACTCATCAAAGCTACAGTGGAGACATAGAAGGCACAAAGGGCTGGGCTTTCACCCTGTGAAAGGCAAACAGAGAAGGCTGGTGGAAGGCGATGTGCCAAGGCACTGAGCAAATTTTGAGGGACTTGGATTCAAGGTCTGCCCTTGGTTTGCCAGGCTAACTGCTTCCCCTGCTGGCTTCTGCTTACAGCCAACGGGGGTACTACCACCTGATAAAACTCTGCCAAGGAGATTTCAAAGAAAAAGTTTAGGTTGTTTTGTAAAAGTGACAGAGAGATTAAATCAAAGTTATAAAATATTTTTATTTTTATGAAGAAGCACGTGGAGATCAATACACTAGAGAACAGTCAGTAGCCCAGTGCATGTGCCTGGGCAGAGTGAAGGAGAGGAGAGGTTTTGGCACAGACCAGCATTTTAAATAAATCAAACCAGCCAAATATTCCAGCATTGTTTACTTATATTTTCATCCTCTTGGACTGAATGAAAATGTTTTCAACTGATTCCTAAGAGCTAGCCCTATTAAGCATTTGTGGATCTACACAGGAAAAACATAATGTAAGGGCCTTATGCTTTGACTGTAGCTAAGTTTATGAGGCAATTTCATAAAAAGCCTTCCAACATGGTGGAGATAGACAGAGTTTGTCCTTCACTCAGTGCAATCCCATGCAGCAAGATGTGCTGTATCCTCACAGCACCTGTGATTTTCCATGAGAGCAACACCTGTCACATCTGAAGAAACCTCCCTCCATCCACCACCCCCTCTAGCTGCCATCAGTGTCAGTGGCTTTACTGGAATGGTAACTGAGAACAAGTTATGAGCATGAAAAATATTTGAATAACTTCCTGACCATTTATCATGCAGTCCTAACAAATTTCACTCAGTTATTGTAAAACTTTGCAATATTAATAATTTCTCTAAAATGTAAATTTATGGAATCATGTTGGACATGATGATCCCAAGGGTCTTTTCCAACCTGAGTGATTCTGTAATAATCTGTGATAAAGTTGTTTCTAGAAAACGTAAGCTGTTGGTTTTATTTTCCATAAACAATTTGCTACTTCTGGTTTCTGAGAAAACCTTTAAAATCCGTGGTGATAAGTAAAAAGAGAATCCTCAGCAGTTTGGGCACATATTTCCAGGAGGGTACCACCTCTCTGAGTGACTGGGACAGAATATCAAGGGGATACAGTCACACAGGCAGGTTGACAGCAGTCACTTGTCCAGTGCCCTCTAGGACGGGATGGGACTCTGCAGTGCCCAAAACAGCCTCACTCGCATTTCTGGGCACCCCACCAACTTTGCCCCAGTTTTCAAAAGGGAAAAAAAAAAAAAAAAAGTATTATGTCAGTAACACATATTTACAGTTGGTTTTCCCCTTTGTTTCTCTGTGTGTTTAAATAAAAGAGCAAGATGGCTAATAACTGTCACAGCCATAGGCAGTGAGCAGAGGTATGTGCACTCACACCTCCAAGAACTCACTGAATGATGCACAGTGACATTATTACCAATCTTTAACCACCTAGGTGTCTTTTATTACATTAAAATGAACACAGCAAAATTTGATAAACCGGCCAGGAGCCCTGAGGTTAATATATGTCCCGGAGATCTTGTACTTTTGAAAATTAGTATTTCTTTTCAAACTTGGCTTGGAAAAACCCTAAGGGTTTGTTAACAAAGAATTTGATTTATAGAAGTAACTGGCTTACTGCTGCAATACCATAGGGATTTATTTTGACCGTATTTCAGACATTTCTGATTTGTAGTACTGCTGTGTTGACAACATAAGTTTTCATATTTTTCTTATCTTCTTGCAACTATTTGTTTACTTTGTTGCTAAAGGTTCTTCTTAGTATCTGTGGTGGAGGCTTTTTTTTTTTTTTTTTTACTTTGGTTATTTTCCTTTTTCTGTGTTTGGATTTTTGTTGATGGTAAGGTCTGTACTTTTTGTGAGTGAGAATATTTTCCACAGATGCAACAACCAGCAGGAAAATGCTGAGAAAATGCCAAAACCTCAAAGGAAAAACAACAAAATAAAAGGAAGAAAACAGAGAGCCACTTCCCCTCAGCTGTGACTTTTCAGCTTTCTAGGATAATGAATGGTTATTCCTCACTCTGATGTACCTCTAGGGCTTCAAGCCGGTGATGAATCATATGCCTGCTACCTTACAAAGGATTTTAGTTCCACTATGACTCTGTCGTGTAAGTGACAGAGACTTGTGGACTTCAACCCTTAGAGATAGCCATAAAAGAAATATGTAGGAGCTTCAGGTGGTCACAGATAAGCTAGGACCTTCAGACTTGAAATGTCCACCCCAGGCAGATTCTCTTTTAGCTCCAGTTCTCTGACAGCACTGTTGAGGCAGTGCTGGGCATCTAAAGCAAGGCCACTCCTTGACTCTGACTCAAAGCAAGAGTGCCCAGAAGGGAGTTTGAGAGAAAGGATGTAACATGCCTCCTTCACTACTTTCTTTGGCTGAGAATAAGCCTCCTAAAGGGAAGGGCTGAAGCTTTTATATACTGGCTTGTGCTCAGCACAGTGAGATGGCTCCTGGACATGCTCTCTCTGCCCCTGCTGTCTCTGGATCTACCCTGTGATAACCCATTTGGCATAGAAAAAGTCTAAGCACCAAACACGTGATCCTATTCAAAGAACATTAAAGACAGCTTAAACAGAGCCTACATTGGTAGATAGAGTCCTTCCATGCTTGCATCTTCCCCCTGTCCTCCGTCGTCCCCTCTCCCCACCCCTCATTGTGTTTTTAAGTGTGCCACAGAATAATATGTTCTTTGGGAGATTTATTTGCAGTAACAGAAAGTCAGAAATCAGTGATTCAATTGTAAAGAATGGTGGTAAATTAATAAATAAATAAATCCAGGTTATGCAAGACAGAACTCTCAGCATGCTGTTTCATCAGTTCTGGCAAGTCCTATCTGTTTTATTGGTTTAAAGCACAGTTGGTCACAGGGTATTGTTTCAGCAGCTGGGCCGTGTGTTGAAGTGAAGGGAAGTGTAGCAACATTACAGAGAGAACTAGGAAGGAGATTATGGGAAAAGGATAAGGAGTTGGCTTTTATGAAGGAAATTTTGAAAGAGGCACACAAGGGATTGGCCAAAAGAAATTCAGATTATATTAACCTGGGTCCTCAAATGACTGTGTCGAAGAAAGAGAAGGAAAAAGAAAAATAATTTAACCATTGAACTTGGAAAAGATGGAATGATAGTACCTAAATGCAACCAAGCTCTTGAGTGTCTAAAAGACATTTAAAACGAAAGATGGAGTCATTGAAAGGCATTATTTAAACCTAATTATGGACTTAAGAATAAACAAACAAATGACAACTGGGATTGTCACAAATGAAATGAGAGTACAAGATGAGGTTGCCAGAGTGATTTTATTAGCAGAGAAAGATAGATTAAACAGCAAGAATAAAAAAGAAAGAAGAAAACCTAATCAGCATGAAAGAAACCAATATGAAACTCTGAGTGCTCAGGGGGCTTTGAAGACAAAATTAAAATTTTAAAGAGAAGAGAGAATTTACAAAGTCATGTTGGACTTACCTGTTTCCTCGTCTTCTTAACATATATGTCATGTCAGGTTGAGACTTCTGCCATTAACCTGAGCAAACAGAAGATGAGGGAGAGTGTCGCTGTTTATACCAGGAGTGGAGAGATGCAGCAACACACAAATTCAGCAAGAGAAGGCAAAGAAGCAACTTTATTAATTTATAACCCTAGCCCCATAAGGCAATTGGTCAGTGATCACCCATCTCCTAGGCTAAAGTCCTACAACACCCATTTCAAAATATTTTTTCAATGTACCATAAACAGAACTTGGCAAAACACCAGGTGTTGGTCCAGCTTACAAAAGCCATCCTACTGTTTTTCATAACACTGGTGAGAAAGGCAGGACTCTCACCGAATATTGTGAGAACCTGAGAAAAAAAACACTGCTAGCAGCTTTTCAGCATCCACAGGCGAGAAGCAGGTATAGGAACACATTTCTACATGGGAGTATGAAGAAGAGACTGGGGGTCGCCTGCTTGTCTGTGCTGTATCAGTGACCCCTTGCGAATGTGTGCCCTGTCAGAACCCTGCACAGCTAAGGGCAGGGATGGGTAAGGGCACAGTCCACAGTGGCCAGGGCAGAAGGGGAGGCAGAGAAGCCCCATAAACATATGGATGCTGCAGCTGAGGAAACCTTGAGGTACCAGGATGTTGTCATATGTGGATATTCAAAGGACAAATAACTCAGTATTGTTCTCCACAGCTATAGGGTTGAGGTTCAAAGCCTTCTTGCCTGCACATAACACATTTTGTGGGCAGTGGAAAATCCAGCAGTGTATAAGCCTTTTAATGCAGTCTACCTCAATTACCTACTTTAAAACTTGTTTTAAAATCCTTCAGCATCTTGTGCTTTATTGGCCTAAGAATGCAAAGCAAACTTGACACTTTCTATCCAAAAGTAAAAAAAAGGCTTTAACAATTCTTACAGTTATTTGTATAACCTTTTCAGAAATGCTCTGTTTTCTTTCTCTTTGCCTTTTGTTTACTTTGAGGTTTGTAGGTTTTGTTATCAGTAGTAACTTTGAAATGTAACAAGAAAGTAATTTTTAAGAAGCCAACATGAAATGTTTTACACTTTTAAAGAGTAAATTGTTAAAGCAAACTTTTATTCAAACAACATGAAGGACTAGCTCTTGTTAACAAAAGGTCAACATGGTCTGTGGCAGCTTCAATGAAGATTTAAATGTCACAGTACTAGAGCTTGTGCTTGCTGCTAACACAGCTTTTACAATTTTGGTTTTGCATTGTTGTTTTGCAGTAGGAGTGGAAGTGTTTGTGTATGAGAAAAAGAACTTGGCTAATACTGTGGGCTAAATCCCAAGGAGGGCTAATTAGCCTGTTTGACCACACTATCACCATGGGTGTTTTCTTCTGAATGTAGCAATGAGGCAGCTAAATTTCAAGAACATAAAATATCTACGCATTTTGTTTCCCAGCACCTTTGTGTGTCGGAGATAGGTCTAACTGATGCTAAGGTAACAGCTGTCCATTTTGGGAAAAGAACATGCAAGGGGCACGATGTCTTCCATCACCTGCATCAGTGTTTATGTTTGAATAGGCTCATGGTCATGTGTAATCAAACATGAGAAATGAGAAAAGAGAAAATGTGAATTTGGGATAAGATGTTAAACTGAAAGTAAAGTTAAAGCAACATCCCCCCCCCCCATAGTATTTTAGAATATATTTAATAGCTTAATATATATATTTAATTTATTGATTGTAATTACTGGGTCAATACAATAACATCCAATACTTTGAAAACTCAACTGATAAATAAAGGAATTGCTATGTACAATTTCTATGTATCTCTGCCAAGCTGCTCAAGAAACAACTGTCCTGCTCATGATGCTATATGAAACACTAAGAAGAAGAAATAAAAAACAAAGAAGACATTAAACAGAAGAAAAGACAAACAAATGGACCTTCTTACTAAAGCTTGGACTTTTCATTCTGGATGAAATTTCAGTATTTTGAAGCTTTTGTTTTTGTGGGAATGAGGACTGACAGTATTTACATTTTCCATGGAAAGGGAATGTATTAAAAGAATTCCTTTGGAAAACCAAGACCAAATCTTTCTGAAACAACACAAAGTCTTCTTCCAAGCAGCTATGCAGAATCCACTAGCTGTTTGGGATGCATATTCCCAAAGCTTGCAGCCTCCCAGTGTTGGGAAGATGTTGGGGCCTTTATAGTCAGGAGGGTCATTGAGCCCTGTGCATCCTCTTCTAAGGACAGTTCCTCCTCCCATGCCTCTTCCACACATCCTGAGTGCCTTTGCACCTCTGGTCCTTTGAGCAGGGACATCCTACTGCCACAATGTGGGCAGCTTAGTAAATCATCCAAACATCAGGCAGATTTAGGAAGGGCTATAAGGTTACATCAACCATACAAAATATTTTTATACACCAACCCATGAAATTTTTTTTCGCTGATTTCTTACTGTTGCAAAAACACAGTCATGTTAGTACTGGGTTCACTACTATTTTTCAGTAATTACAGTAATATAGACAGTAATTCTGTTGCAGCTATTGCAACCAACTTCTTACCAGACTACAGACAGAGGCTGTATAGCTCATCTGTGGCAACTCAGAGTTTAGGGTCCAATCAACTCCACTCGTGTGAATGTTAAATTAAAGCCAGGAAATTTTGGTTATTCTTACACATCAATGTCTGAATTTCAGTGTTACTCTCTTTCTCAGAAGGGCTGTCAATCTACTTTTTAAAATATACCCTTGATGTTCCATTTTGGCATGTAAGACTGAATTTGAAATGTAAATAGCTTGCATGTGTAAAATTTCCTTTTTCTGATAAAGTAGAAAAAGCATACATATTTTTGCTGTGCTGATAGGTTTATAAATGCATAGGGAACTTAACATTACAAAGTTCTGAAGTGCAGTTATTCTACACAAATTGGTACTCATGGCATCCTCCCTTCCGAACTTGTTACCTGCAATGGTAGTAAGATTAACATTCTCTAGAACTGCACAAAAAATAGATGATAGCTCCAATTAACAGCTGAGCAGTATAGTTAATTGTGAAGTTTAGTATTTTCCTCTCTCTGTTTTCTACAATTTCATTGCACAAAACAGAAAGTCTCTGGTTACCTGGATTAGCAACTGATGCTTTTTCATGACTTTTTCGTAGTTTATTTTTTTATGATTGCACTGTCTTTATAATAGTTTTCTAATTGGTAGCTGTTGAATAATAAATTATACCTTTCATATCCTATTTTCATAGTGTGTGTTGTCATATGCCTTTTTTTTTCCAGGTTTTCATTTGGGGATATGCTTCATGAAATATAAAACTTGTCATTTTAACTTTAAAATCACTATTTGTAGTAAAAAATAAAATCAATATTATAATTTGTATCATACTCTTTTCAGGACAGACTCTAATCACAATAGTTCAACTGCATTGATGTGCAAAACTTAGGATGCCAACCCAGTCATACTATTTTCCTGTGATAAATAGTGTGAAGTTGCTAAAATGACTGTACTGGGGGTTAAAATTATTTCAATTTGTAAACACACTAGAAGGAGTCCTGACTATATAGAAAACTGAACAGAACAAACTGTAAGACAGAGGAGCAAACCCTGAGGTCTCACTGTCTTGCAAAACACGCCCAGAGTAAGCCATGTTTGCAGGCTGGGTACCACAGATTGGGTGCCATCCAGGACAGGCAAGGTCCAGAAACAGAATGGACATCGTTCTCCTTCCTTCTGGTCCAGGTCCCAGCAATGGTTAGAAGAATGCAGCTCTGGCTTTTTAATCATCATGTTTTGGCCCAGGAGTGAACAAATACAAAACTCAGCTGAACTCCTGATCTGGGCTGGATTTTTATCCCCATTTGAAATTGCCCCTGAGCTGTTCTCCACTTGGGATATGGACCTCATGTTGTTTTTCTGGACTGAGTTCAGCCATGAGTTTCTCCCAAAACCAAGGTCTTTTTGGCCATGTTGACATGAAACAGCTCTGTCAGATGCAAAACATAGAATAGCTCTTGGCCCTGCTTCCTTTTCTCCCTAAATATGGGCACAATATGTCTGCTTTGGCAGAACTGTTGAGGCTGATATTAGAGTGGTTTTGAATCCCATCCACAGATTATCCATCAGATTATTTGCCCTTTTGAGACCTAGCTCTGTATATGAAGAAGTATGCAGAGTTCTCCTTTATCTTCCCTGGGTCTAGTCTCCCAGGAAAAACTTTCTGGGAAACTAAAAAGGTCAGGATAAGACACAGTATTGTGGTAGGAATAAACAATCAATGTTGCACTTGTAATGAGCATGACAAATCTCATCTAAAATTTGAGGTACAATTAATGCACAGTATAACTTTAAGATCTAGCTCAAGGCACCAGTAAATTTTTTGAAGTGTTTAAAGAAGTTTCTCAGAAGCATTTGACCTCTGTGGTAGGTGTGGCTGTTTTTTGTATTTCTGCATCAGACTCTTCAATCACAGTCAGCGATTCTACTTTTGTAGTCCTTTCATCCTTCAATCTTATCTGCAGTTTCATGACAACAAATTTTCACAGAGTGAAAACAAAGCATCTAAATTAATATCCTAGTTTAATAAACTGCTTTATGGTAAAGCATATGAAAAAAATCACTCTTAGTGGTTACATGTAAAGCAAAAGCTATGCCCCACTATCCCATATCTTATATTTTTCCTATTCTGCTCCAAGCAGGAATTATGTTCAAGTATTATTGTTAATTTGAAATAAGTGACTGAACTGAGGCGTATCTAAAGCACACAAGTATTTCCAGACATGGTAACCAGTATTGATACATGTCAGCTTGAGAGAATTCTACTCAAGTCAAGTTTTATGTATGGTTTTGCTAAAAGAAGTGAAAGACCTATTTCTTTGTCTGCTTCTGTCTCCTTTTGCTTCTTTTCACTGAAAGGTACACACAGTGTAAGCATATTTTTCCCAACAATTAAAGTTGAGCAATAGATCCTTCACTAGATATATTGCTAACAATTAGTTGGCAGAAGATAGAAAACCTACAGACTGTACTTCTATGTGGTTCTGTTGGCTCAGTTTGTCATACAAAAATAGCACCCCACAAACCGTATACAAAGAGATAATGATCGGTCCATAACAAGGGTGTGTATAATCAAACTTCCACTTTCAGCCAGCATACAAGATGGAGAGTTTGGACAGCTTTGTTTATTTAGTAAGTTTGCCAGTAAATGTAGCTAGGATAGAACTGTAGAGACCCAAACAAAGGAAAAAAAACCCATTAAGATAATTTTCTGGCCATTGTCTTCCTACTATTGGATAAGCAGGCATCGGATCAACAGGTTTCCAGCTTGTGGAGTCCTTTGTGCTGTGCAGGGGACTGAAAATGTTTGAGAATGTTCCCACTGTCATTTAATACTTTTCTGAACTTTCTACAACATCTAAAAGTTACATAAAATGTCCTGCAAAGCTGTAAACAGTATGTCTGTGTGCTGTTAGATACATGCCTACACTTCACCCAGAGGCAGATGTCCTGCTAGGATTTTTCTAAAGGCAGTTGCAAATACCTGCCTTGCATTTGTGATGCAAAATGTATCTGACATTTCTTTTCCCAAACTGCAGTTTCTGTCTTGGAAACTCTACTTCTACACTGGTAAGGGAAAATACGGTTGACACAAAACAATACAAATGTGCTGCTTCCTTCTACACAGATGATAATAGACCTTCCCTAGAAACTCTGCTTTTTCATAAAAAGAATCTGTCTGCTCACAAAAACACCCACTTTTAATTAAAGACTTTACCAAACAATTGTTAGGAAGATGCTGAATTAAAAAAACACCAAGCAAACAAACAAAGCCCACACTGTCTTCAGAAGGCTGTTTCAAATTGAGCTGACTAGTACACTCAACTTCAGGCAATTTCCCTTGGGTTTGGTCTCAGACAAATGAAGTTTCAATTACACCTTGTATACTGTAGGCAATATTGAGACTTGAAAGGTTTTCAAAGATCAGAATGAACTGTTTACTAATTTGAAACCTGAAATGTTCATCCAAAGACTTAGTTGAAAGGAACTTCTTTGCCTCTCTACCTTTCCCCCATGGATGAATGACTTTATCCTTTGGAAGTGAAATTCAAAGACCTAACATTCCTTTCTGACAGATTTCCTTTATATCTAAATACACGTGATTTCTTTCCTAATAAGGGTCAATGCTATTATCTTTTGCCTATTACCAAATAAGGACCTTGAAGACAAACATGCTACGTTGCTTTAGTGAATATCCATGCATATATACCTTTATATTAAACTATATGAACTAGTCAGACTTATATAAACTCAGTCCCACACAGCATTATGTTATTTACATACTTTTCTGCACATCATATCACTGTGGTATAAAAAGCACAATGAAGTCAGTCTGATGTCCCTCACCTGCTTTGATAGATGTTGGAGTTTACACATGAAAACAGACTGCTCCTACACAAAATTATATCAATGTATACTGCTTTTCCCTTCTTTGTCTAAAGATGTAAGTAGGTCTTTTAGAACTAGATGAATTCAAGTTATATCAGCTTTAATAGACTCAGTGTCAGATTTTGCCCTGGTCTCCTGATCTATATTAACTTTAATGAGTCTGCATGCAAAGAGAACTTGATCTTTCAAGGTCAATAGGAATTTTTCATTACTTTAGGAGGCACTGGACTCAACTAAAATGATGACAAGTTGGCTAATATTTCTGATGTTCTGTATTCTGAGGGGTTTCTTAGCCAAGACTATTCAATTCTTAAATTTTCAGAATTCATTCTGAGGGACTCAGAGACTCTAAATGTGAGAGATTCTAACCTTTGTGGAATTGAAGATGAAAGCATCCTGCTGTCAGTAATTTAGAATAATCTTTCAATGTAGCAGAAGTTTCAGGTTATCTGTAGAAAACACAAAGTTCCATTATGAAAAACAGGATGAAATCCCAAAAAGGGCTATGGAAATTAAAGACCTAAAAAATCTGATGACTGGGCTAAGATATTTGTTGAGTGGGTATGTGTTGAAGGCAATTATACATATGCATACATTTTGAAAGAATAATTTAATATGCATGCTGTATCAGGGAATTAATAAAGCTAGTCAAGCCAATTTAAGTACCTGTAGACTAAAATAGTGACTTGGAGAGAAGGAAGGCAAAAACACATTTAGAAGATATGATATATCTAGTAGAAGATATTTCTAGTAACTGGGGGGAGTTTTGAAAATTACAACTAAAAATGTGAGAAAAAATGTGGATGACAGGTGGATTTTTTTTTTTTTTTTCAATACAAACACCAATTTAATGAACTGAGATCATATTTAAACCACTGTCTGTGGATAGGTATTTGCTGCAGTCAGTAGGGGAACCCTGAAGTTGGTCAGATTCCGTGATGAAATCCCTGCAAACTGAGCTTTCAAGGAACTATCAAAGCTTTTCCTTCACTCAGCATAATTTTCAGGATTGTGATCTAAATGCACTATGATGATTTTTATATACATATTCAACTGCTCCTAGATAAATTATTTTGACTTTGAATTCAAGAGCATTTCCTATAAATGTCTCCTACAGATCATATGCAGGGAAAGCAGAAGCATCAGAAACAGCTAGTAAGTAGGTGCAGTATGAAGTACATTAAAAATACAGGGTATACAGTAGTTCAGGAAAGGACATGTTTTTGTATTGGGAAGAAGGATATGGGTACATGGGAATTTAATTCTATTCTGAGTGAGATATCACATTTTATAACATTCACAGTCTCTTTTGAGAACAGTCAGCCATCTCTGCCTCAAAAACTCTCAAAATAGTTAGATTTCTTACTTAAAATGATAGATAACTGTGAAAACCCTCTGCTTTTAAACTGTAAGTACCTGATTTCAGGTAAAAAGATTCAAAAATAGAGTCAGTAAAATACTGTTACCTTGTTCTTCAATGGAGACTACAGTTAAATGAAATTTTGCAGATAGCTATGCAAGAACTTTATCCTCTTTCTAAAGCACTGAAATGTGAGCCAGATTTGAATCGGAAGCTGTGTAACTAAGGTTAGCCCAATCTAATATAATCTGCTGGAGAGGAAAAGAATATTAGCATTGGCGCAGCACCATATTAATAAAAACACATGGCTTATGGCCAACATGGGCCATGGGAAAGCTGTGGAGCACTGTAAAAGAAGCCTAGAAAAGTAACCAGATGATGAGGAACCTTATAGATGGGTGTATGGAAATTCTGCTTTTTGCAGAGAAGATACACAGGGGACACAATAGAAGTCTCTCTTATTCTTGTCTGGTTTCTCTGGAAAAATCTGCAAACCTTGACACTGAATCACAATGAACTGCTGGGACAGGATAGGACACACCATTTGTACAGCTTTCTAGGTGACACAGACCATAGCAGCTACTCCCTGCTATCACTCATACATACAGACACAGCAAAAAGCCATTCAGGAGTCCATATATAATTTCTCTACCAGGATATATATTTAGTGATATGGAATGAATATAACATATTGTGGTCTCTGTATTACATTTTTTAATAGTATTTTGTCATGTGAATTTCCTTGGTTTTGACTATTGATATCTTTTGACAATTCTGGAATTTCAGTTACAGAAACATTCATAAACTAAATAATTATTTTTTGTCAAGCAACTCAGTATTTTATTAAATTTGGAAAATAGTAAAAATTTTATTGCATTAGATCCATTTTTCACCTTGCTTGCATTTTTAACCTTGCTTCTTGGCATGGTAGTGGATACTGGTTCTTATCAACTGGTGTTGCATGTGAGGAAAAGTCATTATGTTATGCCACCTAAAGCTATTCTTTCTGTCCTTGGCATACTATATCATATATTATCTAAATTATCTATGCATTAATCACTATATTAGTTGGTTCTATTTTGCCTGGTGATGCCTTAGTTGTATAGTAAACTGGATAATCATGACCATACGAACTTTAGCAGAACCAGAAACAACAGTGCAGAAAAAGTTAATTTTTCTGTTTCCTATGTATAGTCTATAGATTGTGAATGAAGGCTATACTACCATTAGTAGATCATCTTAACAAGTTGGAAAAGACCTCCAAGAACAGTCATCATTTTTTCTCATTTGCCAAAACACATTAACCCAAATCAGAGAAGACAAGATAAAAGAGGAAGAAAGAAGAATTTTCTTCCTCTATGAAGTGAAGTGACATCAGTTTTATAGAGAGAACAAGTGAATAAAAATGTTTCAAAGCAACCTTCAGTCAGCAGGAAAGTAAACTTTCTGCTGGTTTTACAACCATTTCATAACCCCTAAACTTTATATTTAATGATCTTTATGACTCAGCACTTTTATATAGATTTTGTTCTCTGTTAAGGAAAAAAAACCCTCTTTTAATGGTGAAAGTTTATTGTGCAGTGAATACATAACTGAAGAAATATATTCTTCTAAGAACATTCTAGAAAATCAGAGTATCTAAAAATGAACAAAAGTTTCCTGAAAAGGTTTACAGATAGTAAACAGATGAGTCCAAGTACTCATCCAGCTATTTCTTCCATTTTAAGAGTCAGGAAACAGCAACTACTTTTTAGAATTTGGGGAGTACCTCCAAAGATATTGAGAAGATATTCCCAGCCTTGGGAAAAAAAACAGACCTTTGTTGTTTTTCTGTGTGCTTTTGGCCTTTTGTATCCTTCTGATAGAACAAACAATGATCAACTTTTGCCTTTTGTTATGGATATGGAGGTAGTTTTTGTTTGTCATAAAGATGAGGTTCCCAAGGTCCACCTTGAAAAGATCATGTGTAGGACTTTGCTGGTGCTGGTCACTCTCCTCCAAACTTCTATGTAAAATGTTGCAATATTTAAGCTAATCATAGGCTTCTTTGGGGTTTAGTGTTCCTGGATGATCCCAGGTACTAGCTGCTGTCTGAATTCAACAGCCACAGACTTGTCCCTTGGTTTTGGTGTCTTGTTTCAGAGTGCTTCATGTGGAGACACAATGGAGTGGGGGGGTGTTCTTCCAGCAGCATGAGGGCTGATGTGCCTGGGGTTGTGCTGGTGGCCTGCACATGTTGTGGAAGCCACAAAACTCCAGAGGAGGTATCACGAAGGGCTGATGTGAGTGGGAGCAGGTTGCTTACGGAGAGTCATGTGAAATGCTCTTAAATGTTGTGTCCTGCAGAGGCAACCAGGATGCTTAGCTCCAAAGCACAGCGTATTTTGAATAAGCAAATTCAAAATCTACAGATTGTTACAACAGAAAGCTGGAAATTATCTTTGTTAAATTCTACTTTCCAACGTAACTGTGATCTATAATGCTTTTGGAGCTCTATTGCACAAAAGACAGAGATGCATACTGAGGATGCCACCAAACAACTGTGCCTTGTAGAGCCAAAGCTGACTAAACAAAACCTTTCAGTAAAATATGGGAGGAACACACTGTAAGCCAGAGCAAAGTGTGTTTCAGTATGCAGTCTATAATTGAAGATGTCCCTGGGTATATTTAACGAATGCATCCTTTTCCCAGAAGGACGTTCAAAGTCCTGAGTTATGAGGGTACATTTTAAAAAAAAAAGATCTGTAAAAAATCTGCATATGCCTTCCTCATATGTCAAAAATATCATTTTGTTTCTATTTTGTTAGTGCGCTTACTGGCCATTCTTCAGCCAGCAACTGGTAAGATAATAAATCACAGGAAGATTAGAAAATTGTTTGATTTTCTGAAACAAACTTTAAAATGTGATCTGTCAATGGTTTACCCATGTTGTTTGAAACATGAAAGAAAATAAAGTGGAAGATTAAAATACAGCAAGAACTCCTGATCACATCCAACAAACTCCTGCATAAAATAATAGCTTCTTTCCACCCATAGACATTGCTGGCATCAAAAATCAGACCAAACTCTCTGAAAGTTGGAAACAAATGCACACAGTTCGCATATGTAACTGTGGCTAAGGCTTCGTGAAGGAATCTTTGGAGACATCACTTGTTTGGCACTGACATCAGTTTGTCACTTGACAGAAGTTTATACCTGAGATTAACAGATACCAGAGGTCTGATTTCTTCAGATTATTAATATTTTTCCACAATAAAAATATATTTAAACTTTGAAGGGTCTCCTGCTTGCCAGTAGTATGTTACAAACCTGTTCTGGTAACACAAATCAATATTTTGGCTGTAAATTTTCAATTCCTTGTAACTGTTCAGGGATAAACAATTTTAGCTCAGTGTGAAGGTTAGAATTCTTTACATTATCAGGTACAATGCCTTTCTTCAACTTTAAGACCAAGTAAGAATAGCCACAACACACTGTGTATCTCTATTAGCTTAGTGCCTCATTGATTGCACTGACAAAGTTTTTACTGGAATTTGTCTTCAAAATAAAAAAAAAGCTTATTAAATATTTTCAAAATATTAAAATTCTGTAAGTTTTGAAAGACATAAAAGTATCCATATATCTTCTGAGTTTAGCATTTTATACTTTCTTGAATATTTTGAATGACAGATAAATATTGGAATGTCATTTTTTTTTTCCTTTTAAAAAATACTTCTGTTAATTAGAAAAATATTGTCTGTGAATGCCAAAGTTCTTAGAAAAAATGAGACATTTGATAAAGACTGATGCGAGGATAGGCATGGAAGAAGTAAATAGATTTTCCATCAGGACCAGCAATGTGGATAAAGGCAGAATAAGGGACCTTAGGTATGGTATTTCAGAAAGAAGTGTTGAATTATAGGAACTTACTGAATTCCCTCCAAGTGATTCAGTCATGCGAGCTGCCTAAACTTGCCCTGACTGCAGAGTAAAACACCTCTGCTCAAATGAGCCTTGTGGTGCTTCATGCTCCCAACCTGACCATACAGGCAGCTAGACAGAATGATGTGCTCAGGGCCCAGCCTTCCTCCCATGAGGATGAATCATAGAATCATAGAATGGCTAGTGAGCAGGGATACCCTCAACTAGACCAGGCTGCTCAGAGCCTTGTCCAACCTCACCTTGAATATCTCCAGGGATGGGGCCTCAACCACCTCCCTGGGTAGCCTATTCCACCGTTCTACCACCCTCAATGGAAAGAACTTCTTCCTGATATCCAATCTAAGTCTACATTTCTCTAAACCTGTTACACCTCATCCTTTCACTACAGGCCCTTGTAAACAGCCCCTCCCCTACCTTCCAGGTACTGGAAGGTTGCTATAAGGTCTCCCCAGAGCCTTCTCTTCTCCAGGCTGAACAACCCCAGCTCCCTCAGCCTGTCCTCGTAGGAGAGGTGGTCCAGCCCTCTGATCATCTCTGTGTCCCTTCTCTGGACCCGCTCCATCAGGTCCATCCCTTTCTGGTGTTGAGGGCTCCAGAGCTGGACACAGTACTCCAGGTGCAGTCTCACCAGAGCAGAGTAGAGGGGCAGAATCACCTCCCTTGATCTGTTGGCCACACTTCTCTTGATGCAGCACAGGATGCAATTGGCCTTCTTGGCTGCAAGTGCACACTGTTGGCTCAGGTTCAGCTTCTCATCCACCAACACCCCCAAGTCCTTTTCCTCAGAGCTCCTTTCCAGCACCTCATCTCCCATCCTGTATTGATAGTGAGGGTTGTTCTGACCCAGGTGCAGGACCCTGCACTTAGTCTTGTTGAACCTCATGAGGTTCACCTGGGCCCACCTCTACAGCTTATCCAGGTGCCTCTGGATGACATCCTGTCCCTCCAGCCTGTCGACAGCACCACTTAGCTTGGTGTCATCTGTGAACTTGCAGATCAAGGGCAGGACCTGCCTTTGATGAAGCCATGTTGGCTGTCTTTCATCACTTCACTGTCCTCTATTTGACTTGTTAGACCCTCTAGGAGAATCTGGTCCATGACCTTCCCAAACACAGAGGTGAGGCTGACAGGGTGATAGTTTTCAGGGTCCTCCTTTCTACCCTTTTTAAAAATGGGTATAATGTGTCCCTTTTTCCAGTCCCCAGGGACTTCACTTGACTACCAAGTCTTTCCAAATATTATGGCAAGTGTCTTGACGACTACATCAGCCAATTCTTTCAGGACGCTGGGATGAATCTCATCAGGTCCCATGGAATTATGTATGTTCAGGTTACTCAGGTGATCATGAACCTGATATTCACATACAGTGGGAGGGACTTCACCACATTGGTCCATACCTTGCAGTTTAACTTGGGAACTGTTCGGAGAGAGGTTGTCAGTGAAGACTGAGGAAAAAAATTGTTGAGAACCTCAGCCTTTTCCTCATCCGTTATTACTAGAACACCATTTTTACTCTTCGGGGGGGGGGTGTGTGTTTTCTTTGATCTACCACTTTTCATTGACACACCTGTAGAATCCCTTCTTGTTATTCTTTGCATCCCTTGCCAAGTTCAGCTCCAACAGTGCCTTGGCCCTCCTGATCTTATCCCTAGACAATTGGGCAGCATCCCTATACTCTTCTCAGGGCACCTGTCCCTGCTTCCACCACCTGTGAGGCTCCTTCTTGCTTTCTAGTCTGACCAGTAGGTCATGGCTTGGCCACACTGGTCTCTTCCTTTCCTTACTCGATTTCTTACACCTGAGGATCAAGATCTCTTGCAGTCTATGAAGAGTGTCCTTAAAAATCTGCCAGCTCTATTCTGCTCCCTTGTCTCTGAGGACTGTTTCCCAGGATATCCTATTGACCAACTCCTTGAAAAGCTGTAAGTTTGCTTTCCTGAAGTTCAAGATCCTGACTGTGCTTTTTGACTGAGTTCTGACCCTTAGTACTGTGAATTCTACCAGTGCCTGATCACTGCCAGTCAGGCTGCTTCCAATCTTGAGATACCTGATGAGCTCATCTACATTGGTAATCACCAGATCGAGTGTTGCTTCCCCTCTGGTAGGGGTGTCTACTTCCTGCCTCAGGAAGTTGTCGTCAAGGCACTCCAGAAGCCTCCTGGATTGTCTACTGCTTGCCATATTACTTTTCTAGCAAATGTTGGGATGGTTGAAGTCTCCCAGCAGGACAAGAACCTGCAAACATGATTCTTCCTGTAGTTGGAGTAGGAACACTTCATCAATAGTTTCCTCTTGATAGGGTGGCCTGTAGTAGACTCCAACCACAAGGTCCCCCTTGTTGCCTTGATTTCTAATTCCTACCCATAAGCTTTCAACTTTCTCGAGGCTATTCTTTAGGGACATCTCCTCACATTCAATCCATTTCTTAACATACAGAGGGATGAGGGGACAAGGTGGGACACCAGGTCATTTCTGGACGATGGGTTTGTTTTCTGGGGTAGCAAAATTTTCAGTCTATAAAGGGAGCTTGTAGGAGAACAACCACTGACCCTTTCAGGTCTGTGTGCTAAACAGAATGAATTATTAAAAGGTTAAAAGTGTATTTACAGTAATCTTATTGTCTCTTTCTGTGTGATTGAGCTCTCTGTTTCCTGAAGTCTTGTTATTAAAAGAACTATTTCCTTAATAGATTGCATTAGGTTACACAGCAAAGGTAAATTATGATCTATATGCACTAACAGCATGCTAAGATAAATGTGTTTCTACTTAAAGCAAGCATTAGATTTGGTTAAAACTTCTGAATGTAAACAATTCTGTAGAAGTAATTATTCGTTAAGAGGTTTCCTGTGATTCTCAATGTGTCAAAATGCTAGTTTCAGCTTCACTGGCAGTCTTCCAGACAAGACTAACACCAAGCTAGCAACATACACTTGATGCTTAACATAGCATATGTATCTTAAGTACATGAAATATCGATTCCCATCATGACTTTTTAAGGCAATTGGTTCATAGTGGATTAAAATATGAATTACCTCACATCTTTTTTTTTTCTAAACAACAAGTTCTTGCAATATTTAAATGTAAATTAATAGCATCAGAGATTCTTCATAACCAGGAATGAGAAAAGCATTATAATAACTTGGGCCCTGATGTATTAATACCACCACACACATGCCTTGGAAGCTCCACTGCTGTATAAACCTTTCATAAGCACTACGGTTAAAAAAAGGTTCTGTTAGAGGAGGATAGGGAGGATTCTGACAGAATTGGAGTAAAATCCCAGTTTTATGGATGCTCTGTTATAGCTGGCGCAGCACAGTGGAAATTATCCTTCTGAAGTATACCCTTGACAGAAGAAATAAATTCATTCCAGGGTGATCTATGTGGGCAACAGGACACTTAATGAGCTGGAATTTGCACATTTCTTGCCAGAAAAATGAGGAACAATCTGAAAAAATATCATAATTATAAAAAGAAATAATTACTTTTGTGGGAGACATCTTATTTGCAGGACAAGACTTACTGACAGCAGATTTGCTGCAGTAGAGTAAGACATTATGAATCACCCAGGACATGCACTGATTTTGAGCAAATATTTGGGGTAAAATTATCTACTGCTATAAACAGAATCTGTTAATTTTGATGTGAATTTGAGCAGTTGCATCAGCAAAAGAATGTGGATTTATATTTGTTCAATTCTTCCTAAGAAATAATTGGAAAATGAACACTAGTTTTCCTAAACCCAAGTCAAATGTAGAAGAAACAGGTATAAATTTCCGCTTTTCTTTGTATTCCCTTACTGTGTGTGTTATGTAGCTATTTCTTCTCTGACGTGAAAAATCATACTTTTGATTATACTAAGCCAGAGATGGGCAGATACATTTGACGTGTATAAATTACCTATTTAGAAGCAGCAGGTCTTAAGTAATTACTTAAATGGAATTTAAGCCTAAATGTCAGTATAACATGCACCACATATTTGTCTGACCTTTTCTCAGTGTGTCATCCAATAAGTTATATTAAGGTCAATTTATTTCCATTTTAGTTAAGATTTGGTCTTTGCTGATGTTGACTGTAAAAGCACTTTTTTTGTTGTTATTTAGTTTGGGGGTTTCTGTGTTTGTTTTTTTTTTTTTGGTATCATTTGAAAGAAAACAGACTTTTACCTAACTTAGTCATTTCCAAGTCTGAAATACCTGAGATGCTTCAGGAAGAGGTTATTTTATCAGGCTTTGTACCACTGATGTTATGAATAGGCAAACCCTTAACAAGCCTTTAACTTCTGGGGGGTGAGTATCACATACCCTGTCAGGGAAACACAAAATCCTCAGCTCTATTCTTCCTTTTCAGATACTCAGACTTCTTAATTTGCTTCAGAAGAACTTTACAGACTTTCAGTATGGCTGGGATCCTCCTCAGCACCTTCCACTGTGCACTGACTGTCAAACTTTTAAGAAGATAAAGTAGATGATTTTGTTCAACCAGCAGGTTAAGCTATCACTATGTGTTCCTTAAGACCTCCTGAAAATAGCAGTATGTAGGGTATTTGTAGTCAATCAGTACTCTCTGGACCACAGTGAGTAAATGTTAAAGATAGATAAATTCCTTTGAATTTTTTAGGTAAGAAGGCTTACCACTAATACATAAAAAACATAGGATATGAGAAAATGTAATGAAACCTGAGTTTGGCAGCCTTTTATTCAGAGAAAATAGAAAACTCTTATTTTCCATGGAATACTAATCCAAGTCAATATGATTGGATTGACAAAATAGATTATGTATGATCGTGTGTAGTAGGGATGTAACAGCCATGGGCTACAAGGAATCACAGAATCAGAATCATTAAGGTCAGAAAGGACCTCCAAGATCACATCCAACTGTCCACCTGACTGTCTACTTGACATTATCATAGCCACTAAACCGTGTCCTGCAGTGCCACATCTCTCTTGTTTTTTGAACACCTCCAGGGATGGTGACTCCACCACCTCCCTGGGTGGTGGACAAGCACCAGTGACCGTGGTGGCAGGATACCAAATTTCATCCCATGCCTCCCAACACCAAACATGAAAAACTCCAGTTTCCCAGGCTCTCCTGCCATAGGCAAGGATACAGAAAAGGCTTGAAGACCAAAATCAGCCATGATAGGACCAGAGAGGAATCCACCCATCCCTTGTCCTCATACTGGGAGAGCCAAGATTTCCAGCCCAGTGAAGGGGAGAAAGGACACATAGACACATAGAGACTTCCCCCTGCTCCAAGGAAGAATGAAAGAATTAAAATAATAATAAAGAGATTGACAGAGATCTGGAAGGTGCTACCACAGAATCACAGAATTACTGAGGTTGGAAAAGCCCTCTGAGATCAAGTCTAGCCTACGACCCAACACCAACACAGCAGCTAGACCATGGCACTAAGTGCCACATCCAGCCTTTCTTTAAACAGATCCAGGGACGGTGACTCCACCACCTCTCTGGGCAGTCCATACCAATGCCTGATCACTCTCTCTGTCAGGAAGTGCTTCCTGATATCCAACCTAAACCTCCCCTGGCGCAGCTTCAGGCCATGCCCTCTCGTCCTGCCACTAGTTGTAGGAGAACCTGAACTTCTGAAAACAAAGGTGGAATGAGATATCTATTGGATTACAGTAGTGTGTATGTCTGAGAAAAACAACAGAAACGGGGAAAAAAAAACCAACAAAGCAGCGGACAGCCAAAAGTGAACCTAAATGGACCTGAAATGAGTATCAGAAAGATTCTTTAAATAATATCTATTATGAAATACAGAAATCGTGAGTAAATACTTTCATTTCTTGGTTGATTCCTGTTGCATTAAGAGGAATCAGACTTTGTTGTAACACTTTTTATTTACAAAGAATATGTGCAAAGAAATACCTGGCCCTACAGTCAAGTTCTCCCATACAGAAAGAACCAAAAAAGTTAATTTTGATGAAGTAGTCTGTTGGAAAGGGGTAGCAATATGCTACAAGAATACAGAATAACATTTTCACAAGGTGTCCAGTTCCTTATGCTTTTTCCTTCTTATCAGCCTCTTTTGACAACTTTAAGGGACAACTGCACAGAGCATACCACAAAGAGGGAATTCCTGTCCAACAGTAAAACATTTGGCTAAAAGTTTATGGCAGGATTATAAAGGACTTTCTCCTCCATAAGCAGTGACAATTGGCCTGTAATTTAACAGGCAATCTCCTTCACTTGTTGCTTTGCTTATGAATTACAGGCATTTTAGGAAGTAAATAGAGCTAACCACAAAATGGAGATTAACTATAAAGTAGAGCAACACATACTTTATGTGCTTTTCAGATCTGTTATGACTGTTTAATAAAGAATGAAAGGACTTTTGACCAGTTGAATTATACATATGTATTGGCACAAGTCTTACAAATCAAATTTATATTAAAATTATTATTCTTTACTACTGTTTATCAAAGATCGTATGTTCTTATAACACATAAAATATATAATAATTTAGCAGGTTTATACGACAATAATGTTGCCTGTCGCACAAATAATACCACTGTTAAAATTGAAAGACTTGCTGTAGTACAGTCAAAGTAATCAATTAAGGCCTTGCATTGCACAAAGATGATGGAATAACAAAGAAAATTTCTATATAGTGAAGTAGTAAATTTATTCCACTATGGTTGTTGAAAACAGAAAGTGGAAGAAATTAAACTTTATCAAAGTCCCAAGATTTGCTGTAAGAAAATCACCAGCTTTAGTAAAGCAAATCAGGTTGTCACTGATTAGAAAATACTTCTTCAAGAGGTGGCATCTCAAAGAAGGGCTTCAGAAATTTTAAAAGAAACAGGGGAATAACAGTCATTAAATTAAAAGCTACTCGATATCCTCTGTACCCAATCAAGCCAGTCAAGGATAAGAACACTTGTATATTCCAGTCTTAAAGGATTTATAAGTTTTGAGAAAATATAAGATTTAACCTTTATTCTTCTATGGCTGTTCAGATAAAACAGTATTTCATTGAATCTGTACTAAGTTTGAGAAAAGCTCCACTCCTGTGAAAACAGCAGGCTCTGGTTTCATTCAGAATAGTCAAATAAAGAAAATCTAACTTCATAATTCAGACCAGGTGCTTTAATTTAAGTATTTCACATCCAAGTGGTTTGTGTATTTAGAAAGCTGTTGTCTGTTCCACAGTGAGTTTCTCAATATTTGCTGTTGCAAATAGTTAGGTAAGTGTCTATTTGTCTCTCTGTTTACCTCGTTATTTTCATATAGATAGCTAGATGTTGACTGGAGCATACATTTCAAATTACAATTCCTGTGGCCTAAGTAAGTGGTAGAAACTGCGAATATTTTGTGGAATGTCCTTAATTTGTCACACACACTTCTAGTGTGTCCTCCAGGAAAAGTTCTGAAATTGCTCAATATTAATATGCATATTTATTGGTTTTAATAGCACATCATATATAAGAAAATATTAATAAAAATATTAGTAATGAAGTTTGCATGATGCTCAGTGACATTTTGGATAAAGCTGTACAGCAAAATAAAAGACAATCTATGTTTCCCATTACTGCATTATCATGGGTCTTGGTAGCTATCTGTAAGTCATTACAGTAATAGATACTTTTACTTGCACAGTAATTCATGCTATTCTTTTTTCTATTTTACTGGACTACATTCTAGCAATTCCTCTATCATGACTCTCAATACCTCTTCTCCATATCTCATTTCTTTCCTTTTTCTTCAAATCCAAGGTCACATAGGTGGTATTTGGGCCCAAAATTCACAAGTTCTTTTTCTAACTGGGGCTCAGTCTCCTACACTGATTTGATGATTCAGAAAAGCATATGAATGTAGCAAGTCTGCAGTGATATGAGTCCTCTGTGAAATAATCTCTGAGAAGGGCCATAATTAATCTGTGTGTGAGGTGGCAGCATAGCCCTGGAGTGCAACAGTGACCAAAACCAATTGATGTTGTGTGAAGGGATTCTAATGGCAGTATTTTAAAATCATATTATATTAATGTAAAGAACTACAGCATCACACTTTATAGCAACCCGTGATCATATTAAGACAATTGTTAGTAATAAAAAAAATCCTAATAATTCTTAAAAGATGTTGTTGATGGCATTTTCTATATTTAGAGTAAATGGTTCCTCAAATACTATGAGAATTAGAGAAAAACATAAGGAATGCTATGTACCACATATTATTAATTAAATATTATTAAGGCTTACATAGTAGAAAAAGTAGATTCACCAGTTAAGTTTAAAACTTGATGCCTTCTACTGCTACATCTGTTATTAAATCACAGCCAGCTGGCTTTGTTCATGTTATGCTCACACTTCCTTTAAAAGATTATATTATTGTTTATTGCTGTCCAAAATAGCAATCTGCTATCACCAAAGGAATGAGAGAGCTCTTTGACCAAGGAATAGGGAACAGGTGTCAGTTGGGGTACACAGTATTTTGGTCAGCCTCTGATGGTGACAATCTTTGTAATGATAGTGTTCCAAGGAGGTTCAGAACTGTCTTTGCAAGTGGTTTCACAGCACTTGTATCTCAATGTTCTTGGGTTGATGTCCTACAGTAGTAGAATCCCAGTAAGTGTGTATCAGATTTTGTTAGTCATAAATATAACATTGTCTATAGCTCCAGCCTGTGATGCAAAAGCCAATATACCTAGTATTTATCTTAGGATAAAAAGAATGATTGCAAGCAATCAAACTATTGCTTGGTAGATAAGCCACCAAAGCTGCTCATATGCATGATGTTAACACATTACAAGTGCTGAATAAAATGTGTTTCCTTGTATGAGAAATACAGCTCACTTGCTAAAGGCACAGTGTACTACAAGCGCAGTAACACAATACAGATGATTCAGTCAGGGTGGTTCAGTTGGAACTGTCTTAAAGCCACAGGACATGGAGTATGTTCATGAAATTAAAATCTGGTGAATGTGTCTTTTATTATTTTTATATGCAATGATCCAGTTATCAATAACAGCATTTAATCTGGCTTTTTGTTGCATTCATTTTGCATTTACTACATTTCGAAATACATGAGCATCTGAATAATCAATTATTTTTATGTAATAATGAAAAGACATTCCAATGTGGAATGTTCAGTTTTATTTTATATCTTATTAAAATATCAATAGTAATTCATTCTTCAATGTAAAATTTTGTAATGTTTTAATTTTAAACCTATTTATTTTGTTTATTGTAGGCTTAATAAATTCAATTACCAAAGTTTCCGGTAGTAACTGTGGAATACCTGCCAACAGTTAGATAACAATTCAGATAACATTATAATAACCTGTAATCTCTGGGTTCGGATTTTAAGTTTCTGGCAGATCCTATTAGCTTTTATAGTTTAAAATAAAAATTAGAATTCAAGAAGGAAATACAGAAGATAAGAAAGTTAAAATATAACAACTGGGATCAGAAAGGAGAATAGATGGGTGGGTTAACCCTAAGAACAATGAATATATGGGTTTGTCCCCACAGAACTAGCAATGACCTTTTTTAAATTAAAAAAACTAGTCCCAATTTTAGATCAAATGTACATGAATCTGGATTCACTGACATCAGCAAAGTAAATTTCCATTAGGTTTAAATTTCCTACACTGCTAATCATCAGAATGGACCAAAGCAGGTCCTGTCTTAAAGTCAATATACCTAGAAATAGAGTTAAACAACATCAGTGATGTCATGTGACTCTGTTGACTTAAGTATATATGTTTTCATGTGTTTCAGAAAACAGTAGTAGGGAGTTTTATTATTTTACATTAACAAAAGGAATAGGTTTGTTTGCTTCTGTGAAAGGCGTGCAAAATCATAGAAAACAGGTTTGAGTAAGAATCTGTCCAGATGGTTCCCAAGCCATTTATATCAGGTTGTTCTTTAATTTATTTGCTATTACAAACCTCTCATCAGGAGATTCTGCAACACCCTTTTCACACTTGAGCTTCATCATCTTTACTATCAGAACATTTTTCCCAGCCCAACCTCAGCTGTACTTGCTGTAATTTAAGTCTGTAACTTCTTTGCCTATGACAAAAGTGTTAATTTCCTTCATCTTTGTTCCTGTTTTTTACATGTTAAAATACTTACTATGTCTTGCTTTTTGGTTGTTTTTGGGGTTTTTTGTTTGGTTTTTTTTTTAGTTGTTTTTGCTTTGGTTGGTTTTGCTCTTTTGTTTTGTTTTTATTTTTTGGTATGCTGAATAATCCCATTTCCTTCTTGGAAGGTTATTTTTTTCTAAACTTCTGGCAACTTTTGTTGTTTGGATGCTGTCTTAGCTGCTCAACTCTTTTTTTTTAAAAGCAGGGTTAAAGTTGTCCCTTGAAGTACAGTTGAGTAAACTAGAGGATTGTTCACATCTCATATATATCTTGGTTACACATCTTGTGAGAAGTATTTTTTTAGAACAGCTGTCACTGTTGATACCTGTCTAATTTATGAATCACAATCAACTGCATAGTTTCCAGCAGAACTGGATGTTGGTTGGTCACTTCCACAACTTAAAATACAATAACCTGTGTTATTATAGTCCATATTAAATTCTATTTCAGACATATGTGCATATACATTGAATTAAAATTATTTCCAGGAAGGTGCTGCTAGGTAATAATGACCATATCTGAAAAAGCTGAGGCATACAGAGGTTTAGGAAAGTGATGTCTAAAGATACTGCCTTGGTAATGTCCTCCGCATTGCTCCTCTGCTTCATCTGAAAACAAAAAAGAACATAATAATTGCACACAGTGAATTAAAGCCTTGAGTGTAGCCACACCCAGGAGCACAAGCTTGTACTTTGATAATAACCCACTGGTAATCACTCCGTTAATACTGTTCTCATCTGACACATAGAATCATAGAATCTTAGTGGTTGAAAGGGACCTCTAGACATCATTGAGTCCAACTCCCTGCCAAAGCAGAATCACCCAGGGCATGCCACACAGGAACGCATCTGGGCGGCTTTTGAAAATCTCCAGAGAAGGAGACTCCACAACCTCTCTGGGAAGCCTTTTCCAGTGCTCTGTTACCCTCACAGTAAAGAAGCTTCTCCTCATGTTGAGGTGGAACCTTCTATGCTCAAGTTTTTACCTGTTATTTCTTGTCCTGTTACTTTCCTGTCCTATTATTACATGTTTCTACCTTTCCTTGGAGACTGTCATGGGAAAAAGTGTCAGATATCATTGAAGGTATATGGTATGACCTTGCAGAGTTCTCAAAGTTGGGTCAGACTAATGACAGAGACTACCCATAAAACAAAGAGAATCTGTTTGTGTTTTTTTAAGATTTGTCCTCTCCAGGCTTTTCTTACAGCTACATAAAAAGCTGTGGCTATAAGGTCTATGTAGGAGTGTTGCTCTTCAAGTTTATAGGATCCAAAGTCTGCATTAATCAATATGAGAATAAACTGTGTTTGGACTCTGTCTGAATTTTATATATATATATATATAAACTGTATATTGTTACTGTATCTGTGTATGAATAATCTCTTCTCAAACCACAAATATTATTGTACTACTTATGTACTATTCATAATTTTTTGGGGAACTGATGGCACCATCAGTTTAGACAGGTAAATAGGCTGTGACTGATTATAATGAGTATTGTATATTCATAGCATATGTGATCATCAAATCACTCTATATGGGTACATAGAGTAAGGCCCCATTATTTCCTTCATATTATTCCTGAACTACTGCAACTGTGCAGGGTTTTTACACAAATAATGGAAAATATTCCAGTTCTGCTGTTTAGTGAACAAAGGGGTATGGAGCCCCCAATGACACTCTTGTGAAATTCAACTGGTTTCACAAAAATATTCAAAAAACCCATTGCATTACATTCATCCAGCTCTGGTCCAAGATGGATGTTATGTTTGCAGTGTGATCCACAGAGCTGTCACCTGCACCAGCTTTTCTTCCACATGCAAAATTCCTTTCTGGTTACAGTTCCTTTTGCAGTTCTGTGCTTGCATCAAGGCATCCTTTGCATGCACTGCAATTACTGATAAGAAAAGCAGGAAGAATTACAAATACAAGAAACAGTAGATAGGCAGGTAATCTAGGTCAGCTTTTGCTATTGCACCAATCTTCAGTGAGAGACAATTTCGTCCTTAGGGAAGCTGTGTCAGGCCCTATGCACACATATTTTCTACTTCTGTAGGAAATCTCTAAACTAGTTTGGCAACCAAACAGAAATCATAATCAGAGAATACCTGTTTTAGCTTGATAAATAAATGATTTTGGGTTTTTATGCTGCCAATTCCTGGCATATATAAAATGAATCTTGCAAGAAACATTTCTACTCATTAACTGATGATGAATATATGGATCTTATTTAAGTCATTCCTTATGTCATCCTTAGACCTCATCAATGGATATGACGGCTAGATATCCAGACAAAAATGCCTTTAAAATAATCTACAAAATCATTCAGCCACCCCAAGTATTTTTACCTTTTCAAAAACAAGATAGCAATCATACCTGAAATACAAACAACCAATTTGGAAGAAAACTATAATTATAATGTGTAATTTACCATAATGCTAGCACACATTTCAGGAAGTTATGACAATCTGACAGAGATCATTTGGGAGTACATACAAATGCTAAAATCCACCTACAGTGTAGAGTCAGCAGGCTATAGTAGTCATAATTTTCACTAACTCAAGGTAGTTCTATAAGTCTAATAATTACAGAAACTACCATACATTTTTGCTTGTTTTTAGGAGACATTTTGATAGCAATCATCAATGCTGATGATATTTGAAGGAAAAGCAACAATTTGAGAAGCAAAAATAACATTAGGAAATGTCAAGAAAAATATCATAGTCAGTGCACTAATCTATAACATACCTTTGTGTTTTGGGGCTTGCTTGCAATTTTGGTTCCCACCTCAAAAACAACATAATAGAACTACAAGAGTGTAAAAGAAGAATGAAAAGCTCACCAAAGTTATGCAATACTTTTCACACAAGGAAGTATTAAAAATATGTCTGCATTTCAAAATGAAAAAAAGATGAGTAGTAGGTATTTCTGCAGTCCTTAGTGACATGAGGCAATGTCTTCTCACCCCCTGTCATCAACACACAGGCATAATCTGATTCTAAATAAAAAAAAAATGTAGATGTTTCTTTCACAGGGTAAATTGAACTTCCTTAACTCAGAATATCAAAGGTATGGAGAGTCTGCATAGTTTCTAAAATGATTACATAAATATATTATAACAAAACAAACAAACAAACAAACAAACAATAACCAGGCTGTTAAACACAAAGATCTCCTTCTGGGCCCAGCGTATCCTTAAACTACAATTTGTCTTGTTCTGATAGTCTTCTTCATTCATCTACTATTCACTGCTGTAAAAGATGTCAAAGACAATTTAGGTATCAGCCACCATGCTATTCTTTGTCATCCCCACACAGGAGCTGTCTGCCCCAGAATGCTCCTTGACCCTGCTCTGCACAGCTGTGCTGACCTTTTCCTTACTAAATCATATGAAGACTGAGCTTAGTCTGAACTCCTCCGGTAGCAAGCAGCGACATTTCCTCCCAATAAAGCTCTATAGGTATGTGACAGATTCACTGAAATATCTGCTGAGAAATGCACAGTGTATAGTATAATTTCTTAACAATTTGAAGGTTTTATTAATCCCATGTCTGAGAATGGGCTTGGATGTATGTAATGTAGTTGTGATATGACAGTTTGAGCTGGTCCTTATTATGCAGGTAGATGTATGTAAACCCAAAACCTTGGTCAAGAGACCTGCACCGACTTTTCTGATTTCATCAAAATGACAAAGTTTTGGGTTTTGGCTTTGTAGATACAATATTTTATATTCTTTTCCTCAGGTTCCTGGATTTGATCTAAGACTGGCTCAAGTTCTTAAGCCTCTTTCCACAGTTTTCCTGCACAGAAACCTTTAGAAATACATACAAGAATTAATTTGAGATATTCACATAGTTGTAAGGGTTTGTTAGTGTCATGAATGAGGAAAAGGACTTGAAAGTTTGATTATATGAATTGACAAGCTTTAAAATAAAAGGTTATCCTGAAATGTGAGACTTTTTATTTTACACTTACACCTAATGCTGATCTGTGGAAAGTATACAGCGTGTCAGAAACAGTCCGACCAAATGACAGGATATTCCCAATTTGTTGTGACAGGTTGATTTTTTAATTTTTTTTTCTGTACTTTTTTTCTTTTTTATTCAGGACAGCAATAATTTTAAACATCTGAAGATAGTAGAAAATTACTCTTTGGACAGGGAGAAAATTGGGGAATATCTTTAGAACAGCTGTTACTTGTCATCTGTATGTACATTCCACAGAATCCATTATAAAACCATGTAAGAAAAGTTCACATTTAAAAATGAGCAGGTGCCAACAATTCTAAGGAAAACTGAATTCAAATTTAAAGTTGCAGTGAGAGATGGTCCTTTGATGGTGTGACAGTAAATCCTTCTATATCACCTGGCACACAACATTTAGGAGGAAAGGACTGTTATTTCTTTTTGCACAGGGGATATTCCCTTAAGATTATTTTGTATGCTTGGTTAAAAGCTAACATTCATTTAAGAAAACATTCATTTAGGAAAACTAACATTGGCTGAAATCTTATACATGGAAATCAAATTTTACCTCTGTCCTAGATTTAAGGTATGCAAATTAATTCTAGGCAGAGTGGTGTCTTCACGTGTTTATCTGCAGTGAAGCTTTCTGCCATGGTAGATGCTTTTTGATGCATCTCTGCCAGGGCACAAGTGTAAAATCAAACAACGACAAATTCAAGTTGGCTACCAGTTCTGATTTGCAAACATTTAATGAAAGAACCGTTTCCCTGAAAATTCTTGTCTCTCTATAAACTCTGTATTGGTTTTTTTTGTTTTTTTTTAAAGAATCAGCTGCCTTTTGTTTTGCCTCAGTTTGTATCACTGTGAAAACATCGACATGAGATTCTTCAATAGGAGTTTCCAGGTCACTGGTCCCCTTCCGTGCAGATATTGTGTGCCTACTTGAGGGTTGCCTGCCAATGTCAAATAGATAGACTCATAAAGGGGCTTAGGTGTTCAGTTTTATCCTGAACTAAATAGTAATTTATTATAACCTAAGCAAACACAAATATGGCAACCACTGGTAGAGCTGTATCTTGCCTAATATGTTAATGTAAGCATGGTTCCTGCTTACAGTAATGTATTAGCTGCTTGCTAGGAAAGGCAGCACAGAGACCTTTTTCAAAGCAGCTATTTAAGACCAGCTGCCACTTCCTATAAAACAGTGTCCAGTTCATTTAATGAGTCCAGACATCCATCTATCAGAGTGCGTTTATGTAAGTCACAAATTGCTAAATCTAGAAGCAAGTGGTTTTTTCTGTTGTTCTTCATGAGTGCTGCATGATGAGCTTGGGGACAGAAAGTCCTAAAGAAGAATATCTGAGCACTGAAAGTGGGTTGTTAATAGCACAGTTTTGATTAATTATTTCATTCTTCACAAAGACTTTTCTTTGGCAGCACTCTGTAAGCATTATCTAGGATTTTAATAATTCTTGTGTTCATGCTGTCATCTACTTGTGTAGTTACATGGCCTTCATCTGAGCTAGCATACGCATGAATCCATTAACACTAGGAAAGACTTGAGTTTGGCAAAGAATGTAGGTATTTGACTTAGTCCACTTTGGGTAAGCAAATGACATGGATGCACATGTAATACCAGGCTCACTTTAAATGTTTCAATGAGTAGGAACAAAGCCTATAGTCAAGTCATGTATGTAAACCACTTTTTTCAGTTTATGGGTGGGTTAGCAAACAGTTCAAACATCCTGGTGAAGCAGAGAATTCAAAATCTGTGAGGTGCAGGATATGAATGCTTCCACTGGCACACAGGAATGTTTATATTTCCTGAACTGGATGCCACAAGCTTTTGAAATATGAAAACAAAGAACATCAACAAGACATTTATGACATTTGCTGAATTTATTAACCTTTTTTAGAAGTGGTTTTGAACAGGGAACAGCCTAACACCATGAGAAATGGATATTATGTCAATATTTAGATATGAAAATATTTCAAAATGAATTTTTGTATCCTCTCATGCAGCTGGGGAAGTTTGGTTCAGAGTAACATCAGTCAGTCTGCTACTAACAGTTAAGAACAGTTATAGAATTATACTGTAAGGGTACAGGATCTCAAAAATGTAGGTTAAAGGTGTGGAGGGGTTTCTGCTGACAATACAAAACTGGGAGTAGTGGCTGACATGCCAGAAGGCTGTGCTGCTATCCAGTGTGATGTAGTCAGGCTGGAGAGCTGGGCAGGGAGAAATCTAATGAAATTCAGTAAAGGCAAGTGTAAAGTGCTGCATCTGAGGGAGAACAACCCTATGTATCAGTACAGGTTGGGGACTAATCTGTTGGAAGGCAGCTCTTGGGAAAAGGACCTTGGAGACCTACTGGACAACAGGATGACCATGAGCCAACAGTGTGCCCTCATGGCCAAGAAGATCAATGGTATCCTGTGATGCATTAGGAAGAGTGTGGCCATCAGGTCAAGGGAGGTTCTCCTCACCCTCTACTTTTTGCTGGTGAGGTCTCATCTGTAGTATTGTGTCCGGTTCTGGGCTTCCTGGTTCAAGAAGGACAAGGAACTACTGGAGAGGGTCCAGGGCAGGGCCACTAAGATGATTAAGAGCCTGGAACACCTACCATATGAGGAAAGGCTGGGAGAGCTGTTTCTGTTTAGCTTAGAGAAGAGGAGGCTGATGGGGGATCTTTGGATGCTGAAAAGCTGCTAGCAGAGGGATTTTCTCAGGTTCTCACAATATTTGGTGAGAATCCTGCCTTTCTCACACAAGTTATGAGAAAGAGTAGGATGGTTTTTCTAAGCTAGACCAACACCTGGTGTTTTGCTAAGTTCTGTTTATGGTACATTGGAAAAATATTTTGAAATGGGTGCTGTAGGACTTTAGCCAATCACCCTAGGAGATGGGTGATCACTGACCAGTCGCCCTACGGGGCTAGGGTGTATAAAACGGGGTTGTAAATTAATAAAGTGGCTTCTTTTGGCTGCTCTTGCTGAATTTATATGTTGCTGCATCTCTCCGCTCCCGGCAAAAACAGCGACAAGGATCTTATAAATGCTTATAAATATCTAAAGGGTGCATATCAGGAAGATGGGGACAGGCTCTTCTGAGTGGTGTTCAGTGACAGAACTAGGGGTAATGGCCATAAGCTGGAAAACAGGAGGTTCAAACTCAACACGAGGAAATATTTCTTCACTGTGAGTGTAACAGAGCACTGAAAAGGGCTGCCCAGAGAGGTGGTGGAATCTTTGTCTCTAGACACTTTCAAAATCCTCCTGGACTTGTTCCTGTGCAACCTGCTCTAGGTGATCCTGCTCTGGAAGAGGGATTGGACTAGATGATCTTTAGAGGTCTCTTTCAACACCCACCACTCTCTGATTCTGTGATTCTGAACATTATTCCTTTCTTATTTTGCTTTATATTTAGCACCACAGATCTGAATACTCAAAGGATTCTGATGGGGTTTTTTTTTTGATATTTTATGTTTCCATGTCTATTTTTCAAAGATTATCAGTGCAGTGATGAATACATGTGTAGAGTCTAGCTTTTTTTTTTTCCTTAATCATGATGTGTATTTTAGAACTCAAGTATTATGGGTGAGTTAAGCTATAAAACATCTTAGAGAATCCATTCTGTCATCTAATTTGATTTTTTAAAATTATTTTTCCACCCTGGTATTAGATATAATTTTAATCATCGTAATTATTAAAGGAAATGTGACGTTCTGAAACAAGTAAAAGATATACCTTCATATACTTTTCATTTTTTCATGTAAAACCCAGTAAATGAGGAACTGCAAAATAAATTAGAGAGTATCAAAGGCTTATTTTCATATGTTATACAGGAATGGAAGAAAGCAGAAGTAAAATAACAATTGAAAAATGTATGAAAGATAGCTAAAGGCAATAATTCTCCATTTTGTCTGACTTGCCATTTTCAATGTAGACATTGTAATACACACTGTGCGGAAGGAATAGGTTTTCCCTTATTCAGTTTAAGTATATGAGACAGAAAATCTCCTATTATAAAGTATAAAACATTTCAGAAGTATGCATTCTTATTTTTAAGTGGAGTATATTCTGTACAGATACATGTTGGAGAAAATCAGGAGCTTTAAAGGCAGATAATGTTATCATACTGTCATAGACACATAGACACATGTTTGATAACACCTAAGGTGTCACAGTTTAGGGTCAGGGCGACCCCTTAGAACAATAACACTCTCTATCAAGCCCCCTCCCTCCCCAAAGGGGAAGAGGATAAGGGAGAGAGACTTAGTGATTAGAAAAGGAAAGCAGAACAGCTTTAATGAAAATGAAAATAATAATAATTATAATAAAATTTAATATATACAAATATACATCGAACAAACCCCCTCTCCCCTAGGGCAATTACATCACCATCACCACTGATGCTGTGGAACAGGGACCAGGAAGTCCCAGACTGGGCCCAGCAGAAGATGGGAGCTGTGTTCAGGAGTTGGATTCTGGTACCGGATTTAGGAACACACAGGTCAGGATCAAAGGCAGAAAGGACAGAGTCCTCCTTGAATGGTGGCCATTGAAGAAGTGAGCAAGAAACTGGAAGAACCAACAGAGTTTGACCCTTGTATTCCCTTAGCTTTATACCACATATGACATATATGGGATGGAATACCTCATTAGTCAGTTTGTGGTCACCTGTCCTATGCACCCCTCCCTTCAGGTGAGGCCTTTTATTTTCTGCACCCCCCCAGTGTGTTACACAGCAGTGACCTTGGTCTGCACACCAGTCCTTGGTACTAATTCTAAACATTGGGCATTATCACTGCTAGAAGCAGACACTGCCTGTGAAAACATGCTATTAACTTCAGAAAGTGCAGTTAGTTAGAAGAACTGAGTTCAAAAAGTAAAATCACTGAACAGAATTAGTTCTCAGTTAAACCAGGAAGGAAGGACTTCATAATGTCTTTTGACATTAGGGTAGTGAAATATTGGAATGGGCTGCCCAGGAAGGTGTTTGAGTCACCATCCCTGGATGTGTTTAAACATCGCTTGGATGTGGTGTCGGGGGACATGGTCTAGGGGTGAACTTGTAGAGTAGGGATAATGGTTGGACATGATGATCCCAAGGGTCTTTTCCAACCTGAGTGATTCTGTGATTCTGTGAAACACCTTTTGAACATATATTTGGAAGTTATCCTGCTATTTATAGAATGAATAATACAGAACAGCTCTTAAATAAATATCAGGTACCTTGAATCCACCTGTATAAATCACCATTTTTAATGTTAAATTAGTGTGTCTTTGTCATTTGCAATGCTATATCCTCTGGTCTACTGCCTTTGTGATCTGTTTTTTTCTTTTCAGGTGGATGTCCACCATCACAGAGAGTATGACCATGCAACATATCAATCTGAAGCCTTAACATTGCACATATTGAAGAATTTATCTTTCTTAGTTCGTTTCAGATATTGGTTTGATGTTTCTTTATTTATATTACCCTCCAGCATCAAATTCCTAGGGACTGAATCTCCTCTTCAAACTACCCAGAACCAGGGCAAGCCATACTACTGCTTTTTTCGTTTATTCATGATAACCTCTGAATTATCTACATCCACAGCTTTCTACACCACTAGTCTCCTTATCAGCATGGCAGAAGCTTGGCCCATAGGAGCTTTTCTCTAGAGCATCCTATGCCAGCTCCAGACACCCTCCTGTTGGAGCTGACCAACAAGCAAAGGTACTTTCTAACACAAAGTATGGGGGTAAGAGAGACCCATCCTGGTGACTGACTAGAGGAGGGATACCTTGCCTCAGGTGGCATGTTCTGTGTGGGTGAGGTGACGATTTCAAATGAAATATATTAACAGTGAAAGGAATTATTTATTTCCAGGCAGAAATAACATCTGTTGTGATGCTGATAGACTTGGTGAGCTGAGACCTTTTGCACAAGGTGCTGGCAAAAAGTCTGTTCTTACATATTCCAAACAGGAGGGCTAATGTTGTGTGACTGTCTTTGCAAACTGACTTTTGCAAACTACAGATTTCCTCAAATCTTTTCATGGGAGTAGTTGCTGCTCTTAATGACTTCATACCGTTGTGCTCCATGCTTATGTCTTTATCTTTCCCATCTTTATCTTCTTTTTGCAGTCTTAGCTCATGTTCATAGCCTTCTGTGTCTACAAATACAAGATTTAGTCATCTACGCTCTTCTCTGACAAAGCCTCCAGCACAACCTTCTCTTCTGCTCTTCTATAACTTCCTATACTTTCCAGTCTTGACATGGAGTACCTAAGTACCTTTATATGATAAGCCGTCCAAAACCATCCATAGTGTAAAGCTCTAAATCATGAATCTTCATCCAAGCTACCTGCTAACATTTAAATTTTACTGGTATTAAAAAATTTATTCTTAAAATTTTTAGTTTACTCTTTCTTAAATTGATAAGATGCTATCATTACTCACAGCAACTCAATTATGTTAGAAAAACTTGCTCACAGTAAAAAGTGGGGGTTTTTTTTTATTCCTTTAACAGGCACTACATGCTCAAGTTTGGCTTGTTTTGCAGGTTTGTAGGGTCAGGTGTATCTAACTCTAAAACATACTTAACTTATAGGTCCAGTGGCCGGGGACTACAAGTAGAAGAAAAGTATCATAAAAAAGGTTACCACATCACAACAAATAGAGTTTGGTTTTCTTTGGTGAAAGAGAGACATTCAGCTGGCAGCATGGGCAATACAAAAGAAAGGCAAAAACTCAAAGCTTTACATTGTGTTAAAGGGATTTGTTTCTCACCTGGTTGCTTCTGCAGAGGTTTTGTGCAGTGTGCCTAACAATGTCTGTTAGTCCATGTGAAAAACCTCGTAAACTATGATGAGATGGACGCACAACCCCAATGTTACAAGTGAGTCAATACTGGACTATTATGTCTCTTTTTGTAAAGTAAATGAATGTTCGTTTTGATTTTTTTGATCATATTGTGTTGTTTTCTTAAGATACAAATGATCCTATCTTACGTGCAGATGTAGGTGGTTGCCTCCTTCTGATGCAGTTTGTTCTTCTTCCACCACCAAACAAGAGTATCTCAGGAGACTTCACTTTCTCAAAGTAGATGACGGACACCTGGTTACATAGCAGGATAAATGGAAACCTTTTCTGTAATAAATTTTTGAAAGAAAGTAAAGGTAATCCAGAAATATTTAAAACAAGAATTTCCTCTGGCCATTTAATTTGTGCTGGCGAAGGAAAACCTGCAGTTGTTTTTGGTGACACAACCACTGTACTAATGTTCTGACTGAACTGGTTCACTGTTTTGTGTTTTGTATGGCAAGGAAAATGACAGCTCTGTATCAGCAGAGTGTGAGAGTCTTGGGATAGCACATACTTAGTATTTGGCATTTTCATGTTTGACAAAGGAGGACATAAGACTGTGTATTAGAGCTTTGAAACATTCTTATGAAAACCTTGTTTTCAACCTAACTTTATGAATCTGTGGTTCAACAACAGAGACATAAAAAAATCAATTTTGTGACTGTGGGAAGCCTTACAGCCTTCATCTGCTCTACTCTGCTCTCCACTATGAGCTCTAAAACTTGGTCCTTGAGGGTCAATGAGGTAAATTTAATGTCTTACTCCAGGAGTGATTGTGATAAATCATAGTGACGACAGCATAATGCAAACAAACCATTTGTTTGCACTGCCTGGGCTGTATATTTGGCTTGTCTGCACTCAAATCCTGTACTAATGGAAAAGTAGAATAAGAAAATGAGATATGGCTGAAACGTAATTTAACTGTTCCCAGGGATAACAAGCTGCAGTAAGAAAGTGAAAATATAATCACACTGACAAAATGTAAGAGAGTTGCTTCCATCTTTAAAACCTGTTGCACTTTGGCTTTGCTCCATTCAGCAACTGCCTACTGTATAGGCTAAACTTTATTATGAAACAAAGATGAGGAGAGAGACCTGGATTTAAATGACTATAGAAATTTCTGAGAACAAAGCTTTTGTTGATACCAGAGTTGATACCAAAAAAAAAATTATCTGAAAAATCAGTTATTACTTTTGACTTTGGCTTATACAAGCACTTATGTTTGTTTGTTTTTAATTTGTGTGGGAAGGTAATTTACATTCAAAGGTCCAGTTCAAGATTATTTGAGAGGCAGATTTCCCTCCTATACAGACTTAAATATACAATGTACCTTTTCATACTGAAGAAGTTGAGAGGCTGTAATAAGCAGATCTCCAGATTTCAATTAGGGAACTGTTACATGTACAAAAGAAAAAAAAAAAAATTGGAGATATTTTTTTTTAATCCAGTAAATAGAAAACTCACATAAGAGTGAGCTGTTCTCTATTGGGGTTCTGTTATATAACTTTTTTTCCCATATTTACTGCAGGGTAGACAAACCTAATGTATGTTTGCTATTATATATCATTATATTTCAGGTATTGAGTTTTTGCTATAACATATTCTGATGAGCTTTTGTTGAAGTGTTTTTTAGAAAAAAGTATCAGCAAATGAACTGGAATTAAATGGGAACATTTTCATTCTGCTTTAATTCTGGTAAGTCTAAGTATTTATAATTTTTTTAATTCAAAAATAGTAATTGAAAAATAAGAGACTTGTACATTATCCCTTTTATCTGCAACACCTGCCACTTAGAGATGTATGTATACTACATTAAATTTGTGTGGTTCAGTTCTTTAAAAGAAATTTTATTCCCTTATGTACCTTTTTTTTACAAGACTTGTGGTCTGTGTAATATAAAAGAAGAAATGTGCAAATTATTCTGCCAGCTGATGGTTAATTAAACCAACAAACAGCATTTTTTTAAACGTGTAGAACACTGAAAAGAATGATATGTATTTCTGAGAGTTAAGATATACATGTGGAAATTGGAGCAGTCAATGGTTTGCATAGAATAACATAGTGCAAACTGTGTGAAAGAAAAATTTAAATACAAAATTTATGATCCATAGTAGTGACATAAGATGCAATATGTCTAGCTTATCAAGAAAAATAAAAAGGGCTGAAAGGAATTTAAATTAAAGACATAAAGAGGAAGCAGGAAAAAAGTCTGTAAGACTGAAAAACAGTGGTGTCAGCTTTCTTAGGTCTACAAAAGTTTATATCTCTCACATACAAACAGTAACAGTTGCCATAGATAAAATTCAGAATAAACAGTTCAGATGTGGCAATTTCACTAAGGAAAACTGGGATTTCTGGCTTTCCTAGAAAATTACAATCTCAGAGAAAATAACCAACCAAACAAAAAACTATCAACTGATGGCATTCAGAAGCAACCTTTTGCTTTTGTTAGAAATACACTAATACAATAGATATACAGGTGGTTTTCTCAGTATGCGTTCCAAGTTGCAAATATAGTTTACATGGGTTTCATGAGGGAAATATGCTACAACAAAATGTTACAGCTGAAGAAACACCAGGCAGTTTATTACAAATTGTGTACCAGTTTGTATATTTGCTCCATAGAAAAGAAGAAACATATTCAGCATTTTAGTTTTGCATGGTGTCATTTTGCACACTGCACATAAATGATCTAAATTAATGAGTCCTAACAGAGCATTTTCTTGTCAAAGCTCCTCTGTTCCCCAAGTATGTTCTCTTGTATACTGCACCTTATTGTGTCTAGTGTTTCAGGTGAAAGCTACACAGGGAACACTGCAGTTTCTGATGACTCTGAAGTATTTAAGCCCTTTGGCAAAAGATGTTTTATCTTTTTCTGATTCCTTGCTATTTGGAGATTTGGGGTTTGTCCAGACACCATCCAAAGTGGGGTGTTGAGCCCTCAAAGTACTGCTAGGGAAGATAGACTCTCTGGCTTATGGAGATACCTTAGGTGATTTAATTCTTTCCTGATATAGATTATTGCCTTCTGAGGCAGGAAATGTTCTTAACACACAATTAAGAATACCTCTTCTAAGACAGAAACCAGTGTTAGTAAAACCTGATATCTGGCACACACAACCCAATAGTCATCTCTTTGTCAGGGTCACCCTGTTTGTCTTGATGCTGGGGGCTTGCTGGAGATAGGGAAATAAAGATTGAAGCTGAAGATAATGAATTTTCATCTGTCAGCATTTTGTGGCTTCCCAGCTAGCTGCTAGGGTAAACCAAGGAGCAGCAGGGTGATTTACCTCCTACCTCTCACTTTGACAGTCACACATCATTTTTAGAAATGTACCTGTTACCCACCTATTCATGAGAGATGGTTAAAGCTGCTTGTCAGAAAAGGGTGGGGAAACCCTCAGAAATCCTGATAATTTAAGAAAAAAAAAAGTAATTTTTAATGTCTTCACATTGCCACTGTAGAAATTGATCACTGCTTCCCAAATTAAGAAAGAAAATGCCTTTGAATTGCCCCTATAACATGACGACAAATGGATAATAACAAATATATATGGTATTATGGACCATGAGGTGTATTATACTAAAGTGTAGTCTTATTCTCACTTAGACTGGAAACCACATTATAAAATAAAGTCACATCACTGCTACTTTACTCATGTTTTTAATGTAAACATCTTTTATGACAATTTATTACAGGTTACACAGTAATCAATGCTTAAGATTCTTCCCACTGGGTATGGAAACATTTAATTTGTCTTTTCAGGATAAAAAAGTGAGTTATTTCTTACTGCAGGCAGACAACATATTAATGTTGAACCAAGCATCTTGTCAGGTGAAGAAAATACTTTTTTTTATAGGATACACTGTTAAACTTACATGTAGCTAATAATGTTACCCTCTAGCTCTACAATATGGTATTGCCATTCCTAGCATGTGGCCTTAAGCATTGTACTGAGTTTTCAAGGCCTCAAGTCCGAGGATTGTCATGCCTGCTCTGCTTGAAGTTTTGTTGACCTGCCAGAAGCTATATTTTAATGTGATTTAGCTGTTACAACATTTCTCCTAATTTCCATATGTCTACAGCTAATTTGTTTTGCTTTATTCTGTCCTTGTATGATACCACCATGTTTGATGACTTTACTGTAATGAGTCACATATAGAAACACAGGTTGGTGAGACAGCAGCCTTAAGAAGTGGAGGCACCAAATGCAGCTGAATGGTGAGATGGGGCAGAGGCTGGCACTGGAGGTCCCAAGGCTATAAACTGCTAAGCCATGGTCAGTCAAAGAAATGCAGCCCTGTGGATGGAAAAGAACAAAGAAATAACATCCAGCATAGAAAAAAGATATCATCTGTAACATGGGTATGCAGACCAATGAAGAAATAGCGAGTTATGAAAGCATGTTAGCAAACATATAAGGATGACAAGTGAGGTGAAACACAAACATGGTGTTCCTTCCTCCTCTGAAGGACTGCAGATGCTAAGAGCTTTCCATAACACCCTCCACTGCCAGATCAGGGAAAGGGAGAGCATAACCCCGGTAAAAGGTAGGAAACAAGATGCATGTGTACATCATTGCTAATTCTATTATTCTTCATTCTTTTCCTGTTTGGACTTTTTTAGTTTTGATAATACAAGCAATAAACTCTTGGCTTTATTTATGTAAGTTGTGCTTCCTCTGTGCCCATAAATAAGATTGTAGACATTGACTTTAGGGAATTTCTTCTCCTCATTCATTTCTCCTTCACTTGTATTAAACTTGGTCATAAATAAGGTGTGTGGTATTATTCTATATTCATCCTTAGTTTCCAACATGTCTATCTGGTCTGTAATATTTCACTGTGATTGAAACTGCTTATATTTAGCACTGTCTCCACAAGACAGCAATAGCTGCTAAATAATAAAAAGCACAAGAGTCATTTAACATTTACCCAGCACCAGCACTGACACCCTTAGGCACTACCAGTCCTATTTGTGAGATTCTATACAAATATGAGTGAACACTGCCCCAGCTCTGAGTTTACAGCTTCTGAATGGAGACATCTTTCACATGAAATAATCATATTTCACCAAAGTCAAGCTTATTTCTGGCTCCAAGTTACTATTGCAATACTGTAGCTTCTGGCCCTTAAGGACTGTGTTAGTCTGTCCTTACCCACATGTCTTATTTCAGTTGCTTCAAGGACTGACTCTGGCTAATCCAGCCACATAGCTATGACGTGACCCACATCTTTGTTACTTGGATACAAATACCTCCTTTTTCCTTTTTCTAAATATCGCTGCAGCTAAAATGACCAATTGACCAGTAACTGAATATTTAGAAATTTTAATGAAATTGATTGGAGCAAAGAAATCAGCTATACTTCAGTTTTCATGCAGTCTGTCTGTGGTATGGGACATGGAATGTGAATTGAGTGCCTCTCTTATAGATCACACTATAATTCCAATCCCCAAAAGTGTATGTGTTTGCCTTTAAAGAGGCAAATAAACCTAACAAAGTCATTGTGTGCAGGATTAGAACCTGTGATTCTACAAAAGAGTAGTACTTTAAACTGTTACTGTGATCCTTGAAATTGTATGAGATTTGAAAGGGTCTATTGATTCTATGGTAGAACAATAGATGTCCTGTACTTAACTCCTTAATTGATTTTAATGATACTGATGGGCACCAGCCAAAGACTTGGAACAAGCTGTAAGGTCAAACCAAAGTATTCCATTTGTACATTTCCTCAATCAAATTTTCTTATGCCATAAATTAATTTGAAAAGGAAAATGATCAATTATAGCACTTCATAATTAGACACACACATGCAGAAAAGCTAATGAGATGTATCTGAGATTTTCCATGCTCCATGGAGGCTTGTAGTGGGAGAAACTGAATAATCTGGCTTGTGCCATATTGCAGACAGAATTTCCTTCAGCAGTAAGAGAAAATATGCTCAAATCCATTACATGAGGGATTTGTTTTGGTCAATGTATAATTAAATGTTGCATCTATGACATGGTTTTAGAGAAAAAAAAAAACTTCCTACTTCAAGCCAATTTTAACATTAGAATTTTAAAGATTAACATTTTACCTGATAATCAGCTCATCTGCAATATCTGTCTGTGGCTAGGGACACTTAGACCATGAAAAATGTGATAAAATTGAAATTATCATACCTCCGTTCTACTGTGGGATAATTATTTCACTTTTTCAGGTAGGTTTTTCTCTCCTCTGCCCTTTTCCTTCTCTGTCCCACACCCTGCTCTCTTCCTGCTTTCCCACCTGGAGTATTGCATCCAGCTCTGGAGTCCCCAACAAAAGAAGGACATGGTGTCCCCAGTTCAGGACAGAGAGTGAAATACTAGAGAGAGTCAAATGGAGAGCTGCAAAGATGGTTAAGGGGCTGGAACTTCTCTCGTATGAGGAAAGGCTGAGAGACCTGTGGCTGTTTAGCCTGGAAAAGAAAAGACTGAGAGGGGATATTATCAATGTTTACAAATATCTGAAGGGTGGGTGTCAAGTAGAAGGGCCAGTCTCTTTTCAGTGGTGCCCTGTGATAAGATGAGAGGTAATGGTCGCAAGGTGAAACACAGGAAGTTCCGCCTCAACATGAGGAAAAACTTCTTTACTGTGAGAGTGACAGAGCACTGGAACAGGCTGCCCAGGGAGGTTGTGAAGTCTCCTTCTCTGGAGTCTTTCAAGTCCCTCCAGGATTTGTTCCTGTGTGGCATGCCCTGGGTGATCCTGCTCTGACACCGGTGTTGGAATCAAGGATCTACAGAGATCCCTTCCAACCCCTAACATTCTATGATTCTATGATTCTGTTTCTATGATCTGTTGGAGCAGGTCCTGAGGAGGGCTATGAAGATGATCAAAGGACTGGAGCACCTCTCCTACAAGGACAGGCCAAGATAGGTGGGTTTTGTTCAGCCTGGAGAAGAGAAGGCTTTGAGGAAACCCTATTGAAGCCTTCCAGTATCTGAAGGGGGCCCACAAGAAAGCTGGGAAGGGACTTTTTACAAAGGCTTGTAATAATAGGATGAGGGGCAATGTTTTGAAACTGGAAGAGGATAGATATAGATGGGAAATAAGAACGAAATTCTTCATTCTGAGGGTGTTGAGACAGTGGAACAGGTTGCCCAGTGAAGCTGTGGATGCTCCATCAGGGGATGTGTTCAGATCCAGGCTGGATGGGGCCTTGCGCAACCTGGTCTAGTGGGAGATGTTCCTGACGTGTCAGGTGCATTGTAACTAGATGATATTTAAGGTCCCTTCCAACCCAAACCATTCCATCTTTCTATGATTCTATGACTCTCAACCCTGATGCGAACCTCAGGGGAGAATGAATTTGAAGGAGACAGTGCATATACCATGCTATTGGGGACAAATTGCCACCCTGCATTGGTAGGGGTGCAGGGCAGTCTGTGGAACACCATGGAGGCCTCAGCAACCTTCTCTTGCTCGTGATGGAGATCATTGCTCATGCATGGACATACTCTTGGCTTGAGTACAATATCATATTAATAACCTGTAATACAATACTTCTGCTTTTCTTTTCTCCCCTCCTCACAATTCCTCTGTCCCTTCCTATTAATTATCCCATTCCATTCCCTCCTTGTTATTCTTTTAATTAAAGTATTTATAGTGATGTGTAAACACTAAGTTAAATCAACAGGAATCTTTATGCCAGTAGTACACATCACTTTCCCTCATGAGTCACCTTGGTTCAGGTACTTTTTACCACAGGTAAAGAGACTTTGCAAGCAGGTTGTACACAGCACAGAGAGAGTGCAGCACCTGTTTATTGGGTAATGCATAGTTATTGTGTGCATTAGATGTCCAGGACCAACACAGTGCCAGGTTAAGCACTAATATACTCATCAGGCTGGACAAAACACTTCTGCAGGTAGCTCTCAATCAGGGGTAGACCAGTAAGTCTTCACTGCAGCCAGGAGCAGACTGAGCCTTGGTCTTGCTGAGTTTATTATTTTTCTTCTTCATGTCACAGGTCTTGAATCCTTGAGTTTCTAGTTCTTATAGCTCTAGCAGATGCAACTGTAGGACTTCTTACTTAAAGTTAGGTGGCTCTATCTCCAGTACCTTCTCACACCATACCTGCTTTTGCAGTCAAACTGAGTCCAGGTCCCACAGCAGTACTGCACTGATGTCAGATTTTGAGTCAGAATGGCTGCACCCTTTGGCGCAACACGCACACCATGACTTGGCCTTCTTATCTTGTTTGACCTGCTTCCAAAAACTTCAAAGACAAATTAAATTTTAGACTTGATTTTTCTCTACAGGACATTCAGACCAGTTTTGCGTCTCCTGGAGGGAGAAGACACCCCAGGGAGGAGGCATAGGTTGTCAGGGAAGTACCCATATATCTTACCAGTCCATGCTGGATCTTTGTGGCTTGCAGAATCCCTTCAAGAGGCATATGTAGCACATGTTCTGTGGAAGCAAACATGGACCTGAATGTATACAACAGAATTTTTTCTGAACTGGGAAAAATATTTACTGGTTACAGAAAAGTGTTTTCAGTAGAAACAAAAACAATTTTTCTTATATTACATATCATATTTTAGATTAGATAAATATTTTAAGATCCTAACATGTATGTAAATAAGGACCAAGTGAGAAGTCTGGGTGATGAAGCTATAGCAATTAGATAACATAAAACTGCATAGTTCCAATTTAAAAATGAATTCAGTACTCTGTACCTGAAAATACTTTTTAGTTAAGTAGAATTTTTCACTGAAGGACGAAGAGCAATTTTCAGCCTACTTTCATTCTACAAAATAGACAAATAATTTTATTTGAAATTGTACAAAAAACATTACACTTGAGACAGTGCTACACAAAAACTTAAAGTCATGGTGAAATTAAGATGCTTTTGAGCACTGAGTGTCATACTGGGAAATACCTGAGAACACACAAATGCCAAGTGCCCTACTTGATTAGGAACTACCTACTATTCTCTGGAAATACTGTAACCACAACTGAATATGATAATAAACATCAGCTCTTTGATCTTCATACCACTGGAGTCTTGCAATAAGGTAAGAGACTTTCTTAACAGTATGGAGAACACATCAGTTTGATCTGAGAATGATAAAAAATTTATATTGAGGCAAACCACTCAGGTGAGGTGAGCTTTCAAAACTCTTGGAGTTTGGGGCAGATTTTTCCTAATTATTTCTCCCAATTCTTGTTAATATTTTTATTTTTCTTTATAATTGGTACTTTAATCTTAAAAAACCTTCCATGATTCTTATGAAAATAAAGAAAGAATTTAAAACAGTCATGCAAATATTTCTGATAGGTTAAGAAAGGTGTTCTTCCCAACAGTGCTGTACCACAAATGTCAGATTTAGAGAATAAAAAGAAAGCTAAAAAACAGATAGAAAGTATGAAATAGGAACATGAAGATAATAAATATATTCCTTGTTTCTAATCATACCTTCAACACAGGTTCTACTGCTGAATTATTAAAAAAAAAAAGAACTGAGGTTGGAAGGAAACTCTGAAGGTTGTCTGGTTAAACCTCCTTCCCAAAGCAGGGCTAAAGTAAAAGTTAGTTGGGGTTAGTCATGTAATTTTGCAGTTGAGTTTGCAATCTCTACAAAGTGGGCCATTACAGAAAAATCGCTGGGCAAAAGGTTTCATCAACACTGAGATTTTTTTTTATTTTTTTTTTTACATCTAATTGAAATGTTCTTTGCTGAAATATGTGTCTTCTGACTCTCAGACTTTCAGGGTGCACCTCCAATAAATGTCTCTTTTCACTTTCTGTATAATTATTCATTAAGTAGTAGAAGAAAGCAAAAAGACCCTCATTATCATGACCATCAGATTGGAAGTCAGCCAGCATAACACCCATATATAAGAAGGGATGAAAGGATGATCTGGAGAACTACAGGCCTGTCAGTTTGACTTTGGTACCAGGGAAGCTGATGGAGCAGATCATCCTGGGTTCTGTTATGCAGCACATGAAGGACAACCAGGTGATCAGGCCCAGCCAACATGGGTTTATGAAGGGCAGGTCCTGATTAACAAACCTGATCTCCTTATACGACAGGGTGACCCACTTGTTGGATGAAGGTAAGGCTGTGGGTGTTGTCTATCTTGACTTCAGTAAGGCATTTGACACTGTTTCCCATAGTGTTCTATTAGAGAAATTGACTGTTCTTGGTTTGAATGGGCATACGCTTTCGTGAGTGAAAAACTGGTTAGGTGGACAAGTCCAAAGAGTGGTGGTCAATGGAGTTAAATCCGGTTGGCTGGCAGTCACAAGTGGTGTCCCCCAGGGCTCAGTACTGGAGCCACTCCTGTTTAACATCTTCATCAATGATTTGGATGAGGGAATAGAGTGCACCCTTGGTAAATTTGCAGATGACACCAAGCTGGGTGGAAGTGTTGATCTGCTTGAGGGTATGGAAGATCTACAAAAGGATCTAGATATGCTGGATCACTGGGCCAAGGCCAATTCCATGAGTTTCAATAAGGCCAAATGCTGGGTCCTGCACTTGGGCCACAACAACCCCCAGCAGTGCTACAGGCTTGGGGAGGAGTGGCTGTAGAGCTGCCAGGCAGAGAAGGACCTGGGGGTGTTGCTTGACAGCTGGCTGAACATGAGCCAGCAGTGTGCCCGGGTGATCAAGAAGGCCAATGGCATCCTGGCCTGGATCAGGAATAGTGTGGTCAGCAGGAGCAGGGAGGTGATCATTCCTCTGTACTCAGCTTTGGTGAGGCTGCACCTTGAGTACTGTGTCCAGTTTTGGGCCTCTCTCTACAAGAAGGATGTTGAGGTGCTGGAGAGGGTACAGAGGCAGGCTACAAAGCTAGTAAAGGGTGTGGAGCATGTCTCTTATGAGGAAAGGCTGAGGGATCTGAGGCTGTTTAGCCTTGAGAAAAGAAGGCTGAGGGGACACCTTATTGCCCTCTACGACTACCTGAAGGGAAGTTGTAGCAAGGCAGGAGTTGGTTTGTTCTCCCTGGTGACAAGAGGTGACTGAAGGTGAACCAGGGAAGATTCAGGCTGGATACTAGAAAGCGTTTCTTTACAGAAGGGGTTGTCAGGCATTGGAATGGCCTGCCCAGGGAGGTGGTGGAGTCACCATCCCTGGAAGTGTTTAGGAGCCAGTTATATGTTGTGCTTAGGAACATGGTTTAGTGGTTTTTGATATGTCTAGGAGTAAGGTTGGACTTGATGATCTTGAAGGTCTCTTCCAGACGAAACTATTCTATGATTCTATGATCTCTCACATCACTTTTCCACATTTAATAAAACCACACTCTCTAAGCCTCTTCTCAAACGTAATTTACTTCAAAATCTTTAAGAGAGGATTCAGAAGTGCCACAGGCAGTGTGTGCAGATTGCGTATCAGACTCTTAGTTGGGTGAGGTAAACCAGACAGACTTCTTAATTTTTTTTGCCCACCTTTCAACACTTTTTCATGCTTCTTTGCTACCTACATTACTTCTTCAACATAAATTCTGAGAAAATATTATTTCAGGAAAAGAGAGTGACTCAAGTGAGCACATTCTAAAAAAGAAAAAGGGGAGACAAATGACTGCAGCAGAGCTTCTGTAGAGATTTGCTGGAGGTTAACACCAACTCTAATCCAAATACTCTGGCTGCCCTAGAGTCAAGTTCTTATATCATTAGCTTTTGAACCATTATTTAACACATATCTTATTTTTAAATGGATCTCCCCAAGCAGAAGGAAGCAAAGAATATTTTCAGAGAAAGTTTTCCAGACAGCGACTTAGTTCTTATCAATCTGTTTCAATAAACTGCTTCTCCAAAGAGCCAGAAGCAAGGCGAGGGGACAAAATGAACAGCCTAATTAGCAAGCTGAATGCCATGCTTGGTTGGCATTATACACCATTTGAAATGAGAGTACATGACTTGCTGGATGAGAGATGTGCTTTAAGGCCTCTTCTGTTGTCTAATGTGAAACACAAGAATTGTCCTGGGAAGATAGGGTGGATCCAAACCCACCTCTCATATAGAAATCATGATGCCACAGACCAGCAGTTTTCACCATTTGGAGTAAATGGCCCTCAAACATGGCCAGTTAAAGGATATTTGTGTATGACTATAAATGGAACAGGGAAAACCATGAAATGATTGAACCTGGAAATGTGAAGCTTGTAAAGTGAAATCTGCCCCAAGACAGTGCTTATACAAACTCCTTGGGATGGCAAGTAAGTACACATAGGCATGTGATCAAGTATCAAGCTATGTGATGGGTATTAAATTATGGGATGAGTTTACAGGATTGTAAATATTTACAGTGATATTCACTGTTCTGCTATTGACTAAACAACTTTGACTAATTTTTGTCAGGAATGTAAATAATTATATAGATGGTTCAAAAGGGAGTTTTGTAACCTGAAAAGTGCACATTGCTTTATTTCTATAAAGTAACAAGACAGCAGAATAGCTAAGATTTCATTCAGTTGCCCTGTGTCCACAGAATGAAAGATTAGGTACCCCCTGGTGTATGAATAGCAGTGGATTTGGAGTAAAAATGATCACCTTTAAAGAAAACATATGGAATAGACTGGAATTATTCAGACAGAGGAGGAGTATACAAAAATACTGGAGCTATCACAGTTCCTAGGTACACACTCTGGGGAAGTCATACAGCATTTGGCAATATTAATTGGATTATGCTGTAAATTATTCCCATCATTAAAGCCTTTACGTTCTACTACTACTCATTAGTTGTGTTTATTTTTGTATTCCAGTAAGGCCCACAATGTGGTTATCATCTTGACTGTGTTGTGTAGGAGAGTTTCAGCACAAGGCATGAGTACAACAGCAGCTTCCAATATGTTTCATGGACATTAAGATGTTAAGGACACACCACAGATAAGTTCACCTCACAACTATAGAAAAGCAGATTTGAGTGATATGATCAGGTTGTAGATGCCTTTTTTATCAGTTTCATCTGTCATGAATCACCCACTTATGGTAGAGAATATTTCAATATTTGGCTCTTTAGTCATCAATATATTGCAAGTGGTGTCTCCTCATTTCCTTTCTTGTGCTGAAGCCCAGCCTTGAAGCTCAAGTTCAAGTGGTGTAGGCATTCTGTTTCTTATGACTATGTATACTTTTATATGCATATGAAAAGTGGGAGGAAGAAAGCTATGAAACCATGTAAGTACACAAGAATATTATTCCAGAGGTTGGTATTTAGAGAACTGGAATTTTCAATCAATTACGATACCCAAATTGTTAAAAACAAAACAGAACAAAACAAAACAACCCACAGAAACAAGAAAAGAGACCCACAGAGTGTGATTTTTTTTTTTTAATTTTTTTTAAAAAAGCAGTGCTCATTTATTTTTTTAATTCCCAATTTCTGTTCCTTAAAAGAAACTCAACATTACTCCCTCTTATGATCACTAGTTTTGTAATAGTCAACAAATCTGAAAGCAGCACGTGCAATATGTAATGTTTATATGAAGAACAAGAAAAGTGTTATAGATTCAAGTTTTATTTTGAATATTTCCTTATCAAATGTTAGTTTCTGCTGAGATCTAAATTCTACCTTCTTCTTGGAGTAAAGCTGTGTACTTAATGAGTGGTAGACTCACAATATTTTCTTTTTTGTGCTACCTGCATATTAATGCAGACATTGTTTTTGTTCCAAGGCTCATTCAAGCATTCAAGGCAAGTTCCTGGGAGCTGCAACCCCCTCCCTTGCTTGCTTCTCTACATGTCATTTTCCTTGTGCCACCTAGATAGGTTTGTTCCAGCCTGTAACAGAGCACAAAGCTCTCAGCCTAATGGCTGAAATAGAAATTCCAACAATTATGAAATAATACTTCAGAATAATTTAATGTTATTAATATCTAATATGTACAGTTCAATAGGACTTGGTGAGATGGTAGAAGAAAAATAAGAAAAGTTTCTCATAAATGTATAAGAGGAAAACATTAAAAAATATAACATAGATTGTTTACCAGGTGATGGTAACTAAATTAAATTGCTAAAAAAAATTAATAGGGTGTCAAAATAAAACAGTAGAAGTAACTTACTAAGAAGGAAAAAAGTACTCACAATGAAACATGTGCAGATTACATGGTCCTTCTAGGACATTAGAAAGATTAGCTAACATGTCACTTACTGTACCACTGAGCAGTATTCTTAAAAGTCATGAAGAATATTGATGACGATCTGAGGGATTTTAGAAAAGTAAATGCAGCATGAAAATTCAAACCCTTTATATGTGGCTCAAAAACAAAGGAGTAAATGTGCATAGACACATTGCACATCCACAGTTTCATATTGAAAAAGGCATAAACAGAAAGTTATGAATTTTTTTTTTAACATTATTTTACAGTAAAATACCATTTTATTGTTCTTCTTCCATTCAAGTCTCCATTAAAAAAACCTGTATTCTACTTCTGTGTTTGACTTTTTGGGTGAAGCTCTGTACTGTACTTCTTAAGGCTGCTTCATAAAAATAACTGCCTAGACCTTTTTCTGTCCTTCAAAGGGAATGGCAATGAAGTGATTTCAAACTTTTTACTACCTTCCTGTTTCTGAGCAAAAAGTTTCAATTTCCGATATAAACAGAATTCAAACCCTCTCTGATTTGGATCACTCCTGTTTCTGTGATAGGCAACAGTATGTATTTCACAAATTAAATGTAAAATTTAACAAATATAATTCAGAAAATAAATATGTCACTGAATTGTCAGCTCCTACGGACGCTGTCTGTGGCAATGCCCTATCAACCTCTTAGAGCAACTTTTTTAAAAAAAGATTTGTTCTTGTAACCGGCATCATAAAAATTCTCAGAATAACTTATCCTGGGGCTCAAGTAACAAATAGATGCAATGAAAGGCATGAATCTCTGCAATAAGACATTCTGTACAAACCAAGCCAAAAGCAGGAAAAAAAATCATTACCCTTTCTATAGCCTTATTTTAAACTTAAAAGTCAATACAAAACACCTGTGACATGAAGCTGGGTTATCCACTGGGTACCAGAATGATCATGTCCAAAACAAGTTCACCTGAAGCAGCAGACAGGAGATACTCATCTGTAGCCAAGATGTGTAAAACAAACGTTCGCTTTCTTAAAATGTTAATAATAAACTCTCCAATTTCAAGAAAGAGCAAATTTAATCTCTAACTTATTCCCAGCTCTGGTAAGAACTTTTTGTTCAAAATTTAAGTAATTACATCACTGAGTTCCTTCTTCCATCTTCAAACAAATACAAAAACATTTTTCCACCTTTGTAAATTTGCTTTTGATCTACAAATGGCAAGTGTCAAATGTTTATTATAATGTAAAGAGGTTTGGTATGGTGAAACAATGTATTGATTACAACTCTGACATTTCTAAAACTGTTATCTTTATGAAAAAGAGCCTACTATTGCACACATATTTTAAAAATGTGAACTTATATGTAAAATACAGAATTTAGACAGCAGGAATAAAATAAGATGTATATATAATCTTAAAAGTTCAATATCAGTAGAGTATAATATGTTCACATGCCGTGATTTCTCTAAAAGTCAAGTTTATTTATTTTTAGTGTCCAGAAGCTTCACACAACTTACTAGAAGACTTCAAATGATATTTTAAGTGATTTTTTTTTTTACTTCAATAATGACTGATAAAAATGCAACTCCTTGCTTGTTCTTACCATCTTTCCACAGAAAGTAAACACTTTCTTAATACAAATAATGCATGTAGCTTCCATTTGTGACAAATATTTTTTCTATCTTGATTTTTATGGTTTGAAAACAGAAGGGAGTTTAAAAATTAATGTTCTCTGTGTGCTCATTTTGAAGTGATGAATGATTTCCAATGTACAAAGAAATTTGTTTTAACACGCTTTGTGGTAAATATGGATTAATATTATGGTATCAGTAACTGTGATTTTATTTAATTCCAAAAGCAGGATTTGAGCTTTTGTCTATTCTGTATCAGATAAGAATCTTCACAGCTAATCAGTTTACCCATCTCATGTAATTTGACTGAATTTCTGAAGTAGAAAATGGATACACTTTAGGTAAGAATTCAGTCATATAAAGGCATAATTTCTGTTATGCCTTGCTAGTGAAAGACTACAAAAAATTAATTATGGTGTTACTACTCAACTCCAGTGTAAATGGCAGTGCTTTCATTCTCCTGAAGTGCTCTGTACTGTAAAGAGTACTCCTGTAAAGGCGAAAAGCAACACTGCCAGTAGAACAGCTACTATTCCTGTTACTGAGACCTATGTCAAATCAAACAAACAAAAATTATTTCTATGGAATCACAGAACAGATCTTTTGTATGCATTTAACTTTACTCTGAGGGACAAAATCACAACTGTCATTGTGTTTCCAGTAAACCCCTCCTGGCATTCACAAACATAAGATATTTTAATTCAAAAAAATAATTCTGGTTTTTTGCTTTTTCAGGTATCTCAAGCACATATTTTAAAGCTCAAAATCTGACTATATAATTTTACACATCTTTGAGACTGGAAGAACTAGAGAGTTTATAACTTAACAAAACACATAATATAACATGCATAACATACAGTATAGTTAGGGCAACTATTAGGATAATACAGTGAAATATTTTCATAATTAAACCCAAAACTTTAATAAAGATAATGGCATTAATCTGTAGTGTAGTATTTCCTCAATTTTACCATGGTTATCGATACCACATGCACTGACAAAGGGTCTGATGTTCCAAGACACTAAGAATTTTGGTACCCAGCCATCCAAACCCTTCAGTTAGTGCTTAATTTTAAGCATGAATAGCTTTCAGTAAATCAGCTGTGGTTTCAGTGCTTACAGGATTGCTCTTCAAGTGACTTATCATGTCACTGTGAAGAAAGTTTCAATATTTTGCCTACCCCACTCAAGACTACTGAAAAGAGCCCATGTCGAATCTGATTCTTTTGGGGAGGTCAGTGTCCTAGTGATTGCTAAGATAACACCATTCAGTGGAAGACATTACATGGGTAAAAGTATCCTAGTGTAGATTTACATTCTGTACTTTCAGTGTCGCTGAACAGTGAAGACAAACGTAATTAGACAAACAAAGATCCAGCATTCACTTCCTTGAGTCTGTGTGGCTGTGACTCTAGACACAGTAATTTCTCAGGCTTTCTTCTGCATCAGAGCTGTAGCCTGCACATTTGAGAGTCAATGTGCAGAGCTCACTCCCAAACTGACAGGAAACGAGGAAAAGTAGCTTCATGGACAACTCCCTGGGCCAGCAGGCCCATGGCACAGATGGCCTTGGCAGCTGCCTGAATTATATTGATTCTTTCCTATTTGCCCCGTGAGCCTCTGTGTCAACCCCGAGACATAGTGCCACTCCAATTGTGTGACTCGCCTCTCTGAGAAACATTCCATGTGAGGTGTCCCTGGTGAGGCTTGCAACTAAACACAGGAGACCATTTCTCACTGGTTTTGTCAGCTAGTGGAGTGGGAACACATGTCTTTTGTAAATATTGAGCTTTTAGGATACTTTATGTGACTACACTCTTTTCCCAGTACATTACATCCAGGTAAGAAGGCCCTTCTTGAATATTGCAGTCTCTAGACAGAGAAGTTATCTGTGACTGGTCATTGACTGAGCAGAGCTTCACTAGGAGTACCTTGAGCCCAGTGAGGCTACTTCTGTAGTTAATCTCTCTTAATTATCCTTAACTGGTTTGCATTGCTCATGGAAGAAACAGCGGAAGGAGACAAAGCTGTGGTAGCCTTTGTGCCTGTTAGAAGGGGATGCTGTGAGCTGTGCTAGGGGTAGGGCAGGGACCCCTGAGGAAGACATGAGGGGTACAGTGAGAAGAGAAAAATTATCCGTATGAAATGAGAAATTGGGATGGGTCTCTTACCTCAATGCTTATAATATATTTAAATATCTTTTAAGGGACTTAAGCATCCCTTTTTTATATTTAAATATCTTTAAAGATATTTGCCCATTCTATAATGCTAGCTCTAAGGACAGTGATTTAGAGCAATAAGGTGTTGGTATTTTTTTAATACATCAGCCAATAAAAGTGCCAGTTTCACAAATAGACATGTATTCCTGAGATTTCAATGCAATAAACACAACATAGACAGCCTTATGTGGTATGCAGACAAGTCCTTTTTAATACAGAATCATAGAATGGTTTGGGCCAGAAGGGACCTCTAAATGTCATCTAGTCCAAACCCCAAGCAGTGAGCAAGGACATCCTCAATTAGATCAGGTTATTCAGAGCCTCTTCAAGCATCACCTTGAATATCCCCAGGGATGGGGCCTCAACTACCTCCTTGGGCAACCTTTTCCAGTGTTCCACCACCCGCATGGTAAAAAACTTGTTTCTAGCATCTAGTCTAAATCTACTCTTCTCTAGTTTAAAACCATTGCCCCTGGTTCTGTCACTACAGGCCGTTGTAAACAGTCCCTTTCCCACCTTCTTGTAGGACCCCTTCAGGTACTGGAAGGTTGCTATTAGGTATCCCCAGAGCCTTCTCTTCTCCAGGCTGAACAACCCCAGCTCCCTCAGCCTGTCTTTGTAGGAGAGGTGTTCCAGCCCTTTAATCATTTTTGTGGCCCTCCGCTGGACTCGCTCCATCAGGTCCATGTCCCCCCTTTACTCAGGTCTCCAGAACTGGACACAGTACTCCAGGTGAGGTCTCACCAGAGCAAAGTGGCAGAATCACCTCTCTCACTCAGTATGCATTAGTGTGGGCAACACTTGCCAAAAGAGAAAGCAATAATACCTAGGTATTACTTATGGTCACTACTGGTGAATGACATTCTGTCCTTTTATGTAAGTGTGTCATATAGTCATTATTCTGGCAAAATTCCTCTTGCAAAACACTAAGTTCCTTACATAAAAAGGGAAAAGCGCACTTCCTATAGATGTAATTGCTTTATATAACTTGTTACTAATTAAATATTTACCATGTTCTCTGAAAGCTCATTTCATTGTAACTTTGAAAAATGAAAGCCACAACCAATTATTCTGGTTGAAGAATTTTTTTTCCTGGTGAATAAAATTAAATTGTGCTAATAAAGTTGACACTGCCATTTGCTAGTGAATGAGAACTATGTAGTCAACTATAACAGAACAGATAAATATTGCCTTTATGCTCTGGAAAAGGATATTTTTTTTATCAGAGGCCAATCATTGAGGGAACAACACTAAATTAGTTGATGAAATAAGTGGATAATTGTAATATTAAACCAGAAATCTGTACCAGTCTGGTTGAACCTTCTGAGGTTTATTTATTTATCTGTTTAAGTTTATTAGTGGAAGTTTGTGCTGATACAGAGCTGAAGCATCCCTAAAAATGTGCTGGAGTTATGAGTGAGAGAAATGAAACTCAAAGGGAGTTTCTAAGACTAAGAATTCACCAATGACTTTTCAAGTTTTTAGGAAGGTGACACTACAACTGTATTAAAAATTCATGTGGCCACAACAGATTGAGACCAACAGATACAAGACAGCCCATATATCTCCTATGAAATGCCCTTTTCCTCAATAGCAGGGCATCCACCTCCAGCCTCTGTCCTTGGCCCAGGGACATCCCCACAGTTTGATGACAGAGACTACTGATTCTCACTGCCCGAGCATTATTCTCTGGCAATGCTGGAGTAGGTATATCCAGAATTATTGGATATTAGGTACTATTTTCAAAGCACCTGAGGCTGAAAAATAGAGACAAATCATTAAAGGCTTCACCATTTTAAAGTATCTAAAGGTTTATAAACACTGAGATTTTACAAATTACTTCTTGCAACTTCCTGAGAAATTTGAGATTTTCTTTGACACTTAATAGAAAGAACACCCTGCATCAGAACTTTTACCATGATAAAATAAATGTTGTCCTTTTGTTGTGGGTTTTTTTTTTTTTCCATACCCTAGAGAAAAGAGGCAATGTAGGCAAAAGTGTGTAAAGCAGTAAGGAGACAGCATTCAGGAAAAGGAAAGGTGATAGACTTCATACATAAAGTATGCAAAAACTGTCCTAAACTGTTTTGGTGGGGTACACTTGTATGAAGAGCTAAGGAGCTACTGTTTTCCATCAATAGAGGCTTACACACAGGGACTTGAGTGAAGGTTCTGAGGATTTGGTCTGCTGCTGGTAGTTTTAGCCAGAAATATGACAGCAGCTGTCATAGACTTGTGAGGCCTTATTGATATTCCCATTCTTTTTTGCTGGATATCTTAAAATTTGAAAACAAATGTAGTTAGGACTCATTCATATGGACATTGCCCACCATATCCCCTCTCTTCCTTCTGGCATAAGAGTGAATAAATAAATAACATGGCATTTACTCTTTTAAGCCTGAGACTATTCCCTGTCTAACATGTTTTTCCCTTCCTTGCATGTTTTGTTACAAATGTAAATCATTAATGGGATAAGGGAGTTCTCATTTGTGCCGGATCACATTAAGAAGCTTTGTCAGTCAAGTGGTAACTATAACTGTGCTTTACCTTGTAAATGATAAAAAAATCTCACAAAGTTCTTAGTAAAAAAAAAAATTCTAGTATTTGTCATTAGCAAGACTCAGCTTATAAAGGAGTAATAATGTCTGTAAAAGTAGAAAAACCTGCCTAACAACTTCAGCTTGGTTTACAGTACTTTTTTGTTGTTGTTCATACAAGATAAACACATTTCTGGACAGCGTTCTGTTTCAGCAGAGAGGAACAAAGTGAAGCAGAATGCTTTGCAATGTCTTGGAGGAAGTGTTAAGAAGGTAAAAGCCTGAGGAAAAAGTTCAGGTAGCAATTTAAGTGAGCTGAAAGATTGCCTTAATTTATATCCTCTTCATAGCTTTTTTAAATAAGTATGTTGTATTGGTTTATATGTAGATTGACTTGACATGCAACATTGGAAACACTTATGCTCATAGATTAGTTCAGAACAATGTCTAACCTACCTGCTCAGTTGCAGGGTTGAGCACACAATGATCTAATGAAAAGCAATATTTGATTTAAGAATATAATTAAGAGCTATTGTGAAAATTTTATTTATTTATTTATTTATTTTAATCAGCAGGCTTGGTTTTGAATTAAGACAGGGTGAACTACTAGAATGACCTTAAAATCATATTTGCTGATCAATGTGAGGCTTCTCCTGAGACTCAGGAAGCCTGACTTGCTGAGGGGCGATCTCAGTGTAAAATTGGCAGCATGTTCTTATAAGAGTAGATTTTAGATGTTAAAATGAGAAGTATGTGCCATATTTCATTGTTCAAAGTTGATTCTTCATGTATTTTATGTCAAGCCCACTGATTCTGCCAAAATATATGTACTTGAGCACTGCATGTTTGGGTTTCCTTATTCCCAGACACTTAGATTTTGTTTAGAGGGGAAAGAGTCTCCAATATTCATGAAATTTGTCTTGAGAGCAAGAAGCTGTTTACTCTGCAGATCTGAGATACAGTGTTTAACTTTGTACACCTTGTTTGTACTCAGCATGAGAAATTGTATAACAGTCACAAAGCATCACAACTTCATTCTGCTTACAATATTATTCTCTTTAGATTTGAGTTCGTTTATTATCTTCTATAGTTACAGGAAAACTGATGGTCAGTAAAGTTCCTTCTAGAATGAAAAAAAAAGTAACAGAAGCTATATATCCTTTTTTAAAAGTGATATGTGATATATGATAATGGCACTTGTCTCAGTGCTGCCAAACAACCTTAGCACATCAGCTGCTTGTTGAATGACACAATTGTATTAGTCTGCTAGTTTCTATGCAAATCCATACAAGATTCAGCAGCCATCCAGGTTAATTGTTATAATCTATCTTTGCATTTGTAGGGTGTCATAAAGGATATGAAAGAAATGAAGCATGGCTTGCAGGAGTCTGTGCAATTCCCTGTTCCCTGTCCTCTGGCTTTCACTAATAGAATGACTTAAGAAATGACAAAATAATAAACAAAGAAAAATATCTATTATGATACACATTGCTTTCAACTTGACTGAATTTTTCAGAGAATAAAGGTAGCCTATGTTGCTGTAGTTATTAATGAGTTTCCAGAAACCCAGTGGTTCAAAAGAACACTAAATTTGTCTGCTGAACTACAATTAGAGTAAGGGGGCACTGGCAGATGTGGGATTTTGAGAGCGGGCCTCTCTAGCTCAGAAACACTGAGTGCAGACACAGCTCCCAGGAAGCTCCAAACTCCATGTTGGACATGCAGTATTTTGCTGTTGTCTCTTTTTCACATTCTTCTTGGGCTGAAATATTGGGCTGAAATATTAGTAACCTGTCAAGAACAGAGTGCAACATCTGAGCTGACCTCGAGCTAGTCTTGTAGGTAGTACACTATCCAATAGTCAGAGATGTAACAAGAGAGACCATCACTTCATCCCTTTTGGTAGCTGAAGCTGAAGAGAGGCTGTTTAAGCAGTTACTCAAAAAAAGTAGAAATTAGCTTTGCTTTCAAAAATCAATATATCAGCTTCCTGTGATTTTTAAGGACTTTGTCTTTCAAGGGCAGATCTAACCTCCTAAGCTTCACCATACAAGTAGAAGATGGGGTACTGTGAACAATGTCTTCATGACTGAGGACTTGCACCCTTGCTTATCATCCTGCAGAAGAATACATTTAACTGTAATAGAAACCTAAGGAGAAGGAAGTGGAATTTGGGATTAGTGGATGCTGGTTACTTAGGGAAAAAGCGTTTATACCCTAAGAACTTTCTCAGAGAACCTCAAAGAAGAAGAAATAGATAAAGCCTGTTTAGATAACACAATCTTGAATCAAAAAGAAACAAACCTCAGAATTCAATGTCTGAAGGTCCTGGGAACAAAGCAAGAGTGATCCAGTTACAGTGTTAGTGTGCCAGGGTAAAAGCAGCACTGATACAACATAACAGTGATCCAACAGTTCTTGTGAGAAAACCACTAAAATCAACCAACAAAGAAGCAAAACCCCAGCCTTCACTTCCTCAGGATCACTGGAGTCATTTTATTCCCTCAAAAATACTCTTAATTTAAGAGTATTTGCTGAATTAAGTTAAGCCTGTGTCCTCCTGCAGCTCCTGTCAGAATCATGCTGTGTTGTGTGCAAACAGGATAAGAGACAGACACTGCCTTCAGGGGTTTGCCTACCCTTTGAAGGTGAAGTGTAATGATTTGGGTTAGCAAACAAATAAAAAGAACAGAAGAAATAGTGAGGGAAACACTGGAGAGCTGTTTATTTGTCAGCAAGTCATATGATGAAACTGGTTAATGTCTACTGAGGCTTTACCTCTTTCACAGATCTGTAAAATTAGAAGGGACCATGATGGACACCTGGATTGTCTTCTCTCTTCACAAATGTCATTTCTCTCTGTTCCTGCAGTGAAAGGAGTTACTTGCTCTTGTATCAATCACTGTTGTAGTTGTTAACCCCAAGACTTGTATTAATTACCTTATTCAACCCTTCCTCAAACACTTTCTGGGAAAATATCTTTTTAGACTTAGTGTTTGAATTTAAGAACTTATCTCAAATATAGAGAAGGTTTAAAGACTCCTCTGAGGCAACGTATAACACTGAAAGCATGTATTTCCCTAAGCTCTTGTGGTACTGCCCAGTGCACACTAGAAATAGAGCACTGTCAAACATCTGTATTGGTCTGGAGCTCTGCACGTTCCAAAGCTGCGATACCCCTCTGCACAGAGTGAAAAGTTCCTTCTATAAAAATATCTTTCAAGAGAGTGAAACCTCTAACTTCATTTTTAGAAAAGTAGGCTTCCATTGTTAGAGTATGCAAGAGATGATTAAAGAGGCTGCAACCTCATCCTCTCATGGACATCCAGTGGAGCTGCTTCGGTGGAGATGTCCCTAGCTAGGCACATGCTGAGATGGGAAGTGGGGAATTTTCATTCCTTTTTGTTGAAGTTTCCATTTGTGTGCAGTATTTAAGAAGTCATTGAGTCAAAAGCAGAAAACTAGGGAGAGAGCAACACTACATCCTAATGGCCATGCCCCACGGGGAGTGCATGGTTGGTTCTTGCTCCATTTTTTTACCATAAACTACCAGAGGATAGCAATTCATAGGAACCATGTAAAGAGGCGTGGAAATTCTGCTCTTCCACATTCCACAGAGCTGTTAGAGATCTGTGCAATATCTTTCCACTTCTCCAGGTCTTAAATCTGAAAGTATGCCATTCAAAGATGAAAACATCAACACTAAGATTGGAGAAATGCTCTCATTCCTTAAATGGCTAACAGTCAGTTAGCACTGAGTCAGTTGGCCCTGAGAAGTGTCTAGGCCTGAATATAATTTTCTATCCATGTCTTCCATATCTTGGTGGAGCTCTCCAATTATTTTCAAGCTGTAAAGAAGAGGAGTGGATACATAGTCTTCTATTTTTAAAAAAAAAGATGTACCTCCTTGCTTGCACCATGCCACCAGCCTCTATTTCTATCAGGAAAGAGTCTTTCTCTACCTTACTGCAATGTTTCTCAAATATATATTTTAAATAAATGTGAGATGCTTTGACACCATGACAATAAGCCTACATAAATGTTTCCCATAAAATGATGATACTGTTGAACCCTGATAAAGAACAGCATCTCTTGGAAGGATATCTATCAACCTGATAGTTAAGTAGAGATGAATCTATTATTTCCCTGGATAATCTTAGATTAGATCATATGTACCACATAAGTATTATACAACAATTACAAATTAAAATTTCAGTACAATGTGGATATGTGTGCTACTGTCTAGCTGTTGTCTTTATAAAGAAATCCGAAGACTATGACAGAATTGCTCCCCATTTGTGTTATTTTCCCCTGCTGAAAGCACAGGAGGAAAGTGCAGACCTGATACAACATAAGAGGAAATCAGCAGGATATTATCTGAGAAAGAGCTGAGGGCCTGAAATTAATTTCCCTCCTTGCTCTGGACCAGCCCAAATCTATTAAAACAGTACACACATTTTCCTCAGACATTTGAAAAAGTACTGGAAAGAAGAGTTTGAGCAGTAGTAAATGCAGGAGAGGTAAGATGAACTTAGCACTAATTTTATGGCTGTTGACTTTGCATTTATGCCTGGTATTCATAGAATCTAAGGCCAGAGGATGCCATCAAATTAATCTTTTGGGCCTTTTGCCCTGTGTGAACTGCTGGATTTTTCCCAATTTTCTTGCTTCAAACCTGCAAGTATTCAGATGAAAGGACACAGCCTGACTGCCATGGTAGGTGCACTGTTTTGTGCACTGTTTTGTTTTTGTTGGCAGAATCCTGCCACTTGACATCTTAGTCCAGCAGAATGGAGTGCCAAATCTCTTACTGGTTTTGCTCTATATTACTGTATTTTATGTCATAATAATTTCCTGCTGCAGCCATTGGTGACATCTCAGGTAAGAGTGAACATGTCTCTTTTCCTTTCAAAGCAATCTGTTTTCAGACTGATGGGGCCCAGGGATCTATGGACTGTTTTCCCTTACATCCCTACAGATAAGCAGACAGCCTTTCCAAACTGCAGAGTCACAGCAGCAGGCAGGTTTATCACAGTATGTTGGAAATCAACATCTGAAAGGCAGTGTCTGTAGAATATCCTCAGAGGTGCAGTTGTATTTGCTCCAGCAATGTCATCTCTCACTGTACAGAAGCCTGCTTTAGCCTCTGTTTCCAAATGGTTTTAAGCTGCTGCCACATGTCAAGCATATAACAACTAACGAGTTGTTATGAGCACCACATGCTAAATACATTCAGCTCTGACAGCTAGGGCAATAAACACTATGCTTTGGAAGGGAGACTGATGCTGCTGCCTCCCAGTCCTTGCAGCCCTCATTATCCAAGATATGCTTATGGTAGAAGTATTCTACATGCAATTACCAGAAAAGCATGTCCACAAACTCTTTTTTTTAAAGCTCTACTTCATTTTTTTTATATTACAAAATTGTGAAGATAAGGTGATACTTAGAGTCCTCAGACAGAAATTTACTATAGAGATTTGAATAGCCTCTTAAAGGTTCAGAGTGAAATTTCTCCATTATTTCTATTTTCTAGGGTGATGTTCTGCAGAAATTAATGCTCTTATTTTCCAGTCAGTGTTAATCCCCAAAGAGCATAAGGATGCATGGGAAGCAGCTACTGCAATGGGAGATGAGGATATGGAGATGAAGGGTAAAGAAGAAAAAAGGAGTACTGACACCTTGCCAGCAAGTGTTATCTTATTGTATCCTTTTCATTGAGAGTGAATAATTAAATTTTGCTTTCATCTCTAAGAAGCCTTCCAACAGCCCTTCTTCCACACATCCTGCTGACTCACTCAAGCCATGAAGTTGCTTTTCAGGGTAAATATTAACCTGTCCACTACAATGTATCCTCTTGACATGCTCGCTTTCTTAATTAATGTTGTTGAAAATTACTTTAATGCATTTGTTAACCAAATAACTTCCAACAGAATATTTCATCATATTTTCATAGAATAAATCTCAAACCTTCATTTTTTTTATTATTTTTTTTAATTTTATTCCTAAGTAACATATTTGTAACCTTCAAGAAACTCCATTAAAATGAAAATTAAAAAATAGTCCTTTTAACATGTTGAAGAACATACATCTCTGTTTAGAAATCAGACAATAAAAGTCTAGGTTCTCATCCTGATTTTATTCTCAGTTATCTGAGAAGAATGAAGAAAAGCCAATGGACTTGCTCTGGGTTTATGTTTATGTAGCAAAATATAATTCACATTCATGAGGGGGCCTACAGAAAAGCTGGAGAGGTACATTTTATAAGGACATGTGGTGATAGAACAATGGAAAATAGATTTAAACTACAGCAGAGTAGATTTAGATTAGACATCAAGGACAAGTTCTTTACTATGAGGGTGGTGAAACACTGTAATAGGCTGACCAGACAAGTTGTGGATGCCTTATCCCTGGAAGTATTTAACAGCAGACTAGATGAGGCTCTGAGCAGTCTGGTCTAGTGGGAGTTGTCCCTGCCTATGCCAGGGGTATGGAACTAGATGATGTTTAAGGTCCCTTCCAACTCAAACCATTCTATGACTGTATGAAGATCAGACTGATAATGCTTAAAAATTACCTTTTCCAGGCATGGTCACTCCATGACTGAGGCTTTGTAGGCTGCAAATGGTTCCCTTAAGCCATACTAATTGGTATGCTTGTTTGAGTGAAAACAGATCTAATTTTGTTCAGTAATTTTACACTTCAGCTCAGGTCTTCTAACTAACTGCACTGTCTGAAGTTAGCAGCATGTTTTCACAGGCAGTGTCTGCTTCTAGAAGTGATAACTCCCAATTTTTAGAGATAGTACCAAGGATTGGTGTGCAGGCCAAGGCCACTGCTGGATCTTGTGAAACACATTGTGGGGTGCAGAAAATAAAAGACCACACCTGCAGGGAGAAGCAGACAGGACAGGTGACCCTAAACTGACCAACAAGGTATTCCATCCCATATATGTCGTATTTGGTTTAAAGCTAAGAGAATATGAGGGTCAAACTCTCTTCTTCCTCTTCTTCAACGGCCAGCATCTAAGGAGGACTCTGTCCATTCTGCCTTCGATCCTGACCTGTGTGTCTCTGAATCTGGCACAGAATCCAACACCTGAACATGGTTTCAATCTGCTGAGTCCAGTCTGGTACTTTCCTGGTGCCTGCTCCACAACATCAGTGGTGATGGTGACATAATTTCCATTTCCATAATTTCTGGGGATGGGGAGGATGTTTGGTTAAATACTGGTTTTGTTTATTTTTGTCTATATTCTATTTTATTATTTTTTATTAAAGTTGCACTAGTTTCTTTTTCTAATTGCTAACTCTCTCTCCCTTATTCCCTTTCTCTTCCCGTTTGGTGTGGAAGGGAGGTTAAAAGAAAGCATCTAGTCTAGCAGGCTGCCCTGACCCTAAACCTTGACGTGTGGTATGTTGACTTTCTTATATTTCTGCTTGTGTAAGGGGATCAGTCTCTGGCACCTGTAGGAAAGAGAAAGCCTGGATCCAAATTGTTCTGTTCCTGATTAGTTCTGCAAAGCCAACAGAAGCCTTGTGTTTTCCCATTGGAAAGGTGCAGGGGCATTTTGCCGCAGAGGTGACCTTTTCATGTTATTTCTCATTGGTCTCTCAGTGAAGCTGATATTCCAGTTCTACCACAGTCTGCTCATTCACAGTGTTACACAGTTGGGTTTGTGGACAGGGAGGGGGTAAGAGTGGAAAGAAAAGAGATGTGCAAAACACAGGCAAAATAAGCAAGAGACACATTTTTTCTCAATAAACAAGATTAAAAAGAAATATCTTTTGGGGCGATTTCCAGAAAAAAAAAGTGGGTTGCAAAGGACCTCAGTTGTGTATTGCATTCAGGCAAGACTGGGAAGAGCACAGAAGTGTGACAGAAGAAAAAGAAGAAGGAGCAGGACAGCATTGTATTCTCATCACAGAAGCTTAGCCTTACAAGGGCTGCAAACATAATGAAATATATTTGTGTCTGAGCACATGCTCTGCTATCTTTGTGACCGTAGAAATATATATATTATATATATATAAAATATATATATATATATAAATATATTGTTCCTGGTCCCTGTTGCATGACAGGAACCCTGAATCTATTTCTTCAGTTGCTCAGTCATCTCCTCATGCCAGGCATTCCTGCAACTGACTCGGGACTCACTACCAGGATCTCCAAGATGACTTTAGTATGATGTTATCACGACTCTTGTGATATCTGACATTTTTCTTTTATCCAAAAATCCTGGGTCCATGCCAGTCTTAACTTCCAGCTAAGAGGAAAATTTCCCTGTAGTTGCACAGAAAGCTTAAAAATATAATCTTCATTAACCTTACAGGTTTCAAAACAAGGCAATAAAGGCAACTCTATTACATGAAGAAAAAAATAAGAAAAAAGAAAAAAATATTTTTAAGCATATAATTTCTGGGCATTTGGTTGGTTATTCGGATTGCTTTTACTCATGAGTTTATTTCTTTTTTTTAATCAAAGACAATTTGCTTTCTATAGTGCAACTTTGTAGAGCATAATACATACCACATTGGGTTTTTTTGTTAGACTATTTAAAAATAAAAACATCTCTCATTATGATTTTCTAAAGGGAGGTCTGCAACTGTGCTGTAGCTCAGTTGTCAGAATTACCCAGCAAAGCTCAAAACAAAATCCTGTTGTGCAGTGGTCTCCAATGACCTCATGACTGACATAAAGTAATTGCCTTGTTAAGAAAAATACTCTTGCACACTCTCTGCTCAGAAGAAGCTATCAAGCACATGTGTATGAGGAACTTCATGGTTTATGTGAAGCAGTAGAGATTGCTGGTTTTAGAAATTATGTTAATAAGACTAACAGAAAATTCATTTCAGCAGGAAGAAAAATGCCTCAGTTTGCTCTAGGATCAGAAAAAAATCTTTCTAGAATTCTGAATTGTTGTTAGTCAGATGATTTGTGCTTTTATACATGAAAAAAGTGCTCCCTTGAGAAGCCACATGAGGTCATTCACACACACACAGATACAAAACTGTCTGGATCTCCTGTCGTCCATGACCTGGAACACTTAAATAATTGGACCTTTGTTTTCTACCTCCTGGAAAACATCTGTAACCTTGTCTCCTGGTAGATATTACTAACCTGAACTATGTATTCATTAGTTATTGCAGCAATTGTTAACTTCCTCAAACACTTACATGGCTGTGAGGAATTCACCTGGTCTTGTATGAGAGTCATCTGTCATGGAATATATCCAAAGGAATATATTTATATGCCAGCTGCCCAACATTCATTTTTCTTGTGTCATCTTCCTAAAAAATTCAGGAGATATGATTCCTGGAAAGGCCTAAGCAGTCTATAAGAGATCTTTTCCTTTGTCATGCCTGTTTTATATAGTGTGCTGACATTTCCCTGAATAAATGAGTAAAACTTCATGTGTCAGAGTTAGTTTTCTTTTAAATCAAAACTGGTGTGAAATATGAGAACAAAAAATTTTTTTTTAGTTACAAATATTATTTTGGATATGGACTGTAAAAAGAACAAGGCTCTGTATCTTTAAGATAAGCTTCTGATTGAGTAATCATTCATTCTTTCTGTGGAAAAGGGACACTGATTATGAAATTGTCATCTTATACAACCCAGTCAAGATCATTGACTTACGCCTTAATAAAGGTTTCTTTGTTGTTTGCAATAAGTGGGTTTTATTATCCAATGGTCAGAGATAGAAATCTGTTCCTCACCAAAAATGTCAGTCCCAAAGCCTAACATTTTCTGTGGAAGAAATCTGGCTGATTGACGAACCTTCTTAAACTTTGGATATGTGGACCTCAAGGTCAGAGCCTTTAGGGAGACAAAAAGTAATACTGAGCAGGCACAGCTGTGCCATGAGTTACTATTTCCCTGGCATTTGTTGCAGTTCAGCAGTACAGGTGCTGGTAAGATTGGACCATGTACCAGCGAGAGAGTTAAACTCATGTGCAATTTCATAATCTTGCCACGTTGGCTTTGGTCAAGAGGGAATGATAACCTGTGCTGCCATCGGTTGCCTGCTTGCACGCAAACAGGGAGTAAAAGTTGGTGTCTGATTCTGAGACAACCTGAATACAACATTTCATGCCAGAATGTGCTGCTTTTTTTAGCTTCTTTCTTGCTGGGTGTGCTATCTTCAGACTAACCTCAGCCTTTAGTGAAATACCACAACCTACCAGAGCGTGTTTAAAAGAGAAGACAGACTTTCATTATTTGAATAGGTGATTGTGCTTTTCTGTAACCAAAGCTAATAAAATAGCACTCTATTAGGAAAAAGAAAAGTGGCTTTGTAAGATGGAGAGGCAATTATTTGCAGATTTTTAAGAGTTCAGGATTTCCTAAATATATGCATTCTCAATTGTCGTCCACCCTCCTCTCCCTCCAGAGGCCTTGGCTGCTTTGAAGTCCCTCCCAGATGAGAGAATCTGAGGGAGGATAGATCCAGCACCTTGTAGCTGGATCATAAAAAGTCTGCAGACTGCAAGTTGTTAATCTTATCTCATCATTATGCAACTGATCAGAGGAGCTACTTCTTATATTTTAGACAATTCACCATTTCTTGTTTGTTCAATTTTTCTCACAAATTGTTTTTAACTTACGAGTAAGAATGACATTTATGTATATATACATGCATGTGTTTGTGTCTAAAAGATGTGTATCTGATGTACATATGTACAGAAATTCTCTTTTTTTTCATCATCTCAGGGTATTATCATATTTTGTCTCTGATTTTATCCTCCGGCTTTAATAAGCTCATTTCAGAGGATAATTTCAAGCCTTTGAGAAAAAGCTTCTCAGGAGTCACATCATTTGTAGGCCAAAAATCTTTATGTCAGAATGAATATAGCTGTCCCCAAACCTCCACAATCATTCTTGCACATTCTATTAGCATTTCACTGAAGGTGCAGATATTCTGGTTTACCATTTAGCTCTTTTCAAGGACATTCTATTTCAAAAGTAATTAGACATAAGATTCACGAAACCTCTTTTAACTTTGTCTTTATTTAAGTGATAAAGTATAAACGGATAGCTCAGTTTTGAATATAGCAACTAAACTGAATGCAACACTCCTTGGATGATCTTTGCTTGTTGACATTTAGCACACCACTGTCTCTTATTCAGTACTTCCAGCAGCTCTCTGCAGTTTGCCACCATCAGGGATAAAAGTGTTGAAAGTTGAGCCATTCCTGTTATTTAATGTCCCAATTTTTTCTGTCAGGGTCTGCTTGTGACCACAGACTCATTTTCCCTGTCATAAACATGTAGTTCTAGCTAGAAGCCATCTGTTGCATACATTTTTGTAGAGAGGAAAAGTGTCTGGCCATGGCCATGCTTCTCTGTGAGTTTCAGTGCACTGTGAAAAGGTCCAAGGAACCACCAAGAGAGACAAGACCCATTCAAGCATTTGGAGACAAGCCTGAGGTCTAACAGAAAAAACTCCTAATGTCAGAGAAATCAGAAGTCAATCCTACGCCTATTCTCCAGCTCTTCACAGTTTTTTTATATCCTGGTCTGTTGCACTTATGGAGCTGATGGCTGAAATTGTGGGATGTTTTCAAAAGTTAATTTCTTTCTAAGATAATGAATAAGTCAGATATGAATCAGGAAAAGAATAAAAGGCATCATCTTTTAGCAAAAGTTTTATATTTTATTTGCAATCTGTATTACAATTATTTACTTTGGAAAGTACATTCAGGAAAGATGAAGAATGGTGATGACTGAGCAGACTCCTGGTGTCTGTTGACTTGCTTTCAACTAACTGAGGTTCAGTGTTATGAATGTATGTTCATATATATAAGTAGAGATGTATATAGAATATCCAATATATGGTATAAATATGGTCTAGCAAAATTATTCTTGCTTTCAAAAGCGTCTAAAAAGGGCTTAAGTTCTGTCTCCTCTTTTAGAAGAAAACTCTGCTTGATTTGTGGCAAAGGACTCAGAAGTACAACAGAACCTGGCTGCATCAGTTCCTCAGGAACTTATGGTCATAACCAGTAAAAACTTTAAGTTATGTCTACACTAGCAAAAAGAATGATCTAACAGGAGAGGGTCTGTAGATTAAAACAGATGGTATAAGGACCTTTGCACTGTAGTCACTTTTCTACAGCCATATTTAGTTTGACCCCATGAGCTGATTGCCAATTAACAGCTAAAATTTATTAAGTGTGATCCCAGAGTGCATCTTCCAGTTCAGTTTTACCTAAAGGGAATAGAGTTCATGTCTCCTGAGACTTCTCTGCTATGCAAACCAAGGTACAGTGAGTGAGAACAATTGCAAAGTTCACTTGGAAAGCATTTCCCTGAGACAAACAATTATGTGGATGAACTCAAATACCTAAGCTTAAGTTCAAGCCTTTGGCCTCTAGAAGGCTATACACAACTCTGCTTTGCATGTCTAGGAGTCTCAGAAGATCTTCTGATCTGCTTTCTTCCCCTGATGTAGGAATAACTGCATTTTTTTTCTAGTAATTTCCAGCTTGCTTGTAAAGACCTCCAAGAATGGAGACTCTGTCAACTCCCACATCATCTAATCTAGTTTGTTGCCTCTTGGAGGTTGCTTCACTTTACAAACCTTCATAATAAAAGTTAATCTGAATCTTCCTTCATGCCATTAAACCCACAGCTTCCCATACCGTCCACCATAGACACAGATATTTCTGGTTTTTTTTTTGTAATAATCTTCAGTAACCTTGAAGACTATACACTACCTGAAGGAAATATTATTTGTATATATGTGCATATATATTTGTCTAGATAAAACTCAAAGAAGCAACATAAAATCTATGAACACACAATTCCATCCAGTAAACAAGAAAAGATGTGGAAAAATGGAATTATTTTTTCTCCTGATAAAGTAAATAGCAATTATATCGCTTGATAAAATAATTGTATCTTTTAAAATGTAGTTATCTCTCTGTCATCAACAAGGTTCTATGACTCCTTGCAGTGCTCATAAGAAACTGGTCTTAATTTTTGGTACTGAAAAGTTTGGTTGTTGTTTTTTCCTTTGTTTTTTTTTGTAACTGATCTAGCCCTCACAGACATGATGAAAAAAATATGTTGGCTTCTCAGGTAGGAAGAGTAGCAACTTCACTGTTTTCAAGTTTCTCCATACCACTGTTAGCACTGGATTTCTGAACATCGTGAGCTTTCTATTGGTTAGAAAATTGCACCTCCAGCAATGCAGACTGGTGCATATAGATACACTCATGACACTCTGCTGATCTTGGAATTGGAAAGTCTTGGTATTTTTTGTGGTTATCAGTGGTTGATACAAAGGCTGAAGTTGCTGCTGGGATCCATGGGAATAAATGAGCAGAGAACTCAGTGTTTAGACTACATCCCTTTGGTTCCTTTAATTTTTACACATGAAACCAAAAGGGTTTTGATGTTTTTGATACTTTACCCTGTGGTACCCCTTTACCCTGTGTTCAAATTATTTTTAATTTACTACAAGATGATTCAATAGGACAGTTATTATTGACCAGATTTAATATTCTATATTGTTCCTCTAATGGCTCTTAATGGAATTAATATATTTGTTCTGTTGTCTGCGAGGAAATGAGGACAAGGGATGAAAAATACTCTATTTGAATTCTGACTAATTAAAGGAAAATAATTTAGCAATAGTTCAATTTTTTTCATCAGTTATTGCAGGGCAAGGAAGAGAAGGAAATCCAAAAAACATCTAGCATAAGGAAACTTTACTGAAGGATTTAGTTTCCTCTGTAAACCCCATATTTTCCTGTGCTATTATATGTCATTAGCACAACTGACCTGATTTTTATTTAACTGAATTGCAGATGAAACCATGAACTATGTATAACGCAAAACTAATATGAATTATGTTTAACATCATGCCTTATGGAGTTAAGCCACTTCACAGAAGGCTAAATAACTGGCTAAACTTGTATTATATTTCTGTGCCAAGTGATAACATTAATCAGAGGAAACCCAGTAAGTTTGCAGCTGATAATAATTATGCCATCTAGGAGACCAAGTGTTTCCTTATAGCATTGGTGTTACAAATCTAATACTTTTCTAACCTCCCACATGGAAATAAAGATACTGGCATGAGAGACTTGTGTTTTGTGGTGTTGCATTATACTGCAAGATTTAAATTCCTGGTAGTAAGAGATCAGTTAAGGTAGAAAAGCAAATCCAAGTATAAAAAAAAAAAAAAAAAAAAGAAACAAACAACCAAAACTGATTGTGATCCCATGTTCGAACCCTCATTATATTAGACATTAAAATGAGTTTGATGAATTCAACAGAAAGCCTGAAATATTCATAAAAACTTCAGATTTCTTGTGCTTTCCTCTGAAAATCCACTGTTTCTTAGCATCCCTGCTTTAGTGGAGATAGCTCCAAAGTGTGATTCTTCACCCACTGTCTGTCTGGAAGCTCTTACCCATATCACCAGAAAGTTAATTAAAGGAAAGCAAATAATGTAAACTGTCTTTTGTTGGCAAAAGGACAATAGGTTTCCTATTTCCTTGTTCTAACATGGGTTACCTGCCACTTTTTTAAATGTTTGAGCACTAAAGACCTCCAACGGAGGTTGTGATGGACAAGATGACATATGAGTTCCATGAGTAGACTCCCTAATTATATTCTTCCATCATGGGAAGGATGGACCACGATCATGGAGAAGATAACCTTGGGGCAACTTTCTTTTTTTCTTTCTCATACTTTAGCTGCCACTGCTTGGAATTCAGCAGCTCAGTCGAACATGCACTTAAGGGCTCACAAAGATCTCAGAAAAATGTAGTTAACAGTTTTTTCTCTGTTGTAAATATTCTGGCTGAATTTGCTTATTTACTAACTGACTGCAACTGTATTTTTCCAAACAAATGACTCTGGATTCTGTCCTTTGACTGAAAGCAAGCACATGAGCCTGAACAGTAAAGAGCAGAAAGACTTTTGCTATCCCAATTACTGCTTCTTGGGTTAGCCAACAGCACTTTATGATACTAGAATCTCATTCACCTGTTTTCTGAATTTGGGAGATGGGGTGATTTATATACATGGGTGAAGTTTTAACTGCACACTAATTGTGGCTTGTCTTCCGACTGGAAAATTTTGCTTATTTCTACTGAGCAGTCCATGATCTTTTAAATGTCAAAAAGTTCTACATAAATTTTAGTATTAAATTATTATTCAGAATTAAATTTTAAAATTGTCACAGAAAATATGATGAAATGAGGTATGTAAAAGAAAATGAGATTGTAATGGAAACATAGGGAAAATAACATCAGGGAGTCACCAAAGTCAGAGATGGAGAAAAATACATTAGGCCACTCTTCTAGGCAAGGCATAGCATGAGACCCAGGCACAAAGCCTATCCAGTGCAGGAGGAGACTTTTCACTGACTTCAACAGATTCACAGCAGGTTCATGTTTGAACTGGTCTACTTTTTAAAGAGCAGAAACAGCAATGTGTGTAGGAATAGACATTTAGCGTAAGTATTAGTGTCAGCCCACAAACACTCGCTTAATGAGTGATTCAGTTTGTGTACCATATCTGCATGCCACTGTTGAACAGCATCTCCTAGTGCAATGCGAAAATTAACAAAAAGAGACAATTCTTTTCTTTTGCAAGTAGAAGAAAAGAAAAATCACTTGTGGTTCGGGAGATGATAGTATAGCTTTTGGTGGGTCACTATATCTAGTTTTGAGACACCATTTAAGACAGTTTTTACTGACTTCGCAAAGAATATTCCACTTTTCAAATGTGACTTAGCATACTGGCTGTATGAACAAGTGAAAGTTTTACTAGTAAGGATATGGATTTTTAGGGTTTATAAGGAGTATTAGCTACTAAGTGATAACAGCTTTGAGAATTTGAGATAATTTGAGGGAGTTCTTCCAACATGTTCTTATTAATGGAGGTCATGTTTGCTACTACACAGCCTAAATGTAGGCCTATGTGAATTTTCTCTAGAGCAGTTAAACATTCGAATGCGTACCTTAGTTTACTTCACAGTAACATATGTGTATAGTGCAGCCAAGTCTCATTAAAAGACCAGAGGCATAACTTTCAAGGTCACTTTTTAAAATTGGATTAGTCTCCATATCACAAGGGCACATTTGGAAGTTCTGTGTCACTCCCATTTTCTGAAACTCAAAGTAATTAACAGTAATTAACCTAAGCCTAGTCTGATATTGCCCAGAAATGAAAATGCTTATTTTATCATAGAATTATTTTCTGAAATCCTGTGGCTGAGGTCATACAAGAAACATGATTTTGAACAATATAGTCATATTTTTTCAGTAGCATTTGTACCTAAAGGAACATAGCTGGTTGGTTGTACAAGGCAGCAACCTCTGGGTAAGAAATAATAATAATATAAAAAAGAAAGAGTAAAATGAAAAGAAGCTGCAGCATGTTTTGTCATTGCATATATTTTGCAAGAAAATAAATCTAACCTTTGAAACTTTTTCCTCTAAGGGGAAATATAATATCCCTTTCCCTTTTGTCATGATTGTGCAGTCTTCTACTCCAACAGAGGTAGTGTTGCCACTGAGATAATATATATGCTAGGCCACATGCAGGCAGCTGTTGCACCAGTCTGAAAACTACCACAGACCTAATTAACACAGTAATGGGTTTTCCACTCTTACAGTCTCTGAGTGACAGTTTAATAAGGAACTCCACAGTGATCCTATAAATCAGAATCAGCCTTCATCTTAACAAGATACAGATCAAGTGTTCCAAAAATTAATTCTGAGGATTTCAGTACATAATATTTCCAGCGTATAAATATTAGTGTTCATTTACACTCACTTATTTTATTACCTATGTGCTGGTGATTTAAGATGCATGTATTTATGAAGTGAATGCTAGGTGAAAAGAGTTATATCTCTAGGGGTTACAAAATTGTCTAATAACAGGAAACTATTTCACAAAAATAGTTTTGCACTGCAGAAGGCTGTAGAATCGGAAGTCTTTAGACCATCAGTAATCCTCAATTTAGCCTCAATTTAGTACTTAATATGTAAATTTAATATCTGTAAAACAGCTCCATCGGAATTAATTGGATTCCTGTGCTTCAAATGAAATAACTTGAAAGGAAGCCACAGAGCACAAGCTTGTTGACTTTTAATAGGTCCATTTATGTTTTTGAGAGAATTAGGACCTGATCCAATAAAGCAATTGTGAATACACTTTGAAGTAAAGCAGGTGTTTAAAATCCTCACTGAATCAGAATTTTAAGGACACATAGGGTTAAAAATTATAGTTTCCTTTTAATGCAGATTGGAAATATAATTCCTCAGTACTTTATTTCCAGTATAGAAAAAAATCACTCTCAGGCTTATGAATCCTTAATATGTTTTCTTTTTATTTGTCTTTCATGGATAAGATGCTTAAAGGTGGATTTATATGACACACAAGGCAAAGTAAATCAGCCTGTCTAGTTCCAATTCCAAGACCTCTAAAGTAATAGAAAGATGTGACCAAAGAGATGTATGGTAAGGAGGGAGAAAAATTAAATGCTTTTCAAAAATAATTTTTAACAGGTTTTATTAATAATCTCTTGGGGTTTATGAACAGGTCTCTGCTTATGTACAGATAGGATAACTGGGGTTTTTTTTTCCATAACAGGGAATATTTGAAGTATTTTGAGGTTGTTAAAGTCCACAAACTGATATCATGGATCTGCTTGTTGTGCCTGGAAGTTTTTAAATCCACATATGATAGGCAGCTTAGCTGTCATTTGTAGTTCTACAAATCAGACAAACACTTCTTTATCAGTTATTATTTATCCTGCTCAGAATGAAAAAAATCACCCTCTAAGTTCAATATTCAGCAAGTGAGGGCATGCACATTTACACATAGACACACACACACGCTCACTGTGCTGAAATGTGATCAAATTGCAACAAAGGCTAGCAAAGGAATTGAGTAGAATTGTTTATCGTGAAAATAGAATGACATGGAGCTTATTGTTATGGTTATTATTATCTTTACAGATGTGGGCAGTGTGTCTCAGAAGACTGTATCCTCAGCCACAGTCAAAACTCATAAATGGCACCCAAATGCAAATAAAAAGAAATTGAAATATAAGATATTTAAGTGGTAAAGTCTCACAAAATACCGAATTTGCCAGTGAACAATCTTGAACAGAAATATTTGTTACAATTTAAGCTAGAGTATGTGATGTCATCCTGACCCTTTAAAACCCCTAAATGAGTAGTCATCAGTAGAAATGTTTAATAAAAAGAAAAACTTATGAAAAATGGTCATAGCAAGACACTGACTGCCCTGCAAGTTTTTCCACCTAGTAGAAAAACTGAAAGGCATTTATAGGGGAGAAATTCTACATATTATTTCAACAAAGAGGAAAGGATTGATGTCATCAAATTGAAAGATAACTTGGTGTGAGTAAACATAACTTTGTATCATTGATCTGTCAGAGTGCACAAGTAAGGGCAGAATGAAAACAACAGCTTTCATAAAGTCAGAGAAGTGGAACAACAGATCATTTCAAAGAGTGTAAAAGGGATTAGTAATTAAAAAAAAAATATTAAGGGCACACAGCTGAGAAACTGTAAGTATGATGAAATACCTTGCTGGCATTTTAAGCACAGAAAAGAAAAATGGACACCAAGTCAAACTACTGAGGATGGATGCAAAAACACAGCACTGCAGTTAAAGTTTGGGTTAGAAAAACAAAGTCACAAAAGGAAACTCTTGGAGGAAATGAACTGTAACAGGAAACCACTTATAAATAAGTATTCCAGAAGTAAGATGAAAATAAGATAGATGGTTAGTTTGCCCCTGCAGAGATTCAAAGTGATTGACATATGATGCTGAAAATTTCTAAACACTTAATGACTTTTTTCCCTCTCTCTAAAGAGCTCATTTGCTATCAGACACTATAATTAAATATCAGGCATGAAGGATCAAGACTTCAGCCTGGTATAGCAAGGAACAAATTGATACTTGACTTAATCAGATGTTTTCAAACTGCCTTCATCTGATGACTTTTTTTTCAAGAGCACTGAAAGCATTCACTAATAAAAGCTTAGGTTTCCTCTGAGAAGTTGTGACACATGGATATGAGAAAATAGCAAAAGGGTCACACTGCTTTGTAAAGGAGTTACCAAAAAACTGCAGATATCTTAACTTCCACTTCTGAAAAACACATGGAGCCAATAAGCAAGCAATCTATGAACACAGTAAAGCTGAGGGATTACTAACAACCAACCTTTGTGTGTCAGGAGTGAATAATGACAAACCAGCTTCATTTTCTCCTTCAAGAGGTAAAGGCTTTATGGATGCAGGAAAAATGTCAGATGTTTAGATGAAAATGCCACAATTAAATGGAAAGATGAGCATTTTCCAATTTCCAAAGGGTCTCTGCAGGGTTAAAATATTTACGTGAATGACCAATAGAAGGAAACAAAAGGTATGCTTGTGAAGTATGAAGAGTCACCAAGGCAAGAAAATTGTCGTTATTAGCCTGGAATTCAAATAAATCTTGGCAGATATTAGATATGATCAGAAAAACAAACAAACAAAAAAAAAGATATTTTTCTAGGGCAAGTTATTGCATATAGACAGGAATGAACAAACTAGGTCATTGGCTGAAAATGGTCTGGAAAATAACCTAAATCACAAAAGAAAAAAAAAAAGAGAAGGATTATTAATCTTATGCTGTTGGAAAAAAAAAAAGAAAAAATCCATGCAGAAAGATTGTGCCTACAACATTTGAAGTAGATTTTCTCTGGTCTCTGCATTACTGTGATACAGTCTTAGCTGGAATATTACAGCCATTCTTGGATGCTACAGCAAAACAAAATTTTTTTGATCAAATGGATATTGTTTGGGATGAGCACAGATGCTGAAAATCTGACCTGCAGATTAGTATTAAAAATGCTGGATTAGTTTAACTTGAAGAAAAGTGATGTACCTTTCTTCAAATATGTAAAAAAAAAGATTCAGAATATGAAGATGACATTTTGTTCTATTTGTCAATAACAGACTGTATTAAAATATTTAGCTTACTTTACAGATTGGCATTTAAAAATGGTTTTCAAAAGATAATGAACACAGGAATACCTTGACTACAGTGATTGCTACAGTCTTCGTCACTGGAAATCAGACCAACTTCTACATCACTTGCTAAACTTGGAGGAGTCTTCTTGTGTAGCTTTAAAGGAATGTCTGAGCTATTTAGCTCCTACTCTTGTACGCCCAACAAAATAAATTGGACAAATTTAATGACCAATTCATCTGGTCTGTTGTAGACATTTACTGTGGGATGAGATTGATTTCTCTCTGGGATTGTTCTATTAACACTTAGAAGATTGTAGACAATGAGACAGATGCAGACATCTGTACTCCAAACACCTAAAGCTGGGGAATTCACCTCCTCAAGTCATTAGCAAGCTTGTCAGTTTGAATGGTTCTGGTACACCCATCAAGCATGCCCACATAGTTACTAGCAATATTAATTAAGTATTAATCCTACAGGTTGGTTACCAGGCATGCTGTATCTCTTTTTCATAGGATACTGTATAATCCCAGCATGGATCATTGCTGAAGCAAGAAGAGGAGAGCACAGTACCTTTGCTCAACTTTCGTTCTGATGTGCAGTCCAACTTTTGAAATTACTTCTTGTGTAATCATTACACATATATTACGGAGCCTACAATAAATTAAAATTTTACACCTAAAAGGAGATTTAGAAATGCAGTGGAAAAGAAAATTTAATCTCTGTCTCTCTGCCTGACTTGCTTATTTTCCATTTTGCTTGACCTAGGATTTAATGGGACTTCCTTCTATATCAAAGAAGATTCAGATCAAAGCCTCACATTTTTTGTCTTCTAGAGTTTTCTACAAATAATAAAAATTGAATAACTTCAATTTCTATGGATGCTCTTTATATTAAAGTCTGAAATATGTTCATGTTTTTATTTTTTATCTTTTTAGATTACTAAAGTTTGATTGGACTTTGCATAATGGAATTCTTGGCATATATCAGAAAATTCAATCATTATTAATATTAATTGCTATTCATACTTTTCACAGACTATTTATCACAAACATTAGGTGTTTACTTTGAAGTCCCCCTCCAAATAGTCCTTAAATTAATTGGTTCATTCTGTTGAATTGTACATCTAATTCTCATTAGCACCAGTGGGAATTACATCTGTACATAAAAGGAATAAAACATTTATTTGCCTAACAAGATTAGAGAAGCTGTTTTGAAACAGGATTAGGAGTATGTCTTGACTCCTTAACAGGACTGTAAGACTTCCCTTACTTTTTGCCTTTTTCATATTTAAAGACATTTGAAAATTTCAACTATAAATATTTGCCCATATATTCTTGTAGCAAAAATTCATTGTAAAGTTTCTAATTCAAAGGAATATATTAAAGCACTTATATATATGCTGGTGTAGCTCAGCTCTGCTGAGAGATACTAACAGCTTTAAACAGCCTTAGGGTATGTAGGGTACAAAACAATTGTGGCCTGAAACACAGCTACTTCTGTGGCCTGTACAGTAGTCCTTGTCCTAAATTTGTGATTTCCAGAGAAGTGAGGTACCCGGAGCACAGAGTGCCACAGGATCAAGCTGTGCATCTTTGCTCGACACCTTCTGTAAATCAAAGGTGATTTAGAGCTTAATGACATTTGTGTTTTTAGATATCTACTCATTGCTAACTTCCAGCGTGAGTTAGGCCCATTGCTTATGCATGTTCCTTGGACAAGCTGTGGTGAAACACCTCTTTTTGCTTCTTCCTTTTCCTTTTCACTTGGTGCAAACAGCTGCCCAAAATGCAAGATGTTCATGCCACCCGCCATAAGTATCTACATTTGGTGCAGTTCCAAGTGCATAATGTTAGAAGTCTCTGCTTCCTAGACTGTCAGTGGAATAACTAAGGTAGCTCTGTCAAATGTTCCCCTGCACCAGATGACAGAAGCACAATGTATAGTCATTGCTTGCCATGGTACAATCCCTCAGTCAGACACCTGAAAGTATGGGGTAATTGTATCCCTCTACTTGTTCCCAGGTTGTTGTCGCTTACTGAAATTCCATCTTTGAAATTAGCAATAGCATCCTCCAAATTTCATCCCCAAGCAAGTTCTTATGTCTCCCAGCATACAAGTAGGTCTAAAAGTCTGGGCAGATAATGGTTTCTCAAAATAATAGATTGTTCTCAGCAATATTTGTACAGCTATTTATGGCATATAACCTGTGGTGATAGTAACAGCCTCTATATCACACCTGTGAGCTGAATCACAATTAACAGCTCAAACACATCTAGTCTGACTTTCTCTAGAGTACAATGGCTTAATTCCCTTTTGCATGAAATGTATCTTGAATGAAAATATATAATAATGCTTGAAGTGAGTAACGGAAAAAACACTATAGTATTTGTTAAGTGGTTATTATTATAACTCTTGTAGTGAAAAATAAATGTGTTTTTTTTTTTCTTTAGTCTGAGCTATTTAACACCAGTCTGTAACCACTGAACATCTATTCTCCACTATAAAATTCCTGTTTCCTCAGTAGGCACTTATAAGAGGTTATCAAATCACACCTTAATCTTTGCTAAGCTTTCAGATACAGTGGATGATTTCTCTGACTCTAAAGCATCTTTTCAAGTCTGCCAGCTATTATTGAGGGTTGAGAACACTCGAGAAGTTGCCATCACAGCTGGTCGGTCCCAGCAGCAGAGCAGGAGATGGACAGTTTTTCGTCACCCAGGTAAGCTTTCCATTAGCCGGGAAGCCCAAGGGAGCAGGCATCCCCAGCTGGTTCCACTTTCTCTTGCAAGGGAGGCAGGGACAGGCGTGGGCAGAGCAGCACGCACGGAGGGCAATTTAAATGCCACCAGTCAAGGTCAAGCACAGAGCCAGGTGAGTCATTTGGGTGTGTCCCCAATGTGTGAAGTCAGTTACTTCCAGAGGTCTAGCCATGATTGCAAAGGCTGTACCTAGGAAAACTGTGGGCACTCAGACTGAGGCCCCATGCAAACATGTGGGTGTCCAGACCCCTGGCAGCAGATAATGCAGGAACCTGGCCCTTGTAATGGAGGATGTTGGAGATGACACCTGTGTCAGGTGTGAACAGGTGAATGATCTGCTCAGCATGGTGGCTGAGCAAAAGGATGAAATTAAAAGACTAAGGACTATATGGGATTGTGAAAGGGAGATAGACTGGTGGAGCCAGGCTTTACCACTCTGGAAGGAATGTCAGCATGTGAGGGCTGCACACGAACTAGATGATTTCATTTCCTCTTTCTACCCAGAAATAATGGGTAAAGGGGGAGACCTAGGAGATGGGGGCAAGCAGGTCCTTCCCCGGAGAAGCAAGAGAGCCCCCTCCCGATCTTCTCAGTCTTATCAGCTGTCCATGGACAACAGATATGGGGCATTAGTAACTGAGGATCAGGTGGAGGAGGATGGAGAGGAAAGTTCTTCTGCTCAGTTGTTAAGGGTGTGTCAGCCAGCCCCAAGAATTAGGACTAGTGCAACCAAGGAAAAAAAGGAGAGTGATAGTTGTAGGGGATTCACTTCTATGAGGAATAGAAGGACCAATATGACGGGCAGACCCATCTCACAGGGAGGTGTGCTGCCTACCTGGATCCCAGGTAAGGGATGCCACTAGGAAAATTCCTAGATTGGTGTGCTCTACAGACTACTATCTATTATTGATCTTCCATGTAGGAGGAGAAGAAATAATGACTGTTAGTCCTAGAACAATCAAAAATGACTTTAGAGCCTTGGGACGAGTGGTACGAGATTCTGGAGCACAAGTCGTCTTTTCTTCTGTTATTCCAACTAATGGCAAAGACATTGGATTAAATGGCTGAATACAGTCTCTTAATACATGGACCTGTGGATAGTGTCACCACCATAAATTTGGGTTCTTTGACAATGGTATGATCTGTACAGCACCAGGATTGTTGACACCAAACAGGAGACACCTCTCTCAAAGGAGGAAGAGGGTCTTTGCAGAGGAGATTGCAGGGCTAATTGACAGGGCTTTAAACTAGATGTGAAAGGGGAGGGGGACAATGTCACCAAGCTTCCATGTGGCAAGGCATGTGACGACACAACAGTGTCACATCTGACGACCCAGATCCCCCTCAGGTAGTAGCTGCCAACAGGGAAACATCAGGGAAACACATTAATGGAATAAAGGGGTGTTTCCCTGAAAAGATGATACTGCCAATGGTGCAGATGGGGTGCCTCTACACCTCATGCACAAAGCACGGGCAACAAACAAGAAGACTTGGAAGTCAACATATTACTAGAAGACTATGACACAGTGGTCATTACAGAAACGTGGTGGGATGAACCCTATGACTGGAGTGTAGCTATTGATGGATACAAGCAATTCAGAAGGGACTGAAGAGGAAAGAGGGGTGGAGGAGTTGCCCTGTATGTTAAGAAATGGATTGAATGTGAGGAGATGTCCCTAAAGAATAGCCTCGAGAAAGTTGAAAGCTTATGGGTAGGAATTAGAAATCAAGGCAAAAAGTGGGACCTTGTGGTTGGAATCTACTACAGACCACCCTATCAAGAGGAAACTATTGATGAAGTATTCCTACTCCAACTACAGGAAGCATCATGTTTGCAGGTCCTTGTCCTGCTGGGAGACTTCAACCATCCCAACATTTTCTAGAAAAGTAATACAGTGAGCAGTAGACAATCCAGGAGGCTTCTGGAGTGCCTTGATGACAACTTCCTGAGGCAGGAAGTAGACACCACTACCAGAGGGGAAGCAAAACTTGATCTGGTGATTACCAATGTAGATGAGCTCATCAGGGATCTCAAGATTAGAGGCAGCCTGGGTGGCAGTGATCAGGCACTGGTAGAATTCACAGTACTAAGGGTCAGAACTCAGTCAAAAAGCACAGTCAGGATCTTGAACTTCAGGAAAGCAAACTTACAGCTTTTCAAGGAGTTAGCCAATAGGATATCCTGGGAAACAGTCCTCAGAGACAAGGGAGCAGTACAGAGCTGGCAGATTTTCAAGGACACTCTTCATAGACTGCAAGAGATCTTGATCCCCAGGTGTAAGAAATCGAGTAAGGAAAGGAAGAGACCAGTGTGGCCGAGCCATGACCTACTGGTCAGACTAGAAAGCAAGAAGGAGCTTCACAGGTGGTGGAAGCAGGGACAGGTACCCTGAGAAGAGTATAGGGATGATGCCCAATTGTGTAGGGATAAGATCAGGAGGGCCAAGTCACTGTTGGAGCTGAACTTGGCAAGGGATGCAAAGAATAACAAGAAGGGATTCTACAGGTATTTCAATGAAAACTGGTAGATCAAAGAAAACATATCCCCCCTGAAGAGTAAAAATGGTGGTCTAGTAATAACGGATGAGGAAGCTGAGGTTCTCAACAATTTTTTTCCTCAGTCTTCACTGACAACCTCTCTTCCAACACCTCCCAGGTTAAACTTCAAGGTGTGGACCAGGATGGTGAAGTCCCTCCCCCTGTATGTGAATATCAGGTTTGTGACCACCTGACAAACCTGAACATACATAAGTCTGTGGGACCTGATGAGATTCAGCCCAGAGTCCTGAAAGAATTGGCTGATGTAGTTGTCAAGACACTTGCCTTAATATTTGAAAAGTCTTGGCAGTCAGGTGAAGTCCCTGTGGACTGGAAAAAGGGACATATTACACTCATTTTTAAAAAGGGTAGAAAGGAGGACCCTGAAATCTATCGCCCTGTCAGCCTCACCTCTGTGCTTGGGAAGATCATGGAGCAGATTCGTCTAGAGGGTCTAACAAATCAAATAGAGGATAGTGAGGTGATGAAAGACAGACAACATGGCTTCATAAAGGGCAGGTCCTGCCTGATGAATTTAGTGGCTTTCTATGATAAGGTGACTACCTCCATGGACAAGGGACGACCTATAGATGTAATCTATCTGGACTTCTGCAAGGCTTTTGACATGGTCTCCCACAATATCCTACTCGCTAAGTTGGAGAGATATGGATTTGATGAGTGGACTGTTCAGTGCATAAGGAATTGGCTGGATGGTCACATCCAGAGGGTGGTGGTCAATGGCTCAGTGTCCAGATGGAGATAAGTGACAAGTGGTGGCCCAGAGGGGTCTGTACTGGAACCTGTACTGTTTAATATTTTCATCAATATTGACAGCAGGATCAAGTGCACCATCATCAAGTTCGCAGATGACACCAAGCTAAGTGGTGCTGTCGACAGGCTGGAGGGACAGGATGTCATCCAGAAGGACCTGGATAAGTTGTAGAGGTGGACCTCATGAGGTTCAACAAGACTAAGTGCAGGGTCCTGCACCTGGGTCAGAACAACCCTGACTATCAATACAGGATGGGAGACAAGGTGCTGGAAAGGAGCTCTGTGGAAAAGGACTTGGGGGTGTTGGTGGATGAGAAGATGGACATGAGCCAACAGTGTGCACTTGCAGCCAAGAAGGACTATTGGGCTGCATCCTGGGCTGCATCAAGGGAAGTGTCGCCAGCAGATCAAGGGAGGTGATTCTGCCCCTCTACTCTGCTCTGGTGAGACTGCACCTGGAGTACTGTGTCCAGCTCTGGAGCCCTCAACACCAGAAAGGGATGGACCTGATGGAGCGGGTCCAGAGAAGGGCCACAAAGATGATCATAGGGCTGGAACACCTCTCCTGCGAGGACAGGCTGAAGGAGCTGGGGTTGTTCAGCCTAGAGAAGATAAGGCTTCAGGGAGACCTACAAGTGACCTTGCAGTATCTGAAGGGCGCATATAGGAAGGCAGGAGAGGGGCTGTTTACGAGGGCCTGTAGTGAAAGGATCAGCACTAACAGGTTTAAATTAGAGTAGATTTAGATTGGATATCAGGAAGAAGTTCTTTCCATTGAGGGTGGTAGAACAGTGGAATAGGCTACCCAGGGAGGTGGTTGAGGTCCCATCCCTGGAGATATTCAAGGTGAGATTGGACAAGGCTCTGAGCAGCCTGGCCTAGTTGAGGGTATCCCTGCTCACTGCAGGGGGACTGGACTAGATGACCTTTGGAGGTCCCTTCCAGCCCTACCCATTCTATGATTCTATGGTTTTCCATGACATCTCAGTCCAGCAATGACTGCCTTAATTAACTTTGCTTATATAACAGGGCTATAAAGAGAATTCCTGTGTTAGATGGCAACAGTGCCAAGTAAAAGCACTCTGACTGCCTTTACCCCCACAAGTTGTATATGGATTATTTCCTGGTGCTGAGTCCATCTGGAAAAGAGCAGTCTGCATTTGTAGTATTAAAACCTCTTATCAATGACTTCTTCCACCCCCATAAAAATGTGACCATTCCAAGAAGACTACTGAGAATAGTCACAGTCTCCTTCTTGACCTGGGAAGGTTGAGGGAAATAGAGGCAAAATGGATATATCAGTTTGAGACCTCATATGGCTCTAATATTTTAAGAGTTTCTCATTTAGTCTGACTGCTCTAGTGGGAACTTCTGTTGAGGTACGCATCTGGTGTACATCAGGGTAACAGCTTCCTACAACCCATCCGATGTCTCAGCCTTGGTCCTGTATCCACAGCTTGCTTCTCGTTCTTTTTCCCTATAGATGATTTGGTTTATTTTCATCAATAGGAAGGTATAAACTTGTCTGACAAGATCTGTTTTCCATAAACTCATGTCAATTGGCATGATTTACATTACTTTCCCTTAAATCTTTATTAATAAAGTCTTTTATCAGTTTTCTACTCTTTTCTTCAGGCTTTATGACAGCCTGAAAGATATAGTTTGATCATCCCATTTGTCTTTTTTTAAATATTGGCCATCCGTGAGTTACTTAAAATCAACATTAACTATGCTAATAAGGGATTTTTCCTGAACTAAGTGCAAGTTTTCAAATTATCTAAAAATCCTGATTTTACCATGTCTACCTCCTGTAACTGTTGATAAAAACTCACAAATTTATTGATGCAATAGAAAATAGTTCATCATTTGGTATTAATGAAGTAGTCATCTGACATGTTCTATCATAATATCCATTTCTGAATGCTTTTGCCTGTCACATAATTGAAATGAAAAGGTAGGGCTTGTCAAGTCTCATTGATCAGTTAGATTTGATTTATCAGTCAAAAGATGAACTCTCTGATCAAGCAAAGCTGTGATCAATACAACTTAAATTTCTTTTTCCTTCATGCTCTTTGAAACATTATTGTTTAATCTCTCTACAGATGTCTTTATGTTTTCCTAGAAAGTTTATCGGTTTTCTGAGTTCCTAGCATTAGTTAACCTTTATCGCTATAAACATCCTTTCCCTTTTGTTTGTACTTCTTTTTATAATTTCATTATAGCTGATTTCACTTCTGATTTAATCTTGGTTTATTGTTTTAAGACTATAGATTGTTTTAGTTCATCAGTGTGACATTTTTGGATGCCTATTAAAACATTCTGAAACAACTCAATTAAAGTTGTATTCTTTAATTATGTCCCCCAGATGACTTGGCTCTGGATTTATCCCTCATTAAAAATGGCCTTTCTAAAGCAAGAAGAAAGTTTTTTGGTTTTTTTTTTTTAATTTTTTTTTTTTTTTTAATTTTTCAGTATAACAAAACAAAGCATATAATAATCACTTGTACCTCAGCATCAGCTCTGTCTATGGAAGAATTATGCTTATTCCAGATGTTGCCTTGTGATTAAACTACTGTTTTCTGGGAATTAGATAAAAAGTTTTCTGAAAATCCCAAAAGTTCAGTGCTTGTAGCATCAAGCAGCAAGTACACATCATGCAAACTGAACTTCTTCATAACTATACTTAATATAGAAAAATACAGGGGGAAAAAAAAAAAGCCTGAGGTAGAATATTTGTGAGTGTGTGTGTGTTTGTTTCTTTGTTTGCTTTTTCAACCAATCGGATTCTTTTCAAGCAAGTGTAAATAGGAAGGTAAAAACATCTTTCTGGCATTTTTACATTCATTTTATGATTTTTCTGTTATCAAGGCATGTACCAGAAAAGCTAAATCTGATCCAAACAACAGCAGAAAGGGAATTTTCAAATGTTTCCATTCATAATCTATTTGTGACCTTGCTGTCATCAGTGTTGCTTATTGTAAGGGTTAACTTTTCTATTATTTGAAATAAAATGGAATTATTTACTAGTGAGGTAGTAATTAGTTGTTTCCCTTAATATTATGGGTTATTTACAAAATGTATCCTTTGACAGAGAGATACATAGTCCAGTTACTTCTCTCAGTACTCACACTGCAAAAACTTTTATTTTTCTCCAGAGAAAACTAATGTCTCAACCTCATTATATTCTCAACAACTGAACAAAAGTTAGAATTACAGTATGTGATGAAGATGGAAAATAATTTCTCTCGCAAAAGAATCATAAAACTTGTGTATTAACCAAGCAAATACGGAGACTATACAGGTTGGGCTTCTTGGCTGCCTTACATGCTGAGCTTCCCACTTCACCAACTACAAATGCTCACCTTTAGGATGCATGGATGTTCTGTCTTTGGTCTGAAAATAGCTTAAAAAATAAGGATAGTGAATTACTGCCATCACATTACTTCTAAGTTTCTGCCATTATGTCCCTTATAGGACTTCTGTAAAAAGAGCAGAAAGTGCCTTGTCCCAGCATGGTGAGGCAGCAGGCAGATGTGCTTGAATGCCCATGAGAAGCAAGCTTGCACAGGGAAAGAAGGCCATCCACCTTCAGGTTATGCCCAGAAACATAGTGGAGGATGAATTTAGATGCCAGCTGAAGTAGCAGTCTGCTGTTGTTCTGCTTGTGGAGTCCTACCGATGTGTACCAGAAATTAACAATGGGGTTCTGCCTCTGTTTGACGGTGGTAAATGTAGACAGATGGCTTCTTTTGTTCAGTTAACTCCGTGGTAAAAGTAATTGGTTTTGAAGGCAACAGTGCTCTTCCTCTGAGAGAGAATAATTTCTATCAACATATACAAATGCTATAATTTCAAGTAGGATCCTCTGTGTGAAAGAAAGTAGAGACTGGATATCCATTAGTAAAGGGTGAGCTTTGGATACGCTCTTTGTTTTCTTTCTAAAACATGCAAGTTATGTATGAATAATTCAGTGAAGTATCCTCAGTGTCTCTTGCTCTAAGAATTTCTATAGTATCAAAACCATTCACTGCAGTAACTGCGGAAATTTTATGGTTTTTTTCCAAATTAGTTGTTTTTAAACAACTTAAACATGAGGAAAATTAATTGCGTGGGGAAGAGTTACAGAATTAAAAACAGTTTAAGTTTACAAACAGGAAACTAGAAAATGATAAAATCTACAGCACATATTCTACTACAATATGTCTGTAAGTGGCAGAAGGCTTATATTGAGTAATTTGCCTCATCAGCCTTTGAAACATATCTCCTACTAAAGCTACAGCTGCATTCCTGACTTTCATGGGCATCAGTGGATACCAATTTACAGCATCATCAAAGATAATGGAAACATGCAAGTGCAGTATATCCCCACTCAAACAGCAGTAACAAGACAAGAACATGGAATAATGTGATCATCAGAAATGATCTGAATACCTCAATCCTAGCAAGAGTGTTATTTGCTGTTACCAGTCATGAAATGCTGCTCTTCTGAAGGAGAAGGAGCTGGCATAGGGTAATGCTGGGGACACCTGGCATCAAACATCTCCCTCCTACTCCTGTGTCTCTGCAACATGAGTGGCCAGCATGGTCACAGGGCTTCCCTGCAAGCTTCCATCTAGAAAGCAGGGGCTACTCAGCTGCTATAAGTGTGTTATCTTTGACTTATTCTTCTGAGCTAGCAAGACACACACAGAACAAAGGAAGAGTGAAAATACCAAGAAGTTAATTCACTTTTGCACTTTTCGTTCAGAAAGTGGGTTAGCATTACAACAGACAGGTTTCAATTTTAAAACACAGAGTATGAAGTCCTCCTCACCCACCAACTCTTGCTTCTTTCTGTCCAGGATTGGCAGGCTCTAAGGGATGCAACATCCCTGAGCATTTGCAGGACCAGAGCAGCACCTAAAATGCTGGCCCTCTCAAAACTTAGTGAGAGCTTGTTCAAAGAGCTCAAACTCTTTAACTTGTCCACAGATCCAAGCTGTGTATTGCTCATAAAAAGAACATGTCAATAGCCTTTATTCCTCTGCCTCTAGTTCTGTTGGATTAGAAAAAAAGGATGTATAATTTGGATCCTGCTTTTGAAACAACAAAGATAAATAAAATAAATTTATAGGTTTTTTTCAGCAATATCCAAGGATTTTCTATATATGGCTATAAACCTAAACTGCAGAATGAAAATGAGTTTCCTGTATTGCTACAAATCCCATACTGGTAACTGTGAAAAAAGTCTTCAATAATCATCTGGGTTTGAATAAGATCAAGAGCAAGATATCAGCAAGAGGAAATTGTTTCCAATTTGTATTGCAACTTTCTTATGAGTTACCTTTTATTTTCTGTAACACAATAAATGAGATATTTTGGGTCATAAATAGATTAGAATGGATTAGAAAATATGATAAATATATTTTCAAGGGTTTCTTCGTTCATTTCTGTTATAACTGCAAATGCTGGAATTACACTAAAACTTGATAATTCCCAAGGCCATTTTTTTAATGGAAAATTGTTGTCTTTGAGCATGTGAAATTGCAAAAGGTACAAATAAAACCACATTTAATAAGAGTTCTTGAAGTTGTATTCTGATATTTCCTCAAGTGTGCCTGGAAATCTGAGTATAATCTGCAATAATGAAGCTGTAGTAATTTCTAATTTGTTTATTAGTGAACAGAATGAACATATTGATATGGAAGATGTGAATTATAGAGGTAGATGTGATATCTAGAATCATTAAGCAAAGTTAAAGAGTCGAGTGTATTCAAGTGTCACCTTAAAATATTTTGCTCTCTAATATCCGAATATGAAAATTATTATATCTGAAGACCACTGAAGAACAAAGAATAGAATCATAGAATCATAGAATTGTCAGGGTTGGAAGGGACCTTAAAGATCATCTAATTCCAACCCCCCTGCCATGGGCAGGGACACCTCCCACTAGAGCAGGTTGCTCAGAGCCCCATCCTGTCTGGTCTTAAAAGCTTCCAAGGATGGGGCTTCCACCACCTCTCTGGGCAACCTGTTCTAGTGTCTCACCACCCTCATGGTGAAGAAATTCTTCCTAATGTCTAACCTGAATCGAACTATCTCTACTTTTAATCCATTCCCTCTAGTCCTATCACTACCTGACAGCTTAAAAAGTCCCTCCCCAGCTTTCTTGTAGGCCCCCTTCAGATACTGGAAGGACACAATAAGGTCTCCTTGGAGCCTTCTCTTTTCCAGACTGAACAACCCCAACTCTCTCAGTCTGTCCTCATAGGAGAGGTGCTCCAGCTCTTTGATCATCCTCTGTGGATTTTCTTTTCATTCCTGTCACTGTTTATCCTCATGCATGCTATTCATGCTCTTTTCTTTAATTCTCTCAGGAGGATAGTATTTGCACTACCTAGAGAAAGACTTAGACTGGATCACTGGGCCACTGTTAATGGTATGAGTTTCAACAAGGCCAAGTGCCAGGCCCTGCACTTGGGCCGCAACAACACCATGCAACGTTACAGGCTTGGGGAAGTGTGGTTCGAAAGCTATCTCGAGAAGAGAGAGGGTTCTAATTGACAAGCAAATGAATATGAGCCAGCGGTGTGCCCAGGTGGCAAAGAAAACCAACGGCATCCTGGCCTGGGTTAGAAATAGTGTGACCAGCAGAAGTAGGGAGGTGATTGTCCCCCTGTACTCAGCACTGGTGAGTCCTCACCTTGAGTACTGTGTTCAGTTGTGGGACCCTCAGTACAAGAAAGATATTGAGGTGCTGGAGCGGGTGCTGAGAAGGGCAACGAAGATGGTCAAGGGACGGAACCAGAGGGAATGGCCTCAAGCTGAAACAAGGTAGGTTAGACTAGACACCAGGAAAAAATTCTTCATGGAAAGAGTGGTGAGTTATTGGAATGGGCTGCCCAGGGAAGTGGTTGAGTCGCCATCCCTGGATGTGTTTAAGCATTGCTTAGATGTGGTGTTGGGGGATATGGTCTAGGGGTGAACTTGTAGAGTAGGGCTAATGGTTGGACAGAATGATCCCAAGGGTCTTTTCCAACCTAAATGATTCTGTGATTCTATGATTCTGTGATCACCTACAGGAATTACAAAGATATTTTATTGCCAGGTTTGAAATATGATTTTTGACTACAAAATTGGATAAAGAGCATTTACATAACCATCATCAGTACAATTTATATTTCAGTCAGAGATGCTTCTGGTCTTGCTGCATGAGGTGGGATAAAGTGTAATGACCATGATATGAAGAATACGGAATTCTAGTTTAAAACTTTGTATTATGTCCTAGATCCAAATTTTTAATGAATTTGCAAGTTTCTGAGCTTGGTGCTATGAGGTGAGGATACTTTTGCTATTGTGTTTTGAATCTGATAATGCAGCATATTTTCATGAAAGATGATAATTATATAGGAGCTAAGAATTACTTATAAATATACTTTTAAATTAACTGTCTTACTGACATGTAAACCTAGCTCTTTTTAAGTAAGTATGACACGGAGTCCTTTATCCCTGTGATACTAACTGCAATTCACTTCAGACTTCCAGGCCAAGTATATTTGCTTCTGTAAGATATGTTTAAGCTTGTATTTAAAATATTGAACAACAACTAATAATGTTCAAGCTATCAAGTGTGATTTTATTTCCACAGAAGTGGAAAAGCTAAACACCAAAGGAAGCACACTGGAAACAAAGTCTTTATTAATGTTTCCCATTTTATTAAAACTGGCATAATATTTGATACATATAGTGAAAAAGAAAACCAGGAAAGCAAACTTGTGACTGTTGCCATAGCTAAAAGCAGGTACAATTTTCAATTTGACGTGAATTGAAAGAGGAAAGAACAAAAGAGTCAAATGTAAAAAGACAGCCCACTTTTAAAATGAAATCAGTGCAAGATCTCATACATTTCTTCAGGCAGAAGACTACACTGGAGACTTCAGCAACGAGCTTTGTGAGAAAGGGAAAACTCCCGATTTAATTATCACTTCAGATGAAATTGTTGAGTCCAGCTGTTAAATACAGACACAGAGTGACATAAAATACGAGATTCTGAATATTGCTGAACGCTGCAGTACTTTCATACTGTGATTTACCAATCAAAATCATCTAAGAAATTCCATTCTTATAATGCAATCAGAATGTCACAAATAATTTTTTTTTTTTTTATTTTAATACCTTCCTGAAGCTATTGCTTAGGGACAGAGATAAAAAGCTAAGTTCCATCTTCGGTCTAAATTTCATGACAACAGGCTGCTTTAAGGAACTGTTCATGTTCCCATACAGTCTCATCAGGGTCAGTTTTTGCCAGTACTCACCAGCATACAGGCTCTGTCCAAGGACCTATTTTTCTGATAACACTCTGCCTCTAATTCCATTCTTTATCATCTATTCTCATGAACTTTAGACCCTCACTTTCTTATATATTCTCACTTATGCATAGTATATAGCTGGATTGAGCATAACATAGGAAACTCAAATGATTTGTAGTTGGCCAATGGATTCTATTTTTTTAAAGTAACTGATTAGGTTTATAAGATGGTTGTGAAAAAATGAAAATTCATTTCTCTTACATTTAGAAATGCATATTGTGATAGTAACAACATAGTGTTTATTCAAATGGTCTATTTAAATAAGCTTTCAATTGATAATAAAAATCAATTAGAAATCTGTACTCCCCTTTCATACCTTACAAAAACAAAATTTTGTGACATATTTTTAAAAATAATTACTTTTTGAGATAGTATTTCTCATAGTTCTAATCTATATTTTTTTCACTCTCCCAGTCACAGAAACCTGTAGTTGAGTTACAAGTTAAGGAACAAGTAACGGAAGGTTTGACTATTATAACAAAAGTCTGATGTTACAAACTCAAAACTTTCAGAGTTAAGTCCAGTAGAGAAAGAAGCATTAGTATGGCTTGTTATGTGTCAGGGGCTTGAGTCCTGTACCTACTAGCCAGTCTGGAATTGATAGAGCAAGTCATGCATGGCAATTGAAATACTCCTGCTCACCAAGATCAGAAATAAATGTGGTATGAAAATTTATGCATGTACTGAAGTTAAAAGTAAATGCAATAACACTGTAACATATGAAGATTATTTTAAATACTTAACTCTGTCCTCTTTCACTCAGGCATAAATATCTAGTAATCCAAGTACTCAATTAAAAATTTCAGTTGGACCATCCAAATAAAGAGCAAAATTTGTGGCTAGAATATAATCTATATATATTGGTATATAGCAAGCATTACACTGTGGTAACAGTTAAAGCACTAATGTTTTTGTACATCAAACTCAGAGGCTATGGATTTGAAAATCTAGGGAAAAATGCTTTAATCCAATAAATTCAGATGTTTATCTCATAATATTATGATAGAGTTTCAAATAAAAATTTGCTGAGTCCAAGGTATAATTTGAGTATATAAAGTTAACATTTTGTATCTTACTTCCAGTTTCATAGAAGTATCTTTTTACTGACAATAATACAGGAGTCCAAATTGGATCACAAAAATTCCCATTTACACTAGAAAATGTTTAAGAAAGGATTTACCTACTCATGATGGTTTGAACAAGGGCAGTGAGGAAGGAAAGACATTTAATTTGCTCTTTCCACAAAAAAGGATAAAATTTAACCTCAAAAAAACCCCAACTAAAAAACAAAAGAAAAACCACAATAAACAAATTCAAAGTTAAGGGAATCATCTCAGTGAAATGTTCGTAGATGTGTGAGACTTCCAGATTGATCAAATGAAGCTCACTATAATTACCCAATCTTTGATAATAATGAAATTCATTGTGGTGCAAACTCTCTTTTCATCTTCATACATCCTAAACTCATAGTAACAATTCTTGAGGCTTAATTGTGGTCATAATTACAGTGAGCGGTAGAATGAAGACACAGTACATCATTTGATTGCAATTCCTTTGTAATAAAACATTAACAGCCTTGCTTGAGAAAAAGCCAAAAGCTTTGTTTCTATTGTTCTGTTGCACCTTTACATCACTAATATTTTAAAATATTCCTTAAAAAGTTCCCTTATAGAATATATGAATCCAGTACAAATTACTTATAATTTTACAGCATTCATGGAATAAGCAGATAGCATGCTTCTGATTGAAAATTAAATGGAGATATGTAAAAACAACATAGTTATCAACTCTTTTAATGAATCTTGACTATCAATTGACATTTCACTCATATACCAGCTACAGTCTTCTACCATGTACATTTACGATGGCTTTTAACTTCTACAAACAATATGACAGTGACTGAACTGTTGAGACATCATTGCAATTCTCAGATATGCAGAAGAGTGGCAGGGTTTGTGGATGTGCTTTATCTGTTTTGCATTTCATTTACCTACATGCATCCAGAAGAGAACAATAACTGAAGGCTTCACAAAAGCTCTTCTTTGCCTACTTAATGCTTCACTCCTAGGGTAATATACTGGAAAGAAACACAAAGGGGACAGGAAAATGATTGAGTGATGTCTTTTCTCATCTAAGAAATCCTGAAACAATTTAAATTTCTGCTTTAAGTCATTTGCAATGCCATAACTTCCCTTTCTCTGAAACATAAATAAAAGAATAAAAGCAGAAGCAGCATAACCCAGGCATTTATCAAGGCTTGATAAACATCTGTAAGTTAGGCTCTCAATTATCTTTGTGTTAAGTGGTAAAGAAGACTAATGGTATCTTGGGCTGCCACCAGGTTACAGGAAGTGATCTTTACCTGTTTAACACTGTTGATACCACTCCTGGAAGACTGTGTCTAGTTCTGGGCTTCTCAGAACAAGAGAGATATGGAGAGGGTCCAACAAAGGGCCACAAAGATGATTAAGGGACTGGAGCACCACTCATATGAGGAAAGGGAAAAGTCTCAGAGGGGTCTCATCCATGTATACAAACAGCTGAAGGGATGGTGTAAAGAGGAGAGAGACAGTGGTGCCCAGTGAGAGAACAAGAGGAATGGGGGCAAATTGAAAGACAGGAGGCTCTGTCTGACTCTCAGAAAGCACTTCTTTGCTGTGAGGGTGACCGCAACTGACAGATTGCCCATAGACATTGTGGAGCCTCCATCCTTGGAGATATTTAAAGGTAATCTGAACATGGTCATGGACAACCAGACCTAGATGACCCTGCTTGAGCAAGGGGGCTGGAAAAGATGAACTTAAAGGTTCCCTTCCAACCTCAATCATTCTGTGATTCTGCAATGATGGTGTCATCTTGTCTAAAGAAGCACAGACTAGCTTGACTGTAGATGTACCAAAATGGTGGGATAAGGACTAAGACAGAACCTGTGTCTCCTACAGTGATTATGGTGAAATACAGATAAGTAGAGATGTATAGAATTCTGTATAATTTCTATCATGCTCTTCTTAGAATGTCAAAAGAAAAATGTGTGTGTCTTTATCAGGATTTGGGGGGACATCTGATTTACATTAATTTCTTTGAATAAAACATCAGAGGTAGAAATTAAACTTGCTGTTTATTAAAGGTGACCAAGCCCTTCCAACCCATGTAAGATTATAAACATGATAAATATTTTTCAAGTAGGAAAATGAGGTCCCTGCAGTTTAGAAGTCAAGTGCATGTCAACACTCAGTTTGTACAGCAATTTTTGCTAGAGCTGGAGCACCATGTACACTTCTTCTCACGTGAAGATATCAAGAGGATTTCTGAAATCCATAAGGGAGGCATTAGAGAATATTATCCTCTCTATTCCTTTAGTGTCTCTATCATTGCTACTCCTCTGGCAGCTGGTTGCATCTAATCCAAATGGAAGATATAATATACTATGAAGACATCTCTTTTTCTGAATTTAACACATTGTACATGCATGCAATTTAGTAAAATTAAAGTAATTTCCATACTTTTATGAGATCAGACAGCTTTAATATTAACAGAACAACAGCTTTTCAAAACTAATTGAAGTCTGCATAAAAAAACCCTATAACCACTATTCGTTATGTAGAAAAATCATACTGAAATATCTACCTAAGTGTTTTCTACAGGACCTGTGAAGCATCTAGGAAAAGTGACCTGAAAAATGAATTTCTGAGAAAAATGTAGAATCCTGTTCTGCGAATTATACTGAACATTCATTTTTGTTTCTGAATTTTAGAGGTTACTTTTGGTTTTGATTTTTAATGTTAAGTCTGCTATATATGCTATACTGCTACCTAAGATTTATGAGATTTATATGCAGGCAAGATAATCTTTGTCTCTTCTCAAAGTGCTTGTAGTCCATCCAGTGAGGTAACAAGTGATTTAAATCAGTATTAGGAACCTCAAAGCAAATTGAAGCTTTTCAATTTTCGTATTACGGTAATTAGGAAAGAAATCATCTTCTGTTTGTCACTGAGGTTTTAAACACTGCCTTTGAAACAGCATTAGAGAAATTTCACTGGCTGCCTACCTTAAAACAGTCATTACCCACCCAAGCATCTGGCTACACAATTATGACATGGAGAGGCTCTGAGATGAGCTTCAGGTTCTCTTTGCTATGGGACCCATGTCTGGCCACCTTCACCTCACTTAAGCACCTCCCTAGGTCAGGCTCTGATGATTTATTCATCTTCAGTGGAGGCAATCACATAGTCAGGAGCAAGGTCAGTAATTACTGTTGTGTGGGGAAGGTCACTGAGCCACACTGAGCTTGGGACAGGATCTCTGTTCTTTGCTTTTCCTTTCCTGTAGTCAGTTCTCACCTATTTTTAGGTTATTCCTTAGACTCAGCTTCCAATGAATTGGTGACCTGCTGCCCTTCATTTTCCTGCAACGAAAACATATCCCAGAAGACAACTTATCATTACAAACCTACAAGGAAACACTTTAAATTCATTTTTCTATTGTAGACTGTCAGCTGGCATATTGTCCTTTTCTTAAACTAGTTGGATTGACTTCATCTCCAAACACATTATTGTTAGGTTTCTTCTCTTTTCCTGTGTTGTAAAAAGTAGAAGAAACATATTCAGAGTTTTAGGATAGTAGTAATTTATGTTTTTACACATGTTTTCCAGATCTGGTATATGGAAGATTGTTTGCCCCTTGTTGTGAGAAGCAACCTATGCTCATTTTAGTAGGGCAGGCATGTGAAATCTTCTGCCCAATTGCTTTGAAATAGCAAGCCAATTAGTAACTAGTGTTTGCTAGATGGTATCATTGTTGGTCCTTTAATGAATGAATGAATCCGTTGATGGAAAACTTTGGAAAGTAAAAAAAAAAAACAAATTACCACTCCTTTCAACCTCAAATTCAAGAGGTAAATATGCATATTGATTAAGAAAGATTTTATTCCATGAGAACCTTGATATAAAGGAGGACTAATTTTGCTTGAATTTGAAGATATGGAGTGTTTAACATTGAGTGCTGTTTGTTTCTTCTGAATTAATTTCTGAATTTCTAAAGGTAAGTATCTAGTTTAAAGCTGTTGTCTAGAGACTGCACAATCAGAGAAGCAAGTATTTCTAGACTCATCCTTATCTGGGAAACTCAGTGTCAGATCAATCATATCAAGAGTTTTTCTCCTTCTGTTATTCATGTAGGAAGCATAGATGAGATGACTCATTTGACCTATCTTACCTCATTTGTAGACACTTAATGAATCCTGTGCAAAATATACAAATTTTTCAGGTCAAAACTGTCTCTGAAATTAATGGAAATTTTGGTCAGTTTACTGCAATGTGTTCAACATTTAACCTTTAACCTTTGACTAAATCTAGGTTCAAATATTTAAACTTCAAGCTTGTTTTATAAATATAGCAAAAACAAATGGAAAGTATTAAAGAATAAATCATGATATGCAATTTTATAACATTTTTACTGTAAGTAATTGATCTTTAAAATCCCTAAAAAAAAGACATGAGAGCAGTAAGGCTACTTATCAAATAGCTATATGGAAAATAAGGCTACTCATACTTTTCATTATGAAGAAAACCTGAGTTTACATCATTTGGAGTCTATTTCCTTCAAAGAACAGACTTCTTTTTTTTACAAAGACAGCAGGCTAAGACATGAAAGACAACTTTGAAGAAATCAACTGTGGTAAACCATCAAAATAGAGAATAATTTGCATTTTCTTATTAAATAGTCCTGTTAGTACTAAACTCTTGGAGTAATTTCTAATGGTTCCTCATATCTGTGTTTTAGGAAAGAACAGTTCTTGACAGCTCTCTGTAATTATGTTCACAGAAATAGTTGACTGGGAAACCAAAACCTAGAATACAGAAACAACAGTGGAAAGAATCTGTATCTACGCTATTTTTTCATCCTATTTTTCTTCAAATTTACTTTCAAAAATTGTTCTTTGAAATTTAATTTTCAATGGAAATAGTGAGAAATTAATGCAAAACATATTCTGAAAGTATTTGTTACTGAATTTCTTCTATTTTCTGTGGAATATTATTGCTTTCCATCTTGCAAATGATTAGTGGCCAGCAATATTGCCACGCCAGTTTCAGTCTGTCATGCACTTGACAATGAGCAAAATCATTTACAACTGCAGCTGTGGCATGGAAAGCAATGTTCAAGAAGATGAGTCCATGCTCAGTTTTGAGGTGACATATATTTATCACTTCAAACAACGAGCAGACAGAAGTGGAATACTTACACAGGGAAGCATAATGTAGACTGACTCCTAAGAGTTATCATGTGACTTGATGCTATTGTAATAGCACAAACCTACTCAGTGGTTTACACTCAGTAGGTAAATTTGCCAGATATGTTTGAAAGAAAGCATATGGAGAATTGTGTCGTGTGCTTACCAACCATTATACACTATCAGGTAGACTACACATGACAAGTGAAGGAGACTTGTTCATATACTCAACCCCAAAAATTAGTGTCATTTCCACCACAAACACAGAATTTCCTATGAGAATCATAATTTACCCCTTAGCATGCTTCCTGGTTGACAGGTCACTCTACCAAGAAAACCAGGTCAGATCATAGGTGTAGCAAGCCATCTGCCTGTGAGTGTCTACTAATGTAACATTAGAATATAAGAACAAATAATACAGAGATTTATTTTTCCAGCAATCAGTGATTTAGAAATTTCCTGACCTTGAACTTGAATTCACATCATCATAGATTAATAGTCACAGCTGAATGTACCTTGAGTGAATTTAAGGAATTCCTCTTTTGATGCTACTTACACTTGTGGTGTCGAAACAATTCCTGTAAAAATAATCTCTCCTGTGGGGAAAAAAAAAAAATGGCTTTCCTTTGTCCTTTTCTTTTCAGTCTGGTACAAAAATCACAACACTCAGTTTAAGAAAAACAATAAATATATATATTTTTTAATCTAGATTTTCCATACCATTCACAACTGTAAAATTTATTAGGTCTTCTTTCAGCTGACATTTCTTCCAAGCAAAAGTTTCAAGTGAATTATCTTAAATGTAGAAGCTTTCCCATACCATAAGACTGTGGTAATTTTGTTACTCATATCTGTACTTTTTCCTGGTTTACTACAACAATTCTGAAAAATGTCAGTGGAAAAATGAAAACACAAAGTCCATAAAACTTTATTTTAAAAAATATCAGCCTTCCCAAACAAACAGCATTCATTGAGTCAATTTTCTAGTGTCCAGTATTGATGATACCCTTGAAAAAGCTGTTTAAGGACAGTATTTCAAATGAAAATTTTATGAAAGCTCCAGTGGTTACTTTTCAAAAAACAATATTAGCAACAACACTGACTTACCTTGCACAGAATTTCTCTGAAAAAAAAAAAAAAACAAACTATTATTTTTTCCATTTTCTCAGTGTATAGTTACCTAGATGAGAAACAAGCTCAAGTTTAGTCTTTGCATCAGAAGATATAAGGCGATCACATGCAAAAACTGCTGACATGAACATTATAGAGAAATAATGGAAAAACATTGAAACTACTTTAAATGTGAAATAGCCACCTTGGTATTCATTATGACAAAATGCAGATCCATAAAAAAAGCAAAATAGCTATTCTTTGGAAATAATTTTGCATACATCTTCTTGATTTCGAAGAAGGAAAAACATAAAAAGTAAAAGACAAATACAGAAAAAAGTGTTTTCTAAAATATGAATGCAAACCACATAACTATTCTTCTTGAATTTCTATTGCAGCAAAATTAAATTTGAGAAATATTTTTGTCTGACAAACATATACTCTTTTGTGGCTTTAAATTTCACTTTTTCCTAGAGCAACAATAAATAAGGTTATTGGAATAGACTGCCATCAAAGAAGAGAATTTATAACAGGTTCCTCTTTTATTTTTTTTAATGTTCTTTGTAATTAAAAAGTAATGAACTCACATTCATATTTTTCAGTATTTATAATATCATGGATGGCAGTTTTTCAGGTGTTGAGAAATCAGATGTACAAAAGTCACTGGTTTTCAAGTGAGTCAGCGCTCCTAAAGGGATAATGTTTATAATTGATATGTATGAAGCAAAGTAATGAAATAGGAACCAACAGCATTTTGCCTGGTTTTCTAATTTCCTGGAGTCAGTCCTCTGGAACAAGAGCTTCATAGTTGATAGTACCTCAATGTGATATTCTTTTTGTCATTTCCATATTATCAATATGGTATTTTATTTTTCCATCACTAAAGCAAAAAACATTTTTCTGTTCTGTTCTGTATCACTTTCGATATTTAAGGCTACTTTAATTCATTTGAATAGGACAATGAGTGAAGGATATGGAAATTTTTCTATCCAGTTATTTCTGCTGAAACACCAAATTCTTAAATATCACTGAAGGATAAACTACTTTATTAGTTTCATATTCTTACAGCACTGTTTACTTGACTTTATTTGGAATAAGAAAGTTCATAAGAAAAATGTTAGTTTAATGAATGCTAATCGTAACAAGGCCTTATATGATCATTCAGACTGACTTCTTATTTTAACTTTTGTCCTGGTATTTAACTCTGCAGTTCTACAGAGTCCAGTAATTTGTGATTTGATTCATACAGTCATCCCCTTTGAGTGAATGACCCAACAAAGTGTAGCTAGAATAAACACCAAAGTTCATACATGAACTGGAATAACCATTACACAGAACACACCTTTTCTTTGGTGACTTAAAAGAGCCATACTTCAATATCTGATGATGAAAACTAGAGATGTTTTAGAAGTTCTATGAATGTCCCACATGTGTTCAGATTTTTGCTCTTTTAATAAAACAACATTTCTTTGTAAACTCTTGCTAGTGACTTTTCAGTACTATGAAATGTTTTTGTCTTTATCAGAAGAAATTTTTATATATATATATGTCATTTTGATATAATAATTTTGTACCTCTCATTAAAACAAATCACAAAGCAAACCACAAAAAGAAGCAGTGATAGAAGAATGCATGGTCATTATTAAGAGGCATTTGTAAAGACTGAAGGGCTGAAGAGTTTCATCATTGACTATCAAAATTCTTTATAGGTAAATTTCATTTTTAAATAAGATATTTTTAAGAAAATTCTAATTTCTTAACATTCAAATTATATTGTCTGCCCAAGCAATCTTGAAAGCTCCTTTTAATGGCTTTACATTCATCAGTTCTTGAAGTGTGAATGAAAATGATGGTACTTGGATTCAAGTTAGAAAGGTACAGCTGCTTTGATGAGAAAGTTTCCAAAATCATTTTGCAGTAATTCATAGGAACAACCTATGCAACTAACATGCAACCTAAACATGTAACTTTCTGGTTTGATTAGGTGGACAGAGATAAAACTTCCATTTTTTTTTTTCAAATGTTAATGCAATTAATTAAGAAGGTAGTTGTTTCACTGTGACATTTGTTTAAGTAATAAAAGTCCCACTGCTTTCACCTCTGTGAAAAAATGAATTCTGCACTCAATCCTTTTCTTGCTTAAGTAACTTGTTACAGTCAAAGAACTGACTGGGCTGTAGATTTTTGATAGGTTAGATCCATAGGATAACTGGTAGAAAGTAGTACAATGAGAAAACACTTCTAAAAAATGCAGAGAATTATAAGTTGGATTTAAATAGTTCAGTGTTGAGTGACATTGTCTTACTTCAGGGAGGACTCAGTATCCCCAGCAGAAGGTGGAGTAAGCTGTCTTTGATCCTAGATGAGAAAGACAGAGAATAAAATTCCTCCTGGGTCTGAATTCCCAGTAGGATCTAGGATAAGTCATTTAGTATCTCAATTTCATATCTGTGTAAAAAAAAGTAACAATTCAGGCCAATTTATTTCACTTGGTAGGCGAGTACTCAGGACTAACACCTTTATTTTCCATTGACGTTAAATTCACCAAGTCTGCAGCTTCTCTTTTTGTATCTGCCTTTGAGGGCCTTTCACTTCAAGGACTTCACTTCTTTTCATATGAGACCTCATGCATTTATCTCCAAAGGTAGTACGGAGACAACAGTTGGAGATTATATGCATCATATGAAGAGCCCAGACCAAAAGTGTGGACTTCTGATTAATCATTAGTAAGTGTCCTCTGTATAGTTATTTCTCCAATCGAGTAACATCTTTGAAAAAGTTAACTAAACCTCCATGTCTAAAACCCATCTATAGAGATGACATTTCTAAAAGTCTACACCTCCATGTGGAAAGTACAAGGAATTTGAAAATCCTTTGAGGCCTTGTACCTGTCAATAAAAACACATGCAGCCTTCACTCAGTAACCTGGACCAATTTAGACATCTTCAGCTTTGACATGTCATTTACAATGTCTCTTGTAGACCATGTTCCCATCTAGGGAAAAACATCAGAATGCCTATACAGCATCCTAATCCATTCCACTCTTCCCTCTTAACAGGTGCTTTAGTCTGTGTACTTTAGATTGTGTTCTTAAGGTCTTTTCTGTGTTGACAAAGATAATGTAAAAAATCAAGAAGCATCCACATCTACAGAACATCCATGAGCAATATCATAGGTAAATTAATAACTCTGATTTTTAGTTTGCAACTTTAATCATGTTCTTTTAATTATTTATTTTCACGTAATTATCTTATATAACATACATATTGTATACCCCAGGTGGATACAAACAGAGCTTCTCTTTTGAATCCCATGGTATTAGGCCATATGTTCTTACATTTTCCTTATTCTGAATAGATGCCAGGTGTAGATCCTACCTCTGTAACCTCATCATGCAAAGGCGATTTTGCAGCATGGCTTCCTTAGAGAATCAGAGCTACACTTTCAAATAATTTCAAAACCTTTCCCCGTGTAGCAATTTTACAAGCACATTGGGAATATACTTTACAGAAGCAAATACTAATAATAGCAGTACAAATATCCTCTTATTTGGAGCTCTCATAATCAATCACCTACTTAGCAGAGGAAAAACATGTATGCATCTAGAAAGAACATACATTCCATTTCATTTTCCTGTCTTAGAATTCTCAACATTTCCAAATATGTTTTAGTCTTAGCTCAAGAGAGTGTTAGATCCTTTTACACAGAACACATTTTTGAGGTTTCTATGTTTCAGAAAACTAACCTTGTTTTCTTTGCCAAATCTCCTCTTCCCACTCTAACATTCTTATAGCACCACTTCTTTTTTTCCCCCTTTCGTTTGGTCAGTTAAGAATAGCAGTAAGAAAGGATTATCATTATGAATTTGTCTTGCACTAAAATCACTGTGTAGCAATCAATCTTTATGGTATACCATTTTCTTTTCCTACAGCATTACAAGCCTTGTTGGAAGGCCATAATGCTAGATTTTGTTCCATAGTTCATCACACAGAGAAAGCAGCTTGTTCTGCTAAAAATAGCAGAAAATCAGAATGGTCAGTGCTTATTTATTCCTTGTTTTTGTGGACCACAAAACGATTTATAGTAGACACTGTTGATTGTGTTGTCATTGTTCAGCAAAGATTCAAGGCCAAGGGAACAACTTGTTTCAGAACCTCTTTCCAGTGAACATCAGTCATTTAGAGGTGATTTCAGCTTTAAGCACCTTCAAGTAAGATTGCTTTGCTTCTATATTTAAGATTAAATGCTGTCCCTGTGAATTACATTGCAGGATATTTATCAATTGCTATTTCATTAAGAGAAATCAAAATACTATTGGAACTGGAAAACAAAGAAAGAAATAGCAGAAAAGATGGAATTTCTCTGTTAATTTCTACGTATTAGATGTAATATAAGGGCACAAAAAGTTGTTAAGAAAAGTTACTGAATTTCCTAGTTTGCTGCTACTTGACTTTCCCATTTTTCAGTTCTCTTCAATTCTCAACTCTTTCTTCATAAAGACATTTATTTTCCTCTTAAACCAAATTGTTTTGCTCTTTGCTTAAGTAGTCATAGTTGCTTCATATAATTTTGTCTCTTTATCTATAGGGTCATATAAATATATATTTTTTTTAATTTTAATTTCAAAATATAGAAAGCAAAACAGATAAAAAGTGAAGAACCTTATATAAAATAACAGCCAGAATGAAACAGGGTCTAAAACTTCAACAGAAAAATAATCTTATATTTGTCAGGCACTGTGATGGAAGACAGTTAAAAACTTGCTGAATTCAAATAAAGTTTCTTTATTTTTTTTGCTTAAGTGGCAGAGTTCAGTCTCCAGACTGGTGGTCTGAGACCTTTACTCCAGACTAAGAAATGGGATCACTATTTATGTCTGTTTTCAAATGGATTTTGGGCCCACCATTGTGTGCAGCTGGAAGCCCCCATGGAGGTGATGGTGGAGCAGAGAGGCGGTGCTCTCCTCTTTGTTCACACACCCTCCGTTGCCTGGAAGGGTGTCCAACAGCAATGATCCCAGGTTCACTGCACATACTTCTGCCCTAGCAGAATATGTCTTTGTCATCCCATCTGCTCTATTTAATAGCTGGATTAAAACTTCATTATGCTGTGAATCAAGCAGAAAATACTGAACAGCAAGGGATGACTTTTAGAATACTGCATTTTGTCACTCTTTAAGTGATGAGATGGAGAAGGTGATTGTAAATTTTACCCTATTTGATACACATACCTAGAAATGCTGAAAAAAGTGTTAAAGACCACATAGAACTAATAAAAATACATTTTAGTTAATGACAGTTCTATTTAAAACTTACCTGTGCCAGGCAGTGTTGCTTTAACTTCACACATGCATAACTAAGTCTAGTTTTGTACTATTGATTCCGAATGAAAGCTGGTTTGTTAAATACTAGTATTTAATATTGCTGCCTTCCACCAGTGTTAATGAGGGCACAAAGTGCATCAAAGGTGTTTATAAGCCTAAAAATAAACTCTTTATTTGTATTTTGATTCTTCCTTGTCTTCTTTGTGCAATGTTTCTACCCTAGTAACAACATAGTGATACTGCCTCAGTATACTTTTCACATTCATCTGTATCACTGTTATTCTTGCTAATCAAGGATAAATGCAAGACTAATAATCTGTCCTGATGTGGTAGAGGAAGAAATGAGTGCACTGCATTTCTCCAGGATAGCAGTACTTGGATAAACATACTCTGAATGTAGTGCTGCATTCATAAATGTACTCCCATTCATAGGGCAAACTAAATACAGTCTCATAGACATGCTCATTAAATATTTTTAATTAAAAAAACAAACAAACAAAAATCCAGAAAATATTTTTAGGGCAAAAAATGTAGAGGTCATCTTATATCTCACTGAAGATTTATCAGTTGAGAACTTGTGATATATGAACCATCTTTTATGTTTTCTCTTTTTTTCTTTAATTAGAAGCACAGAATCATAGAATGACTTGGGTTGGAAAGGATCTTAAAGATTATCTAGTTTCAATCCCCCTGCCTTGGCAGGGACACCTCCTACAGACCAGGGTGCTCAAGGCCCCATCCAACCTGGATTTGAACACATTCAGTGACGGAGCATCCATAACTTCCCTCAGCAACATGTTCCAGTGTCTCACCACCCTCAGAGTGAAGAATTTCCTTCTTATTTCCAATCTAAATCTACCCTTTTCCAGTTTTAAACCATTACCCGTTGTCCTGTCACTACAGGCCTTTGTAAAAAGTCACTCCCTGGCTTTCCTGCAGGCCACCTTCAGGTATTTCTAGACCACAAAAAAGTCTCCCTGGAGCCTAACTCTCTCAGCCTGTCCTCTTAGGAGAAGTGCTCCAGCTCTCTGATCATCTCCATAACCCTTCTCTAGACCCGCTCCAGTAGATCCATGTCCTTGTGCTGGAGGCTCCAGAGATGAATGCAATTCTCTTTTTTTTTGTCCAAGGGTAAGGCCTATCTCATCCAATTTTGTCTAAAAAGCAGACCTGTAGATAATGGTAATGTTTAGACAGTCTCTGTGACTAATTGGAAGTGGAAGAGTGAGGTCTGGATATTGCTCTCAAAGTTGCTCCTAGTTTTGCTGAGACTAACAAAAAGGATGTTGTAAAATATTTGCGCTGACTGCTCTGCACCTCTACAAAAAAAACAAAGGCTGAAGGGAAATATCCAGAAACTGTAGATAGCAAGGGGGGAAACTCATGAATTCACACTCATATTACTGATATTCTGTGAAATGGTTTTCAAAGGGCACAGGTATCATAATTCCTGGCATAAATGATCCTTGTCTGTGTCTGAAAGGACGGCACAGCATACTCAATGAAGGGCAGATGTTTGTCACCTGTGTAAAAGAAAATTAATAATCAGTATAATCTGATTTTTTTTTTTATATATATATTTTTATGTAATTGGTGCTTTCACTCTGTCTAGCACAGTAAGGCATTGCAGACCTTGGTAACATAATGAAAGAAAATGTTTTAAATACTACAGTAGTTTACTAAAAACTATACCTGAAAGCAAAAGCCTGGCACACCACATGCTGACAATTTTTCAAACAATGCCTCACCAGGATCAATTTGCCTTTTCCTTTCTAGCAATTAAGACAACATTTACATATACACTTTATAAGAAATTCCTTAATTAGAGTTGTGATGACCTTCCTGTCTTATTTTCAGACTGGGTCTCACCACATTAAATTCCAATACTGGATCTTTAAGGCAGAGCACTGAGTAATCACTCTGCACTTCTTACTACGTGCCACCACAAAATGGAAATGCAGGCTCACACCTTGTAAAAAGGAGGCTGACAGAGAAAATGAAATTCAGAAATTTATTGCACTTACTTGACACTGGTGCCAAGAATTCTTTTTTCTAATCCAAAACAATCTTATAATTAAAATCATGTTTAATTATCAAGAGAAAATTCACATCCTGTTTATTAATTTGTAATTAAAATTTATGTCTCAAAGACAATGTCATTAAATAATTATATGTATTCCTTCATGGAAAAATGCTTTCTGGAGAATTCTGACTGTTTTTCCACTTTCCCTTCCCTTCCCTTCCCCTAAAACGATGGAGATATGCATGATAAAGGTGTAATGCTAAATAGATTTCCTTCACTAAACTCCTTGCTAGTGTTGTGTCTTCATTTTGTAGATAATAGAGCTGGGCCACTACTGATAATCTAAAAGATATCATTCTGTACTCTTTGTACTACTTTGCCTAAGCTGAGTTTGAAGCACAACAAAAATTTTATTATTATAATGCCTATCTTACGGCTCAGACAAAAGTGACATAGACTTCACACTCGCTGTCAGTGTCATGCAGTTAAGTGCTCTTTCAAAAGGTCAAATCTAGAGATTTTAATTCAGAAAGCTTAAAATGCCAAATAAAACCTGCAAATAACTCTTCCTTACCCACAGACATACCTGATACCCTTATTACGCCCTTCAATACATTCTACAAGGAAAGGCTTTGTCTTCTAGCTTGGATGTGCTCTGTATAGAAACACCTTCTCCCTTGAATTATGTGCCTTTGTTTTCTTGGTGGGTGGAGTACATACACAGGTATCCTACTTCATCTTCATATCCTTCCTCAGTCAACAAAGGATCAAATACATTATTTGTATGAATGACCAAAGTCAATTGCTCACCTTCTACTCTCTCATATCTAAATATCAGACAACATGACTATGGCACCTCTGATTCCTGCAGGTTAGTTAAACTATAGAAAACATAACTGATTGCTGACTCATGACAAAATTCCGCAATATGTGGGAATAAAAGGGGTTTGCTACAGAATGAAGTTTTGAATTAAGCAGTTTGGGAAATGTTAAAGGTTATTTTTCCTTCCCATTGCAGTCTGAGATTTCAGCTCTTCCCTGTGTCGTCCCCCTTTGAATTACATCTAGACTGATGTTTTTGATAAAGCACAAAACACAAGAGAAAGATAAGGACTTTTAGTTCAAAACCAGCTTATTTAAAAATAGCTAACCATCCTTTGGTTAGTCTGTTCTTACGTCTACAATGGCATCATGTTTCTTATTTATCTAGTATCACGTTTCTTTTGGGTTTTGGGTCTTTTTTTTCTATTAACACTAATCAACTTTATATAAATGCATATTTACCTGACTGATAATGGCTTTCCTGAAAGATGTGAGAATTTCTTTTTAATATTATTTTTTGAAAGGAAATGTAGACAAGTATCTTTAATTCCTAGGAAAGTTAAATTTATTCTTTTCAGATTTAGAACTGGTTGCCCACTGATATATATCACAATAAATGGATCAGATTAATACAGAAAATACACCTGTATCAAGCTAATTTGTTTCATATCTTGAAGAAAAGGAATACTTTTATGTAGCAATACAAGCTGCCCTTTTCCATTTAAAGAAAATCTTTACTATCCTGGATACTACTCCATTGTAACTACAAAGCTAGGAGAGTTTGTTAAGAGATATTGCAGAGAAAAAAATGAGTGACTTTCATTATGTGCTCAGCAAGATAAGTGGAAATACAATATCATACCACTTTTTAGAGAATGTAAAGCACTGTACTTGCTGCAATTCCTTCGTCATCTTGCCACACACTTTTCTGAAATGACTGCTTTGTCACTGCAAGGAAGTATTGTTTGTATGAAGACAACTACAGTAAGGACTGCAGGCAGGTGAAAGCAATGAATATTATCCCAGAAAGACAGTATTTCTCATGTTTCACCTTTTGGGAAGAAAAGGGCAAAGAATTAGAGTATACAGAAATGATCTTGAATATCCTATCACATTAACGTCAGATTAAACAAAGGCAGATTCTGAGCAATTACTTAAATTTGTAAGGAGGAACTAATCACTCTGTAAAACTATTTATATGTTTGTAATATAGCTATCTTCCATATTGACTGGGATACCATCGTTTTATTATGGAGTCAGGAGGCTGTCACTTTTGACAGATGCCAGAGACTTGCTTAGAGACCCAAACAAATATATTCCTAAACATGTTACTGGAAGTTTAAGAAATATTGTGAGGGTTTTATTTTCAGTATCTGCAATTAATCAAATCTGGATAATATACACTTATCAATGGGTGCTTGCCAGTCTTCGGGTTGATCATCTTTTTTGTTTAACAAACTGAAAACGTCAAATATTTTAACAATCTGAAATTGATAATCTGTTCAGGGAAAGGAAAAAAAAAAAAAAGTGAAATCCTCCACAACTTCCCTGAAGATCTATCTGGTCTTTGCTGAGGTACCACTAATGAGAAAATTACAATGATTATTCAGTTGCAATGGGATAAGACCCAAAGTTGATATAATTTTCTATCCAACAGCCCTATCAGAGAGTAAAAGTTTGATTTAGCCCCTAAATGTGGTACTACATACAGATAACTGGAATATATATGAAGCTTGACTACTGGTTATGCCTATTCAGCTCTCTTGATTCAGAAGGCAAAGACATCATCTGGAGTGTTTCTCGAATTCCCATCCCTTCAGAGATCTCTGGTTAACCATTACATGCAGGTGAGCAGTAAAGGCTGAGGGGAAAAGGTGGTTTTGAAAATGCCATTTTGCTTTGTTGTTGGATGCAGTTACAACTGTATCTTATTTTGACACAAGTATGAAAGTGAAATGTGGTGGATAATATTGAAAGGGTTAAGATTTATAGATCTTTGAAACTGTTCTCCTTTCTTGGGATAGTAGAAATATATGTTAAACTAGTATTTTTATAACACTCATTATATGATTTATTAACTGTATTTTAAAGCTTAATAATTTCTGTTTTGAAAGAAACTAGTTTTTAAATGAATGAAGAAAACTCTGATGCATGGGTGATTTCTATTTGCACTGTAAATGGATACATGATATCTACATCCATTTTTTTAGTTCAAATCTAAATAGAGTGAGAAAAAAATTAAAATGTGTTGTTACCTTATGAAAGCCATGCATTGACACATGTAAAATGAGCTTTCCATCTAAAAGCTGAAGTAACTACATTTGCTTTTAGGTAGTATGAGCAAAAACAGCAGCAAAGATTCAGCTAAAATGTTAATCCAGAGTGTCTAGAAGGATTTTCCAAGCTGCAGTAAATCCATGAAGCCATGAAAGCACCTTCTATATGATGTCATATATGAGTGCTTGTAGTAAAATCTTTCTTCCAGAGCTGATGTAATCAGGGGATATATTTTCAGGACTTAACATCACCAAAATAAGGTGGCAGTATCTGAATGTCAAAGAAAAGTGGCTTAATTATACTCTTAACCTGTAGGACATGTAGTAGTCTCATCAAAAGCAGTTTTCCATGACTTACAGTTACTTAAAGTTTCTCTAAGAAGAAATAAAATACAGGATTGTGTGGGACATTTTCTCTATGTATTTTATACAGGTCCCACAGGAAAAGAAAACCCATAAGCAATTAAAAAAAAAAATGGTGGAAAAGATTATCTATGGCTAAACTTTGAATGCTGGAGTTTGAGTCACATCTCTGTCATTTTTAATGACATTTTTAGAGGAAAAAATCCTTCCAGCCAGAAACAGGAGGCTTATCCTCTTCTTTCCTATAAGCAGTTATGTTTGCTAGAAATATGCATCTATCCGTCTTGAAATCACTTAAGAATTAGAGAAGCAGTTAAGAGAAAAGAAAAAAAAATACGAGCCAGATATAGATTACCCTTCATAAGAAGAAATCTGTTTGGAATATGGGAGGTATCAGATAAATTCTTTACACCACTAGGATGCCACCACTGTATTAGAGGCTTTAGATAATTGATTCCACTTCTTTCTTTAAGACTATCCCAACATAAAATGCTTAGTTAAGCAGAAATCCTTCCAGGTTATAATTCAGAAAGGCAAAAATGAAGAAAAAAAGATTGTGTAGTCAAGTTATATTGAACTGTATATATATGTATGTATATGTAAGGAAAATTTGCTTAGGATACATGTGTAAAAATATTTAGAATAGCCCCTTAGAAATTACTTCTTATGAAAGTTGTGACTGGCCCATTAGGAATAAAAAAACAATGTAGAGAGACTATTACTAAAGGTAGGAAGAATAAGTCTGAAATTGGACTTTCCATGAGTAATAAATAGCTTTCTGGCTTTTTTAGTGAATGGGGGAGTTCATACATATATATGAGCATACATGTGACAGTGACTCATAGAAACAAACTGGCATATAACAGGGCCCTGGAGTCTCTCCATGCTGCCAGCACAGGCAGTGCAAGGGCTGAAGTGCCCACGCACCAATCCCTTTCAAGCTGTTGTCTCTGCATTTAACAAGATGTTTTGTCCCCTCTTTCTGTCCCAGGCATCGCAGCTTTATGGCAAAAACAGGTACCAAAACCTGCACTACTCCCAGCTCATCCTCCTTTCACCTTTCCGACTTCAGGCTTTTGCCATACTTTCTAAATGCAGAGTGGTGTTTGGAGATAGAGAAAGGTGAAATTGTCCATAGCAGACCTGTACATTACTTTCCACTGACATTTGCTGCTCTTAATTTCTGAAATAAGCTTTATGGACTTATGATGTATGCATTATCTGTTTCCAGCAGGGTCTCAAATTACCTCAAATTCAGTCAGTTCATCTGTTGCTTTTTTCCCTCTACCTAGAAAGGCTCCTGTTGTGGATATGAAGACCTTTGGGCATGAAAGATCTACTCTCCTTTGTAATTTGTCCAGTGATAAACCATGCTTATTGTTTAAAAAGATGTGGCTTGTTTCAAGCTCCAGTTACCATGGGTTTGGTCTGCAGCTACTAGTCCCTCTGTCTCCTGGATTAGAGAACCCTTCACTTTCCAGTGTTTTACCCCTTTAAAGGTACTTCTGTTCAGCATTCACCTCACTTTTCAAACTTCGTTTTGGTTATTTAAACAGACTAAGCTCTGTGTACCTTGCTGAGAGAGACTTTAAATACTCCTCAACTCATTCTATATCTCTCGTTGACATCTCTTTATATTTTTAAGCCCTTTTTATAAATGTTAGAAAGAAGTCCTAAATGGTGTTCCAGTATAGCAGCAAAATAACTTTCTCCCTTCTATTCACTATTTTTCTCTGTATTTAAGGATTGCATTAGGCCTTTTTGACCCAACATTTCAATGGTAAATCCAACTGAGATCTCTGTCCACTGTGAATCCCTACGTCACTTTCTCCGAGACATCCTTTTCCAGGACACCTATTTTCTTCCTCTATTTGCACGCTTTTCATTCTCTTTTTTTTTTCTCTGGTGTGTAAAACTCCTCATTTGGCTGTATTACAGTTTTTTATTCTAACAGGCAAGGTTTATCAGCAATTCAGACTACTCTACTGGACAATTAAAAACCCACCAGTGCCGCAATGCAGTAAGTAACCCTTCTACACTGTTTGATAAGGTCTCACTAGAGAAACTTCCCTCAGGATGTGCTGGGAAGAGCTGGCTCGCTACCATGCTTTCAGACTGGCTCTACTGTGCCCACTTCACTCTCAGAATAATCACAATACAGCATGCTAACAAATAGATTAAATGAGCATTTGCCACTTGCTTAGCTATTAATATTTGCATAAATTTTGTCTCTTACAGGACATTTCCTTACCTCTCTTCTAAGATTAAAACAACTGTCTAGAGCAACAACAACAAAAAATTACTTATCAATGATAAGACAAAAAGAGACTCAAGATAAGGGTGTGGTTAAATAGTTACTCATTTTAAAAATATATGCAACAACCCTGAAGAAAATTAACAAATTGATGGATCTTCCTCAGAATGGCACAGCCCAGCAAAATGTCACCACAATCCTCATAATGAAGTAGTACTGTGTATAAACACAAGGAAATATAGGTTACTATCCATCATAATTTAGGCAAATTTATTTTTCTCACTACGTATTTTACATGTCTCTATGTATAAATTTTACATATTTACTTGTGGCATATGTTTGTTTACATGCTACATGTATAAGAAGGTAAACAAAACCTTTGTCCTAGACAGCTTTGCTTTTTAGAATTTTGGCCAAAACCAAAAAAACCCACAAAATTTCTCTTTTAAGTGTAAGCACACACCAAAGTGGGCAATTCTGTAAGATTTTAACCACTTTCCACACATTTTTATTGAAAGAAGCTTACAGAATCCAGATAGATTTAATTAAGTTCTAACTATACAACAAATATTGTCCCCAGTAACTGGCCTGGCCCTCCCTGATTCCTCCTTTTCTGCTTCTACTCTGCTCACCAATTTTTAGTTTGCTAAAGAAAAATGTATACTGTGTGGGATTTGGTTATACATTTAAATATAAATTAGACATGTATATCTGTGCATGTCTTATGCAATATCCATGGAGAAAAAGGACTCTCCTAGAGGTACTTGGGATCTTCCCCTCTGAAAAAAACAACCACCCAGAGTGACTGATAGTTTAGATGCACTCTTAATCTTCCCCTTCTGCTACCTCTGCTTTTTCAGTATGAATTATACTTCTGTTGGTGAGCTGCTACAGAAACTAGAATATCATCTAAAGCTATGCTATTAAACAACAACAAAAGCTGTATTGGTTATATAAATATAAATTCGCACAAAGAATGTATAGGAAGATGTCTTTCTGAACACATCTTTAATAAAAAATAGTAACAAGAAAATTACAGTTTCATGACAGACTTCTTAAGACAGGGTCATTTTTGTTCATAGTCTTCCTTCTCTGTATTACACTCAGAGTATCTCAAGATCAAGTTCTTTTACCACTGTGCTAGTGGGAGACTCTCTGCTTTGAATGGGGAAGAAGCACCTAGGAGGCTAGAAGTGAATATCTATTAAAAAAATAGTAAGGAAGAAGAATGTTTTACAAATAAAATTATTACTACTTTCATGCTTTCTGAACACTGCAGAAAGTGGTGAAAGAGAGGAAATAGAGTCATCATTCAGAAAGATCTGTACCCTACCCTGTTTGGGTTTTTTTTAATTCTAACATCCAATAGGTTTAACCAAAATCTTTGAAAGCAATAAATTACATTATTCAACCTGGTTTATGGTTATCATAGGATGAAGAAAGTATTCACTCCTATAGGGTCACCCCTGTAATAGCAGTGAATCCATGATCTACTTGTGCCTGGAGCAAAGCAAAAGTTATATTTTTCAGGCACACCAGATTCCTATGAAACTGTCCATGAAAGAGGAAAAACAGGATAGAATGATTATGGGTCAGACACCAATAAATACAAACTTTTGTAAAAATACTAATTTATGCTCTCAGGGATGTCTTCATTGATCCAGGAGTGATGATTATCAGTTTTTTTTCACTTGCTTATGATCTTTCTAGAAGTCTGTAGTACTACCATTCATAGATTATGGGATTTTCTGGGATAATGTTAAATGTACCACTCTAAAGTAAATTAAAAGAGGACACAAAATAAAGACGAGTATGTCCTTCAGTGCTTGGTTGAGTGGGGGTCATGGTCTCCATATGCTTGTCAATTAATTCAGAAATATACTTAAGTGGGGGGTTGGGGGGGGGGTTATGGTTTTGGTTTCACTGTTTTTTTTTTTCTCAGGTATTTTGTTGTTGTTGTTGTGATACATATTCTTTTTAAACATGAAAGAGCATGTTCTGGATGACAGCAAATTGTAATCCCTGTTGAATTTCAGCCATTTCAGCAAAAAAAAAAAAAAAAAAGAGGAAATGGAAATAAACATCCAAACAACCCAAATGTTTTATTTTGAAATTTTTAATATGAAGCACTTAGACATTTGTCTAGACAAAAAACTTCAGTAAGACAGTTACTTCAATTATAGCTGGGTTTTCTAAAAGTAAGTCTGATATTTTACATATCTTTTGTTTAACCAGCAAACTTTCAACCCAGTTCTTAGTCCAGCTCTACTCCATAACAATTGATTATGCCATAACCATAGTCCACACCTTTGCCTTTTATAGCATATGAGATTTTTATTGTCTAAGTAGTATAAAAGAGCATAACACATGAAATTTTCCAGAGAAGACAGATGAATAGATAACCTCACAGTTATTAGTATTGTTTGATATTAAATTGCATATTGAAATACTTTTGAGTCTCAAGGCAATATGAGAACAATGAAGCATAAACACAACTAAAATTTAAAAAGGTTTATTCCATTATCACATTTTTTCTATACATCAAAGGTGCTAATAAGCAGAAACATTGCTGATTACAGTAAATACTGTTGATTGATCTGTTGATTATAGTAAAGAAAACACAGTATCATTTTCAAATCATTCTCAAATGATACAGTGGTCGAGTAGTAGAAAACAGGTAAAAATTGCTGCCTTATATCTGGAGGCAATGTTGTACTGTCAGAGATGTGTGAGCCTGAGCATTAGAACACAAAGGAAAAATAATAGGAAAGATGAAATCTGAGTACATGAAAAAACTTGTCTCAAATGAGACAATATCCCCAAATGTAAAATATGCCATTTGATGTGGGATGGGTACCAAGTACTCCTAAAGAACTAGACAATTAAGAAAGTGTGACTGGCAAGCCTCTCTGTTTGACAGCATAGCACTGTCTCCAGACTCTCTGAGGTAGCTGGATGTGTGCTACCAGTCCACATGTTGGGGTATGCCTACGTACTAACTCTCTTGTAAGGTGAATCAGTCCACACAAAAGAGCACAGGACTGCCATGTGTACACCTTTCTTCACACCTGAATTAACTCTATTGAAAAAAGAAATAGCTGTGTATGTGTGCACTATGTTGTCAGTTTGCTGCATAGACCAACCTCTTGAGAAACTTAGTGACCTAAGTTCACAAAGTGAATTAATAAGAAAGCTGATGTAAGATCTGAGAAATTTCAAACAAGCAATGGTTTCTCAGGGAACTTATTTGCAATGGCAAGTAGAAATTAAACCGCCCAGGCATCACTTTTAACAACTTAAGTGATAAACTTACAAGTGCCATTGAGCGGATGGGCATTTGAAATAATGGTACATTATTAGTACTGCATGTCTTTTACACTTAGAAAGGATCAGAATTGGTTTGGAAGTTGCGTATCTTTCATTCCACTGTATGTTCAACACCAGTAGAGACCTTTATGTTTCTAAAGCCCAGTCCTGTTTTGCACCATTTCTGCAAAAATAAGATCTGATATCTGTTAGAAGTTTGCTTGTGGATAGGTATCTACAGGACCAAAACCTACAGCATGCTTGATATTAGAATATGTAGGTGGTCTATTCCAAAAAGAGTTTATTAAACTGCTCTCTCACACCTAGAAACAGTTCTCCAGAAAACCTGATAGGACATTATTATGAAACATAATACAGTAAAAAACATTGGGTGACTTCTGAGCTTTAGACTTGTAACCATTTTTGAAAGGAAACAGTATAAAAACTAGATCAATGTGAATAAAGCTTAGGAGTGTCTGAAATACATGGGAGGATGATACATAATTCACACTTTAGCACAGTGCTTTATCTGCTTTGAAATTCTCTTCAGCTGTAATTTTAAAACACTCTGCATCTCCAGACCACTTGTAAAGCAGGACCTTTGAAAACTTTTCAGTTTAAGCCTTTGAAAGACTTCACCCTCAGTGCATATTAAGTCAGTCTAAGGCTTCTAATAGTTTCCCCATAGCCCTGTAAAGGTGCAACTGTGAACCATTTTGAATTATGACTCTGTAAGTGTTTTAATAAGAACCCAAAGAGCAATGGCATAACTACTCATCTAAGGCACTCAGAAGTAAATAACTGTCTTTCACCTCTCTAATTTCTTCTTTTCCCTTACAATGATAGCCAGGTTAATTTCTGAGAAAGGAGACAAAAGGATAAAAGGGGAAAGTGCAGTGTCAAAATACATTTTTCTCAGGTATAGGTTAATATTTGTATTATTCAGACATTCATTCTCACTTGAAATTTTTATATACTCTTACTTCTTTCTAGAAGGAAATTAAACATTCTTTTTCTGTAATATGCTGTTAGCATCCTACCTCTAAATCTTGAGTTTCAGTTATTATATGCTCCTTGCCTCCTTTATATATGTCCCTGCTTCTTAAAGTTATAGCATATTTTTAGATGTTTTTATTATTTTTTCATGTTTCTGCAGAACATATTTCCCAAATAAAATTACAATGAATTTGAGGATGGTGTATTTTTAAATGTATATGTAAGATTTGTCAGCACTTTTGACAATGGACAGAAGATACTTAGTCAAAGGGTTTTCTGAGTCAGAAAATAATGTTATATTACATGGCAGTGAAAAGAAAATATAAAATACACATCCATAGTGTGTTTGGATCATTTATCCTATGATTTGTCCATTATCTGCAGACAGCAAGGTGGATATCTCAACTCATATCAGGATTTAATTTTAACACAGTTATCATCTTCATTTATTTGTCCATGACAAATTTGTTTTTCATATATTTCTTTCACACATACACATCCATAATATAACTGTTGCAAAATAACATGTTTACATTTCTTGTATGCATTTTCTGTTGAACAGGAAATCAAACAAGTTATTTTCAAGATGCATATGCTTTGTCATATTCATCCTGGAAAAAATGTTATCAATGGTAAATCTTTGTAACTTCTTATGTTTAGTCTAGAAATTCATATGTTACTGTATTTTTGTAGGTTCATTTTATGACTGCTTGTCATCATATACATAGTCATAATATCACACAATAAAATAATTTTACTAAAACCTTTCTTTGTGTGTGTGTGTGTCAGCAACAGTAAATTGACTTGCTAAAACAATAAGCCGAATTTTGAAGACCATGTCCAGGTACTCCTTAGTTTTGCACCAAAACTAGGTGAAAGGGAAAAAGCAGCTATGCCAAAGACACAAATATGATTGTAACTTGGATTAGTGCTAGGGAATAAGGAAGAGACTGCTACAGTGATACATATAATAGGATGCATTTCCCCCTTCAAGTTACCATCATTTAAAAAAACCAAAAACAAAACAAAAAAAAAACCACCTGTGAGAAGCTGATGTCCCAAGATAAGATATAGTCCAAGGAGATGTTACCATAAGTCCTTGGTGGCAGGAAGGATGAACACTTTTCTGATGAGAGTGAGCAATACAGAAAACAGGAAGAGAATTTTCTGGAGAGGTTTCTCCTGAGATAATTTACATTTGTCATGCTGTAAATTAGGAAATAACTTCTGAGGCTGCAATACATTTAGTGGAGATCAAGGAGAAAATAACCATGTATTTGGAAGAGAGATATACAGTGAGCTATTAGCCAACCATATGTTAGCCAGGAAAGCCCCTGAAAGATACCTGTAGACTGGGAGAAGGGTACAGGAGATGTGTAACATTTCCTTTTCCCTGTACTTACTCTTCCTTAGGCATTTCAGATGTAATATTAGGGTTGATGAACCCTCAACCAGACCTACTAGTTTTTGTTCCTTCCTAATTTTTGTTTGCCTTCATAGGATATTGCCCACAAAAGTGCATTTTATCAAACTTCAGAACTGTAGGTAAAGAATTACATGGAGTAACTGCATTTTCTTGACTGTAACTTTCCTTTCTTCTTCTTCTTTTCTCTTTTATAAAGACACATAACTTCAGTTTAATTTGTAAAATATGATTGAAAAAGACAAGCTCCTCCTACTACCATGATAGTTGTCACCTTGACCTAAAACATCTGGAACAATATTTCTGGAACTAATTCCCCTGTCACACTTTTTAAAAGGTTTGAAAGATGTGTTTTACATTCTGAAAGATTCCTTTTAATAATAAACTGAAAGTTAATATCTTTCCATTAAATCTTTGAAGGTAAGGAGTAATGCCATTTCCTTTGAGACTCATGAGACTTTTTTCAGGTGATAAAAAATTAAAATTAGCTGGGCTGTTCAATTCTCATAAAGTATTTTAATACATTCACAGCTACAGAATCAGGCTGAGAAGGGGGATTGTATTCTTTTGAAGTTTATTAGCATATTTATTTAAGTGTAGATTTTTTTTTGTTGATGTAAAGACAATGTATATCCACATCAAATGTATTTCCATAAAATCCAACAGTTTTACAGACAGAAATCTAGAGAATTTTTTTAAATTTTATTTTATTTGACTTGTTGATATTGTTTTGGAACTGTAAAAAGTAAAAAGTTTATACAATAGTTTCAAAATAAATTAATGTATGTGCTTAATGTTACAGAATATAAATACTCTGACTACATTAAAAAAAAAAAAGATAAAAAAATATTTTTTTAAACAGTTTAAGTTACAAAAGATAAGAGAACAAATGCTTGAATACTTACTATTAGGGTATTACTCTTTATAGGCTGGTGGGAAGGAGAAATGTATTCAGAAAAACTCTTAGCAGAATTAGTGACAGAAGCCTAAAAGAAAAAAAGAGAGTTTTTACACAGGTTACTTGAATTCAGTGCACCTGGAAATCTGTGAAGTCAAGGGTGTTTGTGAAATGTTAGAAATGTCACTGTTTTGATATCCTGAAACTGCCATTCTTTTAAAATTCATAAGGATACTAATGTTATGGTAGGCTGGTTAACCATTAAGCATAGGCAAACATTGTCACATTTTCTTAATTAAATTGCATTAGTATATCCTTTTGAAGTAACTTCTTAATTCAGTTAGCCATACATCTGTAGCTAATAATGACATTATTTTGGAAAAGTGTAGGATAAACTCTAGGATGATGCTAAGCTCTACAGGATAGTCTCAATAAGGGAAAAGAAACAAAGGGAAAATTGGTCTTTGTCTTTGGCAGTATAGACCTATGAGTACTAAAATGTGTGAATCAGATTCTTCCATTTCATAGCAGAAGAATTTTCTAAGATGAAATAAAGACTTTTTTCTTAGAGCTTCGTTGGTTAAAAAGTAATTAAGATTGTTCAAAATAGTTCAACTTCTGTTGTGATGAAGTTCTCACCATCAAGTCTGTTCTGAGAAGACTGAGAAGTAATACTGAAATATGAATATGTTCCTATTTTACTAATTTTTAAATAAAATAGCATCATATCAACCCTTTAATCATTCAGGCTTTATTATTTTATTTTTAAATCAACATTTCTATTTCAAATAGTTACATCCAGATGCCCCTTGCGTATAGAAGTAGTTTTATTTTTTTTCTGACAGAAAACAGTAAGTTTTATTGTGGTGTTGTGATAATCTACAATCTGTAGATAGCTTCTTTCCTAATAAGCTCTTCCTTTGTTCACAGCTGCAAACACAGAAAACTGAATATGTTGGTTGGAATGATTAGGAAGTAGGACCCAGCAGCAAAGATTTTGACCACCTGAGTGGACTTAAGTTATACTTAAGTTTTCTGTTGAATACAAGGCGGATGTGGGTACCGTGAAATCTGTGCAAGAAATCATCATCCATGTGATATGAAGACTATCTTTACCAAGCATTTGGAACCATATCACAGAGAAGTAAAACACACCTTCCAAGAAGAAAGTCCCCAGCCAACCACCTTGAAAGGATTTCATTTAAGTGTGCATTCTTATTTTTCTACATTGTGCAAGATGCAGCTGGCACTTGTTTCACAGTAAGTAAGCTCTGGATTCAAAAGCAGCGTGACTACACCACATCTGAGCTTGAAATTCTTTGTAGCTCCACAACATAGCATTATCAGCAGGTGGACACTTTAAAAATGCAGCTACAACCTTAAGAATCACTTAGGAATGAACTGAGATGATTACGATAACCAGACATCCTAAGCTGCATAGCATTCTTTCTTGCATACAAGTATGCATGTGTAGGAACAGCTAGAAACTGATCTAGGCTGTGTGCAAGCTGGCCTTAATTTATCGCCTCTGGATTCAGGGCTTTGACAAAATACCTGCCAATGATTTTCCAAAATTGACTGCAAACTTGCATGATTTTTAACTTTGTTTGTGGGCTCACATTTCAGATAGCTTTAGGCACACACTCACTGGAAAATAGCCCTAAAAGTACTGAAAATCTTCAGCCAGCCTTGCAAGAACAGACTAGTACACATGCTAGTACCACTGCTCAGTCTCGGGGAAAGAGTGTAAAGCTTTGTAACAAAAACACCCTGGAACAGAAACTAAACACCTCTCTGAGCTACTGCAGAGAGACAGCTGGTCAAACTGAAGTGGCAACTCATTTCACATTCATTTCTGTGTAAACACACTGCTACAACAGCCTTCAGGCACAGATCTTTGAAGGCTCGATCTGGCAACAGGCACTTTGTTGAGGTTGCTGTTGTCAAATAGCACAGGTCGTATGTTGTTTGCTGTGAAATCCCAGCCTGTTCCTGCTGCATGAGTTCCCAGCTTAAAATGCTGCTACACAATGATGGATCTGTTTTCACTGGAATTTTGTAGATTCACAACAAGTGTGATATTAATTTTTTTAGTACTCTGTGATATACAGGTAATATCCATTTATTCACCACTTTTCCTTAACATTTTCTCTTATAAAAAAACATTAAAATATAAGGATTGTTTATAAGTATAAAGTTTCTAGGTTTACCTTCATTGCAACACCCCTTTCTTCCACAGCACTACACTATTCCGTCACAATTCATGTACCGCAAGAGTGAGTATGCTGGAAATTGATGCAGTCTAGTGTCACCCTGACTGACAGGAAAAAAACATCTTGGAGGACAGTGCAAAATTTCAAGACAGTAAGGAAAAAAAAAAAAAAAACGAAAACCCAAACTAAAATACCAGCAAACTCCAACTGTTGCCTGATAAAACTGGGAATACTTCCTTTGTGTGATATATATTGCGTGTATATATATATATGTATATATATATAATATTACAGTTGATCAGACACATGACAAATTCACACATGACAAACATCTGGAAATCTTTACTCTGTAACTCCAAAGAGGCCGTGCCTGAGCACTGCCAGGACGTGGCACAGGACAGGACATGGGGTTCACTTAGACGATTTCAGGAGCATCTGCTTGCAGCCTTGAGTTTATAGAAAGACAAGGAGAGAAGAACATGTAGAAGCAAAAGTAATTCAAAATTAGACATAGTGACTGGTGAAGCAATGAGCCAATAGGCAAACACCCACACAGACATTTCAGATGATAAAAGCATATCTCAGGCTCTATGGAAATGTCCTGTCATGCTGCTAAACCCTGCAGTGATGGGAAAGCTTTGCTACATCTTGTGGGTCACAGGGCTGAACTCACCACATCTAACAAGCAGGCAGAATCATTACCTTGAACGCTCACCAGACCACAACTAATTGCCCTTCAGAATTACACTCATCATTGGCAGACGCTGATTAACTTTCATTTTGTAGCTTATTTGAAAATCAGTAGCAGACAATGCTAATTTCATAGGAGGGGATAATGGGAACATTTTACACCAACTCTTGCCAAAACCATCTACATAACCCAAGAAATAGCTGTTACACACTTGCCATTTGTTAAATCTTATGCTAGCATTGAAATTTTTTTTTTTTTTTTTGCACTCATGGATTTTAAATTACAGGTCTTACTTTGAAACTAAAAATCAATAACCCCTACTTGAACCCAGCATAGGTGTTGCACTTTACTAAGCTCCATATCAGTGCTATGTTGACCTGAGAGAGCATGATTCCAGATAAAAAACTTTGCTCTGTGCAAAACCCTAAAAATAAGCTTAAACAAGTCCTCCATCCATGCTTTTTTCCTGGATGTCTGCTTCAAGTACAGAGGAAATATCTCTTACCAATGGTGCCATTTCATAACAGATAGTTGAAGTAAAGGTGTTGTGCAATAATACGTCATTCCTGGTCATTCTTGAAACTCATCCACATATTTTTTGCAGATCTGAGGGTCTATCAGCGTAGTGCAGCTTCATGTTTTATGACAATGATTTTATTTACTGATATACTGATTTCAAATCAAAGTGTGCTAAAATGTAATTTGAAGAAGTATATCCTGCTCTGACAATGCACATCATTTTCATCTGATATTTCAAGCATCCATCAGCATAATTATGTTAATTTTTCAAAGTGTTCTGTTTGTGATCTTAATTTTATAATTTTTTTTTTTTTTTTTCCTCCTGAGGAAAGTGCGATGCTGACTGAAGCTATAAGATAGTTCTGCATTTTCAGAATTTCATTTGCGTAGGATCAAGCTACATTCTTGATACACATCTCTTTCATCTCAAACATTTAACACCTCACTGACTATTCTTGTTAGACAAGTAGGAGATTTCTGAATTATGTGCCATCCAGTGTTTACATTAGGAAAGGGCTGATCTGCTTTTTTGCTGCAATACACTTGCAGATAATTTGTTGTTTCGGTAAGCCATCACTGGATACTATCCCATGGAATTTTGACTTAATTTTGAATCATTTACTGAAAGACATTCCCATCATAAACCATGTTTCAATGCAGCTATTGAATTCAGTGAACCTGTTTGCATGTTAGTCTACTGCTCAGCATAAGTAATTATCACAGAATCTATTCTATGACCTTTTTAATGAACAAAAATCTTACATACAGAGGTTTTTATCTTCATAGAAGAAAAAGCAAGACAGCTACATAAGGTCTCTTAATCTTCACCAGGATTAAGACAACTCACTTTGCCTTACAGTGGCTAAGGAACATTTATACACACTGGCCCACAAGCTCTTTTGAGAAGATAATATTCTGGGGTATTGTCTCAAAATATTGTACTTGTTTTTAAAGTGATAGCACCTTCATACCTCTGCTCCATCCAGTCTCTAGGAGTTTCCATATACCTTGAAGACCCCTATATGAAAACCCCTGTCTAAAGCAGCTGAAACCTATTCAGGAATTTTCTGGCTTTCAGAAGCATAGATAAAACAATGCATATCAACTTTGTTTTTCAATTCCAAACATACTTCTGTGTTGTTCCTTTTTTTAAAATCATACCTATGTTCTACTGTTAATAGAACAAATTGTACATGGCAAAATTTTGAGATATTTACTGGTTTGAAGCTTTTTCTTCCAAAAGAGTTTTGCCCTGAAGGAACTACAGATCTAGAAAAGACCTTTAAAACAAACTTGACTTTTTAATAACTCCTTTAATGACTACTAATTATTTAAAATAGCTAATATCTTTAAAATATTTATCTTGACCTTTTACTTTTGTGTCAGAATTAGAACATTCTGATGATTCATCCTTATTCATCTACAGTGGATAATTCGACTGCACCTATTTCCATCAAAATATTATCTGCAGAATAGTATTCATTATTATATCAGCTGGTGTCCCAAGTTTCTACAGAACTTGCCATTCTGCATATTGCTCATATTAACCTAAGCCTATTTTTCATCTGGAGAGTGCATGATATTTTGTAATCAAAAAGCCAACAAAAAATGAGTAGAGCTTAAGGTACTCTTGATTTTAATTTGCTGCATTGCACACCTCTTTCAAATGTTGATATAGGCAAAACTGCTTCATGCATTAAGGGGCATTTTATTCACTTACAACTAATGCAGTAGAAAAAAAGGCAAAGGTAGTAGAAAAAACAGTGTGAAATAGCCACAGAAGATACAGAAGTCAGAGAGGCAGCAGCTGGAATTAGAAGGAAAAAGGAGAAATATATGTGTTGTCCACTATCTTTACCTGTTTTATCTCTGGAAAGTATTTCACTTGTTTCTGTCCTTCCCCACAACCATATAAAATGTTCATGTTTATAATATTCTTTTCCTTATCTTCCCTATTCCAGTTGCTGTTCTATTCCCCTTGTTTTTCCTTCATTCTCTACTTGGTGATGATGAAACCTAATGCAATTATTCCAATTGCTATTGATATAATTGTTTCCTTTATTCATAATCTTACCATTCCTTTGTACTTCATCATAGCACCTGACCAATTAATGAAAGGGCCAGAAAAACTTTGTAGCATTAGTATCTTTGTCACTTCTGTCTTTCAGATCACAGGAATATGGATGTCTCTACATGGGATAACCAAAGAAAGTCATGGACTTGGTAAGATTTACAGCTTTAAGTCAATTGCTATTTCTTGACCTGTATGAAAAGTGACCTTGTCTACATCAAATCTGTGGCAGCTGAGACTATGTATTAGAACCCAGTTTATCTTTCCACCTAAAAAAGGGCTTGTTCAGTTGTTCTTTTCCCACACTGGGACCGAAGCACCCTTGATAGAAGAGTATTTGCAAGTTTGGGTATGGTAAATTCACTGTTCAAGGTTGGATAGTATAACCAGGATTCTGGCACATGCTCGCTTATAAAGTTAAAAAACCTTGTTGCTCTTCTGCCAAAACTAGGCACTTAAATCTCCAGAATGCTCTCTGACATGGTTTTGTACACTCACTAAATTAATTTTTGAGACTTCAAATGTTAAGAATTAACCTCTTTATTTATTTATTTAGGACAAAGAAATAAACTATGCACTAGGATTTTAAAAGATGAGTAAAAAAATGTGCTAGGTCATGATTTTTAATTAAAGTGCTATTACCACTCTTCAACACTGTAGTGATAAAACACTATCTTCATCTCCCTGGATGCATATTGATTAAAATGCTTCCCCTGATATAGTGCTTGTGTAGATGGTTCGTGAATTTCTGTACCTGAGCTTTTTCCATTTAAAATAAGTAGTCATTTTTAATATATGAAGTAGTCAGCTTGTTCTTGAGTGCATTGAGAGGAACACAATCCAAAACAGTACACAATTTCTGAATAAACTCAGACCCATTCTCTGGTTTCTACCATTTTTTCAGGCCACTTATCTGGAACCACAATTTTGATACAGGCTAGTCCACAGAATCAAAAGTGGCTTTAATAGCAAACAAAACAAGGCAGCATAACTTTTCCAATTCATCTTGCTCTAGAGCAGATGGTATCATGTTCCTCTCAAGCAGTTAGTGTTATTTTCTGTCTTTGCTCTCACTCAATTTTTCCCTGAGGATTTCTGACAGGATGGAGCTTATAGATAAATCTGCAGTACTGAACCTAATAAGCACTACTAAGAAAACAAACAGAACCCTTCCTCTTACTCCCATGTTAACCCTATTAAAACCTTTTTTCTAGCAAATAAAAATTATTAAATGTAGGAAGGAAACATACAATCTGACTAAAGAAAAAGCGGTTTCAAATACAACACAGAGACTGGCAATTCCACTATTAGTCATACTGACAGTGCATCTTTTACTATGAAAACAAAGTATGGCAACTGATCTAGGGAATAAAATTACTGTAGTTTTTTCATTTATTTTATTTCAGAGGTTATACATTTAATACAAAAAATCGGACTCATTAGAGATGTACCTGCTGGCACATGTGATGACCAATACAGCATTCATGCTTACCATCATAAGTGAGCTCACTAGCTCAGCTTCCTGTGAATAGAAGGACATGGTCTTGTCTTGTCAATGTTTAGATAATAAATGTTGAAAGAACTTCTGTATTGCAAAAACATGAACAGAATTTGTTTCATTAGTAACTCACCTACTTAAGGGAGGAAAGTTACATATAAGAGATATGGTTGTTAATAATAGTAAAGTTTAAAAGCTGCATCATGATTTACTTCTTGCACAAATAGATTCAGATCCATTTGGGGTTTTCTGAATTATTAATGGTAACATTCTATGAATTAGGAAGATCAAAGAGAATTGTTCCAAATCAGATTTTCTCTTTTCATTTACAGAACTGAAGCACATGTAGTTTTTAAAGCAGGGATCAAAACTCAGTGAAGAGAGTTCACTTTGACAGAGAGCTATGTTATCTTTTTCTAGGCAGTGCAACTAATCTTTGCTGCAACAAAACAGTTTCAACAGAAGGAAAATACCCTTAATCATATGTTGATTCATACACCCTCCTAGGAGGTGATAGATACCACGGTCTATGTCTGTCTCTCTGTGACTTCTCTGACTACTATCTCACAAATGTCAGTGATAGCAAACAATACAATTATTTCTTGTACAGATCCCAAAGTTATATTTTAGACGTGATCTTGAAATAGGTACAGGTCTGGCCTGTCTGAAGAATGCCTACTTTTGAAATGCCAGCTGGTCTGAATGAGAAGCACATGCCAACCTTTACAGTGTTAACACAACTATAGCAGCTGGGGAGTACATGTAAAAAAAACCACAAGCAAACAGCCCTTACAGTCTTCAAATCTAGGCACTGACAGCGATGGGCAGCATCTGAGATGGGGATTTTCAGGGCCAATACTCCTAAATGCAACAAAATCTAGCATTTGAATCTGTGCCTGCATGACTAGCTAGTAGGTGATAAGCATTTATCATGGACTAAGACAGAAACACAACAGCAATTGATTGTCTGAACTTCTTGTGGGTAAGAGCAGCTACTGTCTTGTGCTGTAGACATAATTAATTCACCAAGACATATTTCTTTGCTTTAATGACTGTTGATTATTTATCGTTCCTAATAAGTAAAAAACTTGCTCTTCAAAACTGTAAGAGAAAGGTCAAGGGAAAAGGGCATTTGGCATTTCTATAGTATTTTCTTTTATTCCACAAATAAATACGGTACAAGTCACTCCCATGGAAGAAATACAGAATGGGAACATACCTCAGGCAAGACATATGACATATAAAAATCAGAAATCACTTGCTCTAAATGTCAAAACCAATATATAACAAGAGAATAATATAGCTTTGCCCACATCAAGAAGTCCAAAACTGGCTGGCATAATATTTAACATTGTCAAATAGTGTTTCTATCATCCTCCCCTTTAAAAGCATATAGAGCCTTCTGGATACCTACATTTCTACCATGCCATGATCCATGACCAATGTAGGCTGGCAGTATAAATATATGTGAGGTTGTGATAAGTAAGTGAAAAAGGTCAATATGGTTTTCTGCAGAGAGCCATCACAAGATAAAGCTGGGATGCATTTCCACTCTACATAGATTATGTCATTCTTAGCATAAAGTGAAGACAAAATGGAAAGCTGTTGCAGATTATTTTAAGTGCTTATAAAGAAGCAGAGTGGGAATTAATGTAGAAGGACTATGAGAGTGAAACATACTGAATAAGGAGGTTAAAAATGTACTTTTTGTATTTAAAAGGGTGAAGTCAAGGACTCCGAGAATGAAACAGAAAAAGGGATCATCATCATGAGAAGCATACACATTCATAAACTCCAGAAAATGGAGGAAGGTAAAAATATTTTCTTGGAAAGATTGCAGAAGTAGTTCTCAAAACACTAGAAAAACACAGTAGTAGACACCATGATAAACCCTAGGTTAGTGAGGGATGGTGGAGTAAAAAAGTATTCTTCCAAGATATGATCTGTTTTCCTAAGTGTTCTTAGACCTGTGAAATGCTGAAACACCCTTACAGTTCCATCAGAATTATGTATTTCCCACCCTGGTCTATACTGCTGTGTGGAACAGTGAGAGGCACAGGAGGAAAGCCTGAGCCTGGGGAAGACTGGTGTTCAAAACCACATGTCCATGAAAGCTCTGTGGGTCCAGCCATCTCGCTGAACAAAGTGCTGGTAAAGCTTGAAGGACTTACTGTGTGACCAGCAAAAACCTCTGATATTTTCTATTCTATTCTATTCTATTCTTTTTAATTTTATATTCATTTATTTATCTAGGTGATTTATGAGAGTGTAAAACACGTGCATTTTAAGCATATAACAGTTGTTGCAACAATAGGGGGTTTTATCATCAGTTACTACATCCATCAGCAGGGAAAGCTAAAAACACACCCAAAATGTCAGTTACATGTTGAATAATTATCAGTTTTACTGTACTCAGAACATGAAGTTAGGTTTTAAAATGTTAAAAGTCATCATAAAAATTCAAACATCCTAACACTAAACCTGAGGACAGTCAGAAGAAGGAATGTGTGCATCATTACCAATTTTCATCATGTCAGAAAATGAAGAATGATTTAGGTAAATAAATACTGTCTGCTTTGTATTAAAGGAAGTTCTGCATTCCTTCTTTTATTTTAAAACAGCAGTAAAAAGGCTATACAAAGTATCACAAATATATTTTCATACTTAAGGCCCGTTCTCTCTAGCTAAGTGAGAAAGACTTTTAACTAACTTTAGGACTGTTGCTAGATAGCTTCCTTCAAAAGGTATTTGATTTAACTTCTTATTCATGGGAGGTTGTCTGGTTTTCTATTAAAGGATTTCTTCCCATCAGCAAAAGTGAAAATTATGTAAATTCCTCTTGAAATTTCATTAATAAACAGTCAGTATTTTACTCTTTATTTCTATTAAATTACATTTTAAAATAACAAGCTATGGCTTTTATACTTTCATGTGAAAAAATCTGTTCCAGTGATGGTTCTTCACTGCAGTCACAAGATTAAAAGTATAGAAGAAATATAGCTATGAGATTTTTCAGTCAGGTCTCATACATTCAAGTCCATATGGAGGAAACTCCTTGCTTTGCTAGAAAACCTATTTTCAGGAATGAGAAGGTGCGGCAAAAGAAAAAAAGACAATAAAATAGTAGGAAATATTTTATCTTCTGTGTTAATGAGGCTGAACATCAAAGATATCATTATGTATTTTCACCCAAGGTAACAAAACATAAATCTAAACCTGCAGCAAGGAAGTAGGTTTAAATGCATGTTTTAAGAGCTCCTGAATGGAGCTTATACACCTGAGTAACTGCTAACAATTTTTGACCAATTCAGATATGGCATTTGATATACAATATTTCTTTGGGAGGAAAATGGAGTAGCTTAGTAGGTTATTTTGTACATATGTACTACAATGTATGTCACATGTTTTTTAGAGGCTCACCTAAGTCTTACTGTGGTCCTAAAGGGACTGTTGAACCCATATATTCTGACATTACTACTTCACAAACTGGACATTTGACTGTCAGCTCATTCAGACAAATTATGCATCAAATAACAGATTTCCTCATGCATGCACTTATTTTCAGCATGAACCTTGCCAGTTTAATCTACTAGATGATTTACATCTTTAAATTTAGAGACAAGGCAGTGTTCTGCATGTCTATTGGGACTAGGTATATCAATTTTCACCTATGCATATTCTCCCCCGTACTTGCACAATGTTATTCTACTTTAAAACCTTTTTGACTTATAGACCTCAAAGTTTATTGTTCAAGATTAATTATGTCAGATTACTGCCAGAGATTTTTCTTAGCAAAAAAAAAATCCCCACTTGATCAAATTAATTATTTATTCTCTTAAGCTAGTATTATTTATTCTCTTAAGATAGTATGAGTATAAGCTATAATTATTTATTCCCTTAAACTAGATTTGTCTGAGAAAAGAAAAAACCCAAACAACAAAACAAACATTTGATCAAATTTATTATTTCTTCTTTTAAGCTAGTATGAGATAGCAAAGGCTGTTTGCAATTGTCCCAGTGTAAGGTCAGGTGAAAAAATTCCACTGTTTATTATAGGTGTTTTGTTATGTTCATGACAAGTGTCATGCCTTGTGTTTCCTTACTTGTACTCCTGACAAGATATCTTTGCATTTGGTTTAAAGGGCTTGTGAAGAAGCTCAAATGAGCCCCAGCTGTAAGTGATGCATTAGAAATCAAAATCACCAATATTTACATGAGCTGTTTTAAAGTGAACTATCTTAAACTAGTATACTAGTACACAAGTATATTACTGCTCTATTGAACAGAGCTGAGCCTTGATTTACGGAGCAGTTTCCTTTTTTTCATTGAAATAGGAATTTTTCATGATATGTTGATGTCATCCTACTTAAAGGTATTTCTAAAATTACTTGAAATTAGGTCTGTGAAAGTTCATGTCAATATCCTCCAGGTGAAAAAAAAAAAAAAGGGAAAAAAAACATATTAATTACAAGATTTCAATCTGTAAATTTTAACAGTACACTAGAAGCAACTCCTGAGTTACAAAACTTATTACCTGTATTTCTCAGGAAACCAATGCTGGTTGACATGTACCCTTCAAATCCCTATCTTAAACCACATATTCCTCACAGATCCAGCTCCACTTCTTCATGGTGTGGTGATCAGTGTCTGACAATGAAAAATACTTCATTAAGCTTTGATGTATCTATATGTATGTGAAAGATCAGACATGATGTTCTTCTTAATGAGAATCGGAAATACGTATTTTGGTAAATTGTTATGCTGTAGGATAGAACACAATTCTCCAAGTCCACAGACATGGTTTCCTTTGCAGGGGAAAAAGAAAGAAAGAAATCAACCAACCAAATAACAAACCAACTCCCAAATGGCCAGATATCTTTATACATTGAGAAGCAGTAAAAATGGTTTAAAAGATTAATTTCAAAAACAAAGGTAATATTTTCTATGCTTATAGGCAGGCATAGGTATAGAGAAGTTGAGCAGGACTCAGCTTTCTAAGTCCTTTCAGAATTGCAGAGACTAAGCTTTCATGCTTCTATAGATGCTAAAAAAGTGTCAGAATTCCATGAGTCGAATTCTTTGCTGGAACAAATAACTATGTTCTGCATTCTGAAGAATTTTTGTTCTCGTGCTTAACTATAGCTGAAGAGGTCAAACTGGAACCATTACTTTGAATTACAGAAAGGAATGGGGGTGCTTAGTATTTACTAGATGTACAGATTGTTTTCTTATTTACTTTGCATTTGCAATGGCAATTACATTGCTTGCATCTGATTTGAAGATCACCACATGGTAATTTTAGCTTTTACCATAATAGAACTCCATTTAGCTAGAAATAAATAGTTTTTCCTCAGGTTAGTTCTGGTTCAAGCAATACCATTCACACATGGCTTGTATAGTTCTTTCACATGAGCTGATCTGAAATAGTCTAATAGGACATCTCTCTGAACTGGTACATAAGAGAACTGCATAGCACCATACACTCTGCCAAACATCCTTGATTGTAAATACATTCTGTAACCAAGTAAGAGTACCACAACTGCAAATAAAAGGGCACAAGGGAGATGTGTCCAAAATGGTAGAGAAAGTCAGGTGTGACCTGAAGAAAGGTATTTAGCTCCTCCATGCCCAAGTTTTGCCAGTCTCCACTATGCTGCAGATGACATCACATTCTTAATGTGTATCCAGATCCAGTGCACAGTGACATTTTTATCTTCCCAGGACCATGCATTTCCTTTGGACATGAAAAATTTCTTTCATTAGAAGTTGAAATTATAATGTCAAATTACTTCTCAGAGTTTTCCTCGAGAATTCACAATGTAGGTGCTAAATATAGAAAATATAGAAATCATACTTTACTGCACATAGGGGTTTTGTTCTTTTATCAGCGTTTTTTTTTCAAATACACAAAATAAAAATTTTGCAATGGAATAACAGAGAGCCATATGACTAGAAGCTGTACAGCAAGTGAGTCTACCACATGCTATTAACATGCTGCATCTCCAGCTCATTCCCTTCACTTGACAATCTCTTTCCCTTATGTAGAAGTAACTCAAATAACAACTGAATTGTGCTAATACCGATTAGGGTCATGATCTTACATGTTGGATTTTCCTCAAGTAATGTTAATATTATTTTTTGCACATGAAACAAAATACATACCAAAAAGGACATATTTTTGGTTCTTTTCCTTTACAGTATGTTACCTTCATAGAAAATAATTGCAACTGGCAGTGGAAAACAAGCAACAGATCTAGACAAAGAGATCTGGGTGAATTTTAAATGAAATCCATAGCTATTTTGATTTTGTCTGTCATAGAAGCAGAGCTGCTATTCAGCTGTATGTAGAATTTCCAGTCAGTACTGTGAGCCTCGGGTTCTGTTTGGCAGAGCAGGCAGTGACTGCAGCATATTTACAGAGAAAGTTTCAGCTGTAGGCATACGTAAAAGAGAAACTTAGAAGCACAGACTGGTACTGCTCAAAGCACAACAATTCATATAAGGTCTTCCATTTTACTGCTAACTATACTGATTTCAGGGTTAATACTAGCCTGTGGAGAATTCAAATACCATATTCCAGCATTCCAGTAGGTAAATAAGTAATTTTCTGAGTGCTGCCTGTGCTACGTTAAATTGTATTCCAGATTTTTGTTATGACATGGAATTCAAGATCAGTGAGAATATAACATATAAACACAAACTACATAGGCTGAAACAGTACAAATAGTTTTAGTCTAATGCCTATCAACTCTACTGGAAAATGTACACTATACACTGGATAGACAAAATGAGAATGCATACATTACAACTACTAAAAATAAAACTTTATTATTTCTAATTTAGGAAAAAATAAAGTAAAATTTAACACAAGCATTTCTTAGATCACTTTTCAGTGCAAACAGAAAACAGAGTAAAGAATGCAATCTCTTTCTTCCACCTGGATTAAAAAAAAAAAAAGGTCACATACTTAGAGTTGGACAAGGATGAGATTAAAGCTGTGCTTAAAGTTTGATAAACTACAAATTAAAGGGCCATGACTTTCAGCATAGGTAAATGCATGGGATTTTACGGAGTTCAGTGAGACATGTCACAACTAGTGACAAGGGTCAGACCTGACATACTACTGACTAGATACTAAGCACTTGGTCTTGAAAAAAAAATTGAAGTAAAACTACTAAATACTAAAATTAGAAAAGTTACAAAGAAGTAGAAAGGAGTAGCATATTATTGTATTATCATTCTTTTTTTAAACATGTATGGGCTAAATTTCAGTTGAGGAATCACATTTATCTGAATAAGAATTTGGGTAATGCACCCTTCACTCATGTTTCAAAAGAAAGTGAGCAGCTGCTGTCAACTTATATAGGGAATGATTTTCATTCAACATGAATGTATTATGGCAAAGGTAGTATAGTTTATGATGAAGAAAGATAAAACAATCTGATTATTATTTCCCCCCCCCCCCAAATGCATCATACATCTCTAAATAAGAGGAAGAAACAATTCAAATATGGTGCCAAATGTATTTAATAAAAAAAATAATAAAATCACAGACAATATCATAACTAATCCTTTTTTCCTAGGGTTTTTCTAGGTAATCTGATCCCTGCTCTGTCAAACAGTTATAAAGCAGTCACATGTAATATACTTAGTAAATTAAACACATTTACTTATCCAAAAGCAAGAGAAAAAGAAGTCCAGAAACCTTTTAAAGCCACACACTAGTGCATGACCCTTCATGCTCTTCTCTTCAGTTTCTAATTTCTACCTCATTATAACATGTTAAATTGCTTCAAGACATTTATAGGCAATATTAAAAAAGTGTTAAACTACTTCACTTTTCTCTTGTACCTTGAGAGTAAGCTGTTAAGTAGTTACTGAACCAGAATATGAACTCCAGTCCTCTGGCCATTCATGAACTCATGAACTTTTATTGAAGGTGTTGATTTTCACACAGCTGTCCTCAGTTCGCATATTCTTTGGACAGGATTGAGATAAAGTGACTAGAGTGAGTTAAAAAAATATTTCAGTAAATTTCAAATGTGTAAGTCTTGCAGCATAATGTTGAATATGCATGTATTTATATACACATTCATTGATCTATTCAAAATTTAAGTGTCAACACCACATGAAAATCCAAAACTCTAAGTGATTGTCTCCTTTCTGTCATGCTTGTCTCCAAATGTGTAGGCACAGGTGACTCTGTGGTTTGTTTAGAATGTCTTTTAGTCAGAAATTTTATTTCTATATAAAAAAAAAAATCCTTTAAAATTATATAATTGTTATGCTATTATCCTTCATTTTAAAACAGACTAATTGCCTGATGGAAATTTCTGTTGCTTCCTAACATGCAAGAAGTTAAAGAAAAAAATAAGATATAATTTTACTGATTAACTTGTAGAAAACCACCTACTGTTCTACTTAAGAAACGTAGATGGGACCTCAGTGTACTGCATATAAACACAAGCGAAACAATACACATCATGCTTGCCTACAAAAGAAGCAGCAATGCTCCTGTAAACACAATATCCATCCCCCAGATTATGAGGAAAGGTTATTGCAGACCTCCTCCTCTCCTCTCCTCTCCTCTCCTCTCCTCTCCTCTCCTCTCCTC
>JANVCC010000020.1:13420438-13511736 GCA_025345505.1 Todiramphus chloris collaris | reverse complement strand
CCTCTCCTCTCCTCTCCTCTCCTCTCCTCTCCTCTCCTCTCTCTTTGAAAGGTGAGAGGTCAGTAGCTGTCCATCAGGCAATACACTTCACACCCATTACTCAAAAATAGATGTGTCTTTTTTCCTGTGAGAAGTAGGAGTCAAGCACTAGCAGGCTACACCTGCCCCTTCCCTCGGTTTCACCAACCACCTCCCACATCAAAGAGCAGCACTGCTGCCCAGCCACAGCCCATCTGCTGATGACAGCTTGTCAAAGGCATTCTCATCATCACACCAGTGCTCTTGCACAGACTGGTGCCACAAAGCCTTCTCTGTTGCTCGTCTCACTGGACAAGTTAAAAATTATCAAAAGAAGGAATGATGGCAGATTCAGCCAAATCTTTCAATTTATTTATTCATTTAAGCAATAAACCCCTTTTACAATTACAACCACAACAGACTAGTTTTAAAGCACATGTGCTGAGTATTTTCTTGGTTTTGGAAGTTAAGAAGGTGTATTTTTTAGACAGGATGTTACATGAAGTAAATTTGCTCCAGAGAAATGTGTTTGTGAGTTTCAGTGGCAAGTTGTAACTGATGTCATAAGTAAGCAGCATAGCAAGGGAATTAATTGCAATGACATGCAGAAGTACAATTCTAGTTTTCTCTGGAGTGATGATGATATTTTAAAAATAAGCCCTGTAGTACAGACAGTAAGTACATTTACTGAGAAAATGACTGAGTACATAACTTATAACATAGAGACGACTTCAGGAAGTTACCTGCTATAGTGCAGGATCAGCTATCCACACCACTCCTGTGATATGTTTCCTGACATATTCCATCCGTCAAAAGAGGGTCCCCAGCCCACCTGAGTAATTCCAGCTTCACTTTTCCTTTTTTTAGAAAGCTTTAGCTTTTACTGCACATAATCTAGTCTTTACTTACAGCTGTCTAAACCAATGATTAAGCCACTTCTCCTGTCATCCAACAAATGGTTTCGTTGCTTTTTGCAAGAACTATAGTATAACTGGAGAACCTTATCTTGTCTACTTTGAAGATTCTCTTCTGTAGTTTTAAGTAATGGTTTGTCTTTTTTTTCCCCTTTTTGTTTTTGTTTGTTTGTTTGTTTGGGTTTTTTTGTTTGTTTGTTTGGTGGGATTTTTGTTGGTTTTGTTTGGTTTGATTTAGTTTGGTTTTTTCCATTTTGTGTTTCCAATACCATTTATTTTTTATTCTGGATATCTCCTGGTCTTTTTTACTTTTTCAAGACAAACATATTATCTTATTATATATGTATACATGCACACTCTGAACAAGTGACATACAAAGTGGTTAGATAAGATGAAGTTCTCAGTCTATGGTATGAGTTTGGGTAAAGCATCAATATGGACAGAGAAGCATTGAGATGTTTCTTTTATAACCAAAGTCAAAATTACCAGATTCTGTGAGCCACCTTCTTGTTGACTCTTTTTAGAATGAGTTCAGTTCTTGAGATGACTGAAAGTACAACTAAGGTGAGGACTGTAAAGATAAAGCACTGATTGCGGAACAGTCATTTTCTGAAATTGTTGTTATCATTTGAATAGTTAGCCTGCTTGTGTGTGATACATAATTACACATATATATACACTTCAAAAAGTTAATACCTTTTCCTTTAAAATGAAACAAAATAAAACACAACACAGTTTTGTTTTTTATTTATGACACAGATGCTAAGACTTCTACTCTTCTACTGTGACACATAAAGGAACCAGCAATTCCAAAAATAAAAGGAGCTCATCAAAACAGAGTTGTTTCAGGTAAACACCAGAGTTAAAAGTACTGGTACTGGGAGAGGTTATATTCTGAGGCAAATCATTCTGCTGCCTTGACCAGTATTCGTTAGTTTTCTAAACTATTGGACTAAATCAGGCAAAATTATTCCAATTTGCTTTTTTTTTTTTAATTTAGTTATTAAATAAAACCTTAGCAGAGCCTTCTCTTCACACATTCATATTTCAACAGAAAAGTGACTCTGCTAAAATGTTTTTTAGGTGTCAAACACTGTTTCTGAAGTTAAAAGGAGAGAAATAGGCAGCAGTTTTTTATGATTAAGGATGCTGAGTCCACTAGTATCAAAGAGGTGTTTTCTTGCAGAATTAAATATCTCGAGTCTGTGTCCACCATAATACACTTTGTCCTGTGATAAATTAATGCAGAGAATTATTACATGCAAAGCACATTATTTTCCTCTATTTCTAAATGTCATCAATATGTTGTGTTGTGGTATGTGAACGCACCTGATTCTCAGCCCATTCAGGCAGCAAACACCACAAAGCTCTGGGGTTCATGTAAAGATGAACTTCCTGCTTTCTGCAAAATAAAGAGCTTTCTTCCTGCTTACTGCAGAATAAAGAGCTAATAGCAGTTTCCCTTCGAAGATGTTGAAGAACGCAAAAACTCCCTAATTATTTTGGGTTTAAAAACTAGTGTTTTCCAGCTTTCTCACAGGAGCTGTATCTGGCTTGCCCTTCATATGACTGTCCATGCGTGCCAGGGGAACACTGCTTACATTTTTAAATCAAAGCTTCCCTTTAGCAACATTCCCAAAAAAAAGGAAATCCCCATATATTTTGAAGGCATGTCAGTTAAGAGGAAACAAAAAGACAAATAAAACTAAACAATAACATAAAACAAATGCCACTGACAACAGAAAGTCATTGTCACTAAATCGAAATAGAAATACAGATAACACAGAAGCTTTCAAGTAGCTGTTTGTTTATTGTTTGAATGGGTATTTAACAAGTAAATTAAGTGAACATATCCTCAATATACTATACTTTGCTTGAAGCTGTATTGACGGTGCATTTGTTTCTCATGACAGTAAAATGATGCAAATCAAATAGCATTTTAGTGAACATAATCTGCAGGTTTCAGTAAAACTAGCATCAAATTGGAACAACTATTGTAAATTCGTATCTAACTTAAACAAACAAACCATAGACTACCTGGCAAAAGAGCAACTGAGTAGTTTAGTGGTACCAATACAGCCTCTTAAACTGGTGTCTCTCAAAGACCAGTCTTGAGAAGGAACTGAAAGTTATCATAAAAGTGGAAATAACCTGTCATTCTTCCACACCTGAAAGTCTCCTTTTTTCAGTACTCCATACATATAGTCATACACAGAGCATAAAATTTACCTTTGCTAGAAGACTGACATTATGTGGAGGTACTCCAAAGCAAAAATGAGGTAACTGTAACACTTTAAGGAAAGTTTCAAACCACATTGTGTTACTTAACTGAAAAAACTCAGGTTGGGAGCACAGTCTCTGTCAGGATATTATGTAATCAGTAGGGATGCCCTTCTAGAGGGTAATTTACTGAACCATGGCTAAGTAATGTTCTTTGAGAAGGATATGTTCTGAAGGAGTCATGTCAATCACAGATGAGATCACAGCACATTGTTTTTCAATTCTTTCCTGCCACCATGGACATGAAGGACCTATGCAACGTTACTGTCCAATTTTGCTATCGCATAGTGATTAAAGGAGGGAGAACTGATACTATCAAACACATCACCTTCTTTTAGCTGCTGTGCGTGCTCATTGGATTTAGGAAGAGGAAATTCTTCTTTTTCTTACAAGAGTCTCTGAAGGACAGCTAGAGGAACTTGTCCTTTATGCTCTGTTTTTTTTTTTTTTCATTAGCAATCTTGCCAGTCAAATCCTACCTAAAGACGATCAGAGGGAGCATAAATGACTGTAAGTATGGAAATGCATGTGAACATGAGTGAAGGATCAGCTAACAATCTTCTCCAAGACAGGAATTTTGATTAATATATTTAAAAACAATTCAAGTAACATTATGCAATTATTTGCATTTCAATCTTTTTAAATTAAGCATATGATTAACTACTAATTGGTTCACTTGAATCAAAGCTGTGCTTTAAAAAGATTGCCTGCTTTTTCTTTTCACTCCAAAGTGGATAAGAGCTCTTTGTTATTTCTCAGCCTGATTTACCCTGCAAAGCTTTAGCTTACTTTGCATAGAAAACCGACATATCTGACACATCAAGAAAGCTTTTTCAGTCTTCTTTCTGCTTTGAGGACCATGAGTGGCTGGGCGGTGTCATCTGTGGTTTGAGCATCATATTGATTCAGACTGTCTGCAGTACAGATAGATAGCAGAATGTGTGTGAAAAAAGTTTCAAAAAAACCAAAACCAAAAACAAAACCACAAAAATCCTAACAACTTTCTATAACTTTCTATAGAAGATAAAACCCTACTTCCCTGAGCAAATTATCACCACTTCCTCAGTAGAGATTACTGCCCTGTCAGATATACTAGCATCATCATACATGTTCCCTTCTGTAACATTCTGCCGTCAAACATACTTGGTGGGAACCAACCAAAAAGAAACATCAGTCTCCCTCTTGAAAGCACTCAGACTGATCTAGATCTCTTTAACAGAATGAATGTTAGAGTAACTGTCATGTGCAGTTTTGCCAATGGATTTGAGGATGCAGGGACTACTAGTGACAAGAAGGAGGATGCAATGAGGATACAGGCACATGCAGTAGCCTCTTACGCTGCTGCAAAACAATTACAATCAGAAATATTCTGTGAACACTGCTGAAAAAGCGCCAGTGTCTCACCAGAGTACTTGAAAGGGTAGTTAATGGGTTTTGCATGATCTACGTAATCTGTGATACTAAACACTTGTTTGGATGCTTGGGCATGAATAAGGGGCACTGAATGGGAGCTGCTACAGATAAGATTGAGGCCATCTTGCACAACAAACATCACACCACTTAGAGGTCAAAAGCACGTGCCTTTCCTTTATAGCTTGAATTCACAATGGTAGTTGTAGAGGATAAATAGTTGCAGGGCAGCACTGGTAAAGAATGCTGTTTTTCACTTCTTCACTCTGGCTGAGTGTAAATACTTTGTTTGTATGCAGCTTTTTTGTGATCCAAGCCTTTTTCACCTCAAGAGTGAGTCACTGCAGTACAGCCTTGAAGCAGACATTTGGGTAAATGGTAGAAACTGCTTCATACACTGAGTTTAGTGGAAAAACTGAATATGTCCATGGCCTTGGTCTGCTACTGATTTCTGATCCACCAGATTTTTTTGGTGATGTACAATAATACAGTATCTTCCATGAATATCATACTGCTTTGAAAAGTCTTATCTTCCTGTAGACAGCCTTCAACTTTTGTCATCTTAAGTAGACTACAGACCCAAATTACTGAGGAAATTACTACTGGTCAGAATAAAGACAACAGATAAAACATCTTAAAATCTGTCCTTGAAGGGAAGGACTGTGAAGCAGTCTGAGAAAAAGACTGATATATTTGCTTGGAGGTGTCTGTTACTTTGATTTCATCTATGTAGGTGATTTTTTAATGTAAAGAACACACACACACAAAAAAATAATAATAATAGTAAAAAAATATTGCCTTCTTAAATATACTTAAGAATGTACTTTTTATTATTACAATAAGTTTTCATTTAAGTGGCTTTATGGTTTTCATGTTGCCTCTTAAATAATAGACCAAAAATACACATGGATGTGGTAGTTTTTAAATGTTACTTTCTGTAGTATAGATATTGAGATTTTGGTGAGGAAATGTTTAACTTAACATTTTAGCCTGTAATCTGCCAAAAGTATTAATAAATCACAAATTGGACAGCATATTATTCAATCCGACCATTAGTGATTAATTTTAAAATGTCCTCTGGATCTTGAATTCATTACTGGTTATGAATCTGTCGGAGATATACAATTACTAGGTTCAATTTGGGAATATTTATTAGTTCAGTTCATACCCACTATTATTCAACATAACTTTTACCTTCATCCCATAAACCACACCTTGGGCAGACATTAAGGATCTGCCCAGAGGCACCTAATTGATGATGATTTCTCGGGCATGGGCTTCAAGGAAAGAAGCAGCAGAAGTATGATGGGTATATGTTGGTTCAATGTGCTGTCTGACACTAAAATATCTCCAAGTCCCTTGGATTATATCACTCTCATTATGTACAAATGTCAAAAGATATGTTAAATCAAGTGGTTTCAAAAAGTGCATGTCTAATGACTGCAACACAGAGAGAGAAAAAAACAGGCATTTAGTTCATACCCTTAGTAGGACAAATAAGCACTCCACCTACCTCTTATGAATCTATGCACATAGAGCATGTTCCTCTAATTCACCAGTGAACTTACTTGCTTACTTACATTTCCACACAATCATCGTCACTCAGTGCAACATGTATAAACTTTTCTTTCCGAAAACAACAAAGGTTGTTCCAAGCTAGGTTTGTTTGTATCTTTGTTTTTTTAAATAAATATTTCTCCTTAATGATGTATATTGATGAGTTGGAGTTTTTATATTTAATATATTGTAATATTTCATATGATTGCTAAGAAATTATTGTCTCTGATTCTCATGTTTCTTGTAGGTCTATGTGGTTGAAGTGAAACACTGGGTAAGAAATTATAAACTTTCCCCTTTCTACTACTATTATGAAACAGAAGTATTTTATTATTACTACAAAGTCTTCTGAAAATTTTCTCTGCTCTAATTGCTACTGTACTTGGCTGACAACATTAAGAGATATCAAAGAGAGATTTTTCTTCTGTTGAAAATCTAATAGATACATAATGCTGATGAGTTTCTATTATATTCTAATTAGGAAACATCTTTTCTTGCGTATCCAGATCAAGTGGATGAGTGTGCTTTATTCTAGAGAAATGGTTGATGATTTCCAGGAGAAATTTATATGAATTATGTCTTTTTGACACTGCATATTTGCTAGGATTGTAACCAGTGGCCCCTCATGGAGTGTACCAAGATCATTGAACAAGTAATTGAAGTCAGTGGTACCTCTTGTGAAGCTCATTTTTCTGAGTTGACAATACTATTTTTTTCCTAGTACATGAAAATATATTTAATATATCGTATGTCATTTTGTATGACTTTTTCCACAGTATTATTCACTACTATCAATACTGAAAGGACTAGATGTATGCATAATTTGCACATCCTTTTCAGTCTTTCTAAAGTATAGATACTATAAATTATGGAAACTACACACTGTATCATTTCTTCTGTTTTTTCTAGGTAGAAGTAACTCACAGTAATGAACATGTGACCTTTGTGCACATAGTTTATCTCCTTCAAAAACATGAAAAGACTCAAGATCTTTTTATTGCAGGAGTATGAATTCAAACAGAAGCAAAAATAGTGAGAAAATTCTCTTCTTCAGTATGCTAATACAGTTTCTATGTGAGTTTTCCTTCTCCTTTTGATTTCACAGGGATTTTTATTTCATAAAAGACTAAACAGCTATACATCTTGTGTAAGATATTTCTGTGTCACAGCTGAACACTGGACCTAAGTCAGAGATATGGTCATCCAGTTTTTGGATATTTTGGGAAGGTGTGGCTCAGGACTGTTTGGTATTATCAGTCAGTTACATCAGACCAGTTTTTATCTTTTGAAGAATCACTTTATAAGAAATCTTAAACTATTCTACTTACATGTAAAACCCAGGCAACACAATGCTTTTAGTTTTTCTTCTTTTTACATCATATCCTTGAGAAAAGTATCAGTTCCTCAGACATATTCAGCAACAGTTGAAAACCTGCCATTATTTTTATTTATCTCAAATAAAAATAAAAATATTTATTCCTGAGTTCAGTAATAGTAGAAATTCTTCAGGTAGAAGAACAGGCTTGCAGAGCTAAAGGGCTTCCTAAGTAACATTTATGCTTTGATGAGGTCACTTTGAGACTGGCAAGATCAGAGAAAGCACAGTATGGTATGTACATAGTTAATCTAATTAATCTCAATTCCCATACTGTAACAATACAAACATGATTAGATATTTGTAAGTGCCAAATACTGATGAAAAAGAAAGGCTTAAGGACCTGTCAGGATATAGTCAGATCCAGAAGAAGAATATGTGCAAATAATGTAGTCTATCTACCTTGTTTTGGAATAATTAATCTTGTATGTCCAGTTTTCTTTTTCTTTGTATCTCACTGGATTTTGTCTTTCTCTTCCTTTGTTATTCAGGATTGTTCCCACTGTCCTATTTGCTTCCACTTGTTTCGTAAAGCACCTGGTCTATAATGGAACAACCATCTGACTATACATAAATTGCCATTTCTTAAAGCAGTTACTGCTTCTAATTTTCTAAGGACCAATTCTCATTTCTCAATGAAAAGGAAAACATTTTAACTACACATCACACTTCCACATTGCTCACATATCTCTCACAAGTCTAACATTCTCTTAGAAGTGAATAAAATCCTCAATTTTTTTGCTCATGACACTATTTTAATGAAAACTTGTTGTGGGTTGGCCCTGGATGGATGCCAGGTTCTCACCAAAGCCACTTTATCACTCCCCCTCCTCAAGGAAAGGGGTGAGAAAATATTACAAAATGCTCATGGGTTGAGGTACTGACAGGGAGATCACTCACCAATTACAGTCATGGGCAAAACAGACTCAGTTTAATTTAATACCAGTCAAACCAGAGAAGGGTGATGATAAATATAGCTAAACCTTACAAACACCTTCCCCCATCCCTCCCTTCTTCCTGGACTTAACTTTGTTCTTAATTTTCTCTATCACCTTCCACCTTTAGTGGGGCAAGGAGACAGCGAATGAGGGCTGTTGCCAGTTCATCACATGTTTCTGCTGTTTCTTCTCCCTCAGAGGAAAGACTCCTCACATTCTTTCCCTGCTCCAGCATGGGGTCCATCCCATGGGAGACAGTCCTCCACAAGCTTCTCCAACATGGGTCCTTCCCACAGGCTACAGTTCTTCACAAGCTGATACAGTGTGGGGCCTTTCTGCAGGCTGTAGTGTTTCAGGAACAGACTGCTCCAGCATAGGTCCCCAAACCAAATCTATTTAGAATTATTCTATTCATGACCTCCCCCATGCAGAATGACCTTTGTTCTGATTTACTCTCTCTGAGAAAATGAACAATGCCAGCCAACATATCAGGTATGTAAGACAAGTATATATGATGCGCTCCACTCAAGTCTTGTAGTTATCACTCACAAGCCACAAAATAAGAGAATCCTGACCTCCTTAATGTCTCCTCCTGATTGCTGCCAGCTCTCCAACAGCACTGTGCTGGTCTGCTCTGGACTTAACAGCCTTATATTATGGCTATCTGGCCATTCAAGAATCATGTGGAAAAACAATTTTCCACCCAGAGTATTAAGATAAAATGAAACCATCTAGAAGGTACTGCAGGGAAAGAAACACTCAGAAGGCAACACAGATTATCAAAAGTTCAGTAGTTACCACAACAGTAATTTCACATCCATGTAAAAAGCACATGGCACAGCAACAAAGGCAATGTTCTAACACATGATTTAGAATTTACTTGCCCTTACATTCAGCAGAGTATTCAAAAATGAAGACAGCAAACTAGAATATTTCATAGCATAAATAACCCCCACTCTCAGGCCTAGTCTACATTAGGTAAAGCATCGTTTGAGCAATCTACTATTTGCGAAAACAATTCTGGGCTTTCTTCATATGCAAAGTCATTCCATGCTCCATTAAACTTATTGCTCATATATTATTATTTTACAACAAGGCCAACAAATTGAGTTTCTAAAACTGAAGTGCCATGACTAAAATAAACTGCAACTCAAGTCTTGCAAGCAAGGAAGTGAAAATGCAAAGATGTTATGAATTTTTTAGTTTGTTTTAGGAATATGACACTAATGTCAGCAAACTGAACTGCTTCATTTCAATCAATAACTTAAAGGACTTCCAAAATGCCAGGACCACTATACGGTAGAAGGAAAGCCACAAGGAGCTGAGAAGAAAGGAAGGTAAAATATTCGTTGTTACTTTTGTGCAAATTTATCTAGATTCAAATTTACTAATTACCACAATACAATATTCTTATTTCTGGACATAGATTCTCACTTTATCTCTGGTGATATTTTCCTAGCAGATCTTTATAAAAATCAGGGGAAGTACAGAATTCATGGAAGATTACAATTTATTATTTTTTTTATTAATTGAATTTTTATTTCACTGTTGGCAAAGGAACAGATTTGTTCTGGATTTGATAACCTCAGAGGAGCTAAAGGCCAACTAAGACTCAAAATGCCTAATTCATGGCCTTCCAGCACTCTCCTACCCCCCACAGGTAAGATTATTACCCGAGGGAAGCTATTGACAGCTATAATCAGAATACAGGCAACCATAAACTTACTTCCCTCTTAACCTCTGGGTTTTCTCCAAGAATCCTTCACCTGCAGCTGACGATCAACGTCTTCCTAAACTGGCCTTCTGTATCCTAGCTGTCACCTGAATCTGCATTGTCTCATTCTTAAAACTCATTAAATTTTGCAGAATTTTTTTTTTTCTTTCCCCCGGAGAATCCTTGGAGCCATACGCAATGCAGAGCACTTTTGATATTTTGATGTCTAAGTGCCAGGTTTTCTAGTTACATGTTTGAACTGACTTTGAAAGTAAAGGACAAATTGGAAGGTCTCAAAAGTAAACCATCCTAAAAAATTGATTTGTATTTCAGACAAGAAAAACTACACAAGCAATGCTACCTGTACAAAAAATACTCTAATAGTTTGAAGAGTGTTTTTATTTTTTACTTTGTACTTTGTTAAAGCTTTATCAAATTTATAAAAAATCATTCTTAAACACACTGAGGGGGGTGTGTGTAATTTTCTATTACTAAGCCTTGTGACTTATCAGAACATCATCCAGCAGTTCATGTTTTACAGTTCAATGTGTGGTCTGTTTATATGTCTCAGGAAGACCAGCATTAACAGACCAATTTCATCTATTAGGGTACATAATGCTTGCATCACTATCACCACATAAATTATCAGAAATAAAGCATGAAGGAATATAGGAAGCTGCTTACATTCAGAGTTTCACATTATAACAGTTATAAGGATTTCACTCCTATTTCATAGACAACTCCACTAGGGAAGACTAAAGAAGACTTTGAACTTGGAACTAATAAAGGTGGAGAACTTCACCCAGGTCCCTTACCTTACCAGAGTTCTGATTTGATTATTAGATTTCTGCACGAGCACAGATCAAGCCAGGCCACAAGATGATCTTCTCCTGGTTGACATCTTACGGGTTTTTTGGCAGTCCCTTCTGGCATCCCTGAAACGTTTAGACTAACAGGTATTTTCTGGACTGCTTCTGGCAAAGACATTGTAATTATGTCTTGGTACTGAGCCAGGATATGCCTCCACCTGGCTCCTGATGGCTGCAACTGGGGGAGCAGCCCCATGTGGGCTGCCATAACTTCCCTGCAGTGAAGCAATGAGGGGGGGGGACAGAGCCAAAATCTGAGAACTCATTTGTCACTTGGTTTTTGGTATCTATTTAGTTGTTCAGAGCTTATGCTAGCAGTTGAACATATGTACATAAGACCACTACATTGTGTTCCTAAGTTCCTTTACACATTTTTCTAAATTCTGACTTTCTCAATGATTTTTTACTATACTACTAAAATATGAAATATTATGTCCTTGTTTCCAGACATACACTTCACAAAAAAGTAGAAACATTTAGCACACTTGAATAATGTAAGAGTACCCTGTTAAGCTACTGAGTTAGTTTAACACTGAGAGACAACCGATAACTGTTCCCATGCAAATAGTTTTGCTGTGGTATTCATACATAAAATACTGAGAAATAGCTCACAATCGTATTAATAAAAAATATTTCTGTATTAAATGAAAATCATGTCAGTTTTCAAATCCATAACTTAATATTCATTTCTCCATTTCAAGTCAATATGTTTTTCAGGTAAAATTTATTTTTCAGTTCAAGCAAAAATGAATTACTTTCTTTCCCAAATCTCAAACTGACTCTTTTGGTTTGTTCTGTGTGAATATATATATGAGAATTTATAGTATGAGTAAAAAAAAAATATATATTTTTTTTGTGTATATGTATCACAGTGAAAAATTAAGAAATACTATGAAGAAAGAGATATATGTTGCGTATAACAGTGCTCTTTTTTACATTATTCAGTGTTTTATATCTAAGGATCTTAATGCCCAAGTAAAATGTTATCTCTGTTTTACAGGTCAGGAAATGAACAAAAGGAGGTCAAACAAGCCAATGTTAGGATCAAGATTAGAAGTCACTGGGCTCAGATTGCTCTCTAATGATTAATGCTTCTGCACATGATTTTCAGCTCCCAGCTTTCTTGTATCTACATAATTTTCTGAAGGAAAAGTATATAATATTCACAAATAAGCGTTTTGATTTGCTTTATGTCAGCTATGTGATGTGAGATACCTAACACAACTTGTACAGAGCTGTACCTGTTAAGTGCAGGACTGAGCATGGCTCTTTGTCTTGGTGAATAAATACATTGTTAACAGTAATGGTAACAGATAAAATTCTTTCCTTCTACTCTTGTAGTTTTATGTTCTAAATGTATTAAAATATGGTAGTAAGTATTATGTTGTGCATTATCTCATTTTTTTCCTTAAATGTTTTTCCCTTGAAAAGTACCACTAAAAGGGAAATACTGGACTAAAAGCACCTACCTCTACATTTTCACATCTAGAATTAAAATAATCTGGGTTAATGGTGTTATTTAGTTGAGTGTTACAGAACTGAGATGAATACAAAATAAGATGGAATTCAGCTGGAGGCAGTAGCTATGTAACAGTGAATTATTGCTGTGAATTCTCAGTTTAAAGGGCTATTGGCAAGATAGTGACATTCAAAATGTGAAAACTCCTTGCCTTTAGCCTTTGAAAGCATTAGGTTTTAATATGGAAAGAGTAATTTTTTTTTTTCCTTGTTTTGTTTCTTAGTCCAGTTTTGGAGATTTGTCACATTTTACAAATCAAATTTGTTTAATTGTAGTTAATATTGAAGTACAAAGACATTTGAAACAGTAGTTAAAAATTAACCTTTTTTTTTTTTTAATAATGCAGAGGCAGTGAACTAATGAACTTCAGTTTGTTACTTATGTTTTAAAAGGAGGAGGATTATCACACTTTATAGATGTGTTAAATCTTCACTGAAGATGCTAATATATTTTGGTGTATTTAGTAACTTAAGGAATGTTCCTGGCTTGTCAGATTAACTTTCTGTTGAAAGTTGTGACTCTGTTTCACAGATAATATGGGTTCTTGTGTCAGCTCTAACTCAGATTTCTCTACCATGGACTGATATGGACAATATGATAGGAGTTGTTAAAATTCATATTACTTACTTGCTTGAAGAATGGGTGAAATGCCGCTGCTAGTTTCATAAGGTCTACAAGATATATGTGAAAAAGGCAAAAATAAAAGAAATTCTTTTTCAGTGTCCTTCCCATAGTGTGTTATAATAAAAGGCTAATTTTCCACAGACAGTGTAACTGATAAGAAAAAAAAAATCTGATTTATAAAAACCATCACAAATGTCAGGATGAGCATAGACAAGTACAGAAATAGTGAGGATACAATAACAGTGGCAAGGTGGGGGAATGATCATCCTTGCTCTCAGTTGATAAGCAAGTGCTTCTTTCAGGTGACAATCACTAATGACAGCTTAAGAAGCAGCAGCTTCCTGTTTTAGACAAAAATCATGACTGTCAAAATGACTGAAATGACAGTTTCCAGTGCTGTGTTAGCTCAGCATTGCCACAGAGAAAGGCAGTTGTCCAATTCCAATCTCAATACAAATTTTGAGGTTTACTTCAATGAAATACGCCCATTTTCATTGTTAATTATGTCATATTTCCTCTTATCCTCATAGCTGCTTACTGCTTTCCACGTCGTTCTCTATTATTGCCTTCTGCTGAGGACCACAGTTCCATTATTATGAAGTTTTAGTCTCTCTTTTGGGACATCTCATAGGTGATGTTTCACATCTGTATTCAACGATTTACTGGCAGATAGAGTCTCTCTACATCTTACTAATCCAAGAAAGGATGATTTTGTAGCATAGGACAAAAAGAAGAACAGAGGTGCTGCCACTGTCAATGCAGAAGCTTTCCCCCTCTTATCCCAACCCAATTTTTCTTTGCTGCGGGACTATATTTTGCACTAGGGCAATCTGTGAACATAAGTCTCTGTGAACATAGGTCTCTCTCCCTCATCCCCAACATCTTTGTTAGAATTCCATCACTGTGCAAACAACACAGAAGTTGAAGTAAGAAGTAAGAAGACTTCTTAAAGAAATAGGACAAGGTTTGCAAGGTTATACATGAATTTGCAAAAATCCCAACATCTGTATCTATCCATCTAGGAGGTGCATATCTGAGGTACTCTTGATATTGTTTAAAGAAGTACCTAAAGCTCAGATAAACTAGGGACATTTGCAGTTTTAAATGACAGATTTCGTTGACAAAAACAACTCTCTCAATAATTTCTCTTTTTTTTTCCATCTTGAGCTATATGTTCTTGAGAGTATGAATGTTAAGAGATGCTGTAGCCTCCTTTCTTCACAAGAAGAGAAGTGAGAAAACAAAAAAGGAGGTCTGAAAGACATCTGCTGACACATTTTTAAGGAGACCAATGAGGAAGAAGTCATGGAAAAGAGGCTTCAGGACTATTGAATGCCCAAAGTCCTTCAGGAAACCCACTTCCACAAATACTTTCAAAATTTTTTCCCAGTCTCTACCATATCTAACCAGCTAGATTCAGAGGGTGTTGAAGCAGAGAACAGGAAGAGAAGGGCATTCACCTGGGAGACCTGATGCTCTGCTCCAGTGGATAATTATTGTAAAATATTTAAACATGCCCTGACACCTACAGAAGTGCTCTAAACCTCATGCAGGCCTTTTGTTCTCTCTTCATGGCCCAATTAATATTCATTATTTCAGTCAGAGTAGAAGAGCTTTAATTCCTCATTGTCAGAGGAAGAAATTAAACTTTTTTTAATGCAATCCATCTGAGTGTGTTAACCACAGGACAAGCTGCTTACAATAGTTTGCTCCTTAGTCTGTGCTGCATAAAGAGGGTCTGAGGACCACATGTAGCTCCAGGACAGTGTTTCAGGTTGAAAATCCCAGTGAGGAAGAATTACTGCAGCTCCTCTGAAGCAGCTTAATTACAAGACCCTGACATTTGATTCCTTCATCATTTCTTACTCATTAACTGTCTGTGAATTCCTCTAGAGTCTAGATATCTAATTTAAGACTGTGGATTTATCAAGTAATATTATGGCTGAGAGTAAGATGCTTTAACCCTGGATGCTGTATGGCACATAGCCTTTCAGGGACCTCATTTGTGGTGTGATAATGGACTCCTGGGCATGAGAGCTGGACCTTTGACCTTCAAGGAAACATTTCAGCCCCTGGTTGCATACTTGGAGCCATTGGTTGCTACACTTCCACCAGCCCATGAGGTTTCTGCTATCTGTGCTATTCATGTGACTGCCTGACCAAGAAACCGTGGATAACAGGCCTGTCCACAAAATCTCTTAGACCAAGGTTCTATGCTAAGTCTTCTGACATCGAGGCTGTTGCCATGACAGCTGTAGAGAAAAAGGGCAATATTGACAAGACTTTTATGGAAACCAAGAATAGACCAGTCTTCAAGTCCAATTTGTGTCCCACTGTTATAAGTGCATGGAGGAAAGGAACTTGAGGAAGAAAAGGTGGGTGATAGGTGCAAGGGAAGGCAGGATATACAAATGCTGATGCATCTGTTGCTGCTCTTCTCCCTACAGTGCTCTTCCACTTCAATGAATAGCAGCACACATATACATGTCTAGGTCACAAAAAGCATCCTAAAAGGTTAAGGTGGGCAGATACATGGCAATCCAAGGAAGTCTTGTGTAATGAATGTGTCAGAGGGCACAACTGGTCACATGGCACAGTCTAGTGAAAAACCAAGGAGTCTCCTTAGGCATCAGCATCATACACATCATTAGATACAGGACAGACAGTCTACAGATTAATTAATGATCTATCCTGTAGGTGTGAAAGGGCTTCATAGGTGATAAAACAAAGTCTAGTTTACCATAATAAAAATGTCAACATCTGAGGCAGGCATAAATTGAAATGGAGGAAGCAGAAAGAAGCAGGAAAGAAAGGAAAGAAAGCATCCTATGTAGAAATTAAATAAGTAGCTGGATCAGTGAATACATTGAATCACTCATGCTGTAAAAAGTGAGAGGTCAAAGAAGATAGCCAAGGCATAGGTAACTATTAATCCTATTAGTAATTTCCCAAAGCCTTATTTTTAAATTTTATATATGTAACCAAATTTCTCTAATGTCATCACTTGGTAATTTTATTTTGTTAAATACTAGGTTATAATGCACTCTGTAATGAAGGACAGAAAATGTGAACAGTTCATACCCTAAAACTTTAGTGGTATTTAAAGCAGATAAGAACTGGAATACCCTGTCAACAGCATTATATGGACCATACACTACTTACAAAACATGTAATTTATCTATTAGCAAACATTACATGTTACTACACATATTGCAGATTTTTTTATTTCTTTTGATTTCATGCTGTTAAATCAATCATCTGTGTCATCAGCTTATTGGATAGATCAGAGCAACTGGATTCAGGCCATATATTGATTTCTTTACTCTTATTTTAATTTTTTTATCTAGTAGATAATTAGGTGCATTTCCTGTGAAAGAGATTTTTTTCATTATGTGGTAGTTTAAAGCCTTCATTTTTTAGGATGGGTTCTTTACCTGCAAATGTTCATTGCAATGTTTCCTGTAATGAAAAGTCTGAATTTTTATTACCTGACAACAATTGCCAAGAAAGTAGTAATAAGAATTACTGAAACAGCACTCAAAACATCCCATTTCTTCATCTTTGTTCTATGCTACTTTTTTATACTTCACTCCAATAATCTGATTTTTGGAGTAAAATGACAAGAACTGACAAATTTTCATGGAGTATTTTAGAATGAAGAAAAAAAAAAAAAAAAAAAAAAAAAAAGAAAAAGGAAATATATAAAAAAAAAAAAAAAAAAAAAAAAAAGAAAAATGAGAGAAAGAGCCAATCACTGTAATTTGATAATATAACAAAGGCAAGTGGTGGCCACAGTTAAGGCAGACTAGCGTTCATAGCTTCCCATGCTATAACAGCTCATGCAAGCCTCGTGGAGATGGCCTAAAATTTACTAGTTCTCCTGCAGTTCAAAACCGAAGCCATTGTTCAAAGGCCAAGAGCATTGTTCAAAGGCTGAGATGTACTCAGTGTGAGAGGGACCATAATCATCACAGTGACTTGGAAAAGAGGTCTGAACTGAGCCAAGGAGGCTTTCAATATCCATGACGTTTGGGATTACCACTACTTCTTCTATTTAGATGAACTCTCTTATACATCAGCAATGGAGGCAGGCACCTAGGTCTGGCCTTCTTAAGTAATTTTCTGCAAACCCTTTCCCAGGAGCCTCTGTAACAGCTAAAGTGGATCATGTGAGCTAGGAAGAATACGGAGAGTGAACAATTAAATGTAGTCAGTATTTCTAATCAATAATGATAGTGATGGATGACAAATCTGGTGCTCAAATGCTTGGAAATGTCAAAGGTACAAGTTACTTTTATAATTTTGACTTGATAACTGTGCAGAAACCACAGAATATATACAATTTTACCATATAAGAAGCAAAGATACCAGAAAAAAATCATTAGGAGCAACATTGCAATGTTCACAGCAGGGCCTGAAGTCAACAGCTATGACTATATCAAAAGATAGAGGTGTCTGGAATAAATTATCTCTTTACTGGAAAGCTAAGTGTATGTTTAAGTACTAAAGGATACTCAAGAAACCCTGCAGAGACAAATAGGTGATTTTTCAGTAAAATCCTCCTCAATTCTCTAAGTGTAATGCCTTTAGATTTATAATCTTGCTTTTTATTTTGTACATTATGATCTTCTATACTCAAATTCAAAAAGAGATCTGATTGCATGTTAATTAAGCAAGTAAAGTAATTAGAATTATTTTGTTTATGTTATAATTAAAATTTTAGTAACATTAAAGCAGAATTTACTAATTGGGCAAGGCTTTAATAGGCATATAGGAACTGGCATCTGGTCAAATACATACGTATTTGTACATTAAGTCCCTTACAGTTTTTTCTGACTACAGACTTTGGTATGACATAACCTGCTGGGAACCCTTTGAGTAGCTGAAGAACACTTAATATAGTCACATCTATGATGTACGATAGATAACGGTTTTGCTACATCTTGAATTCTGTACAAAAAGGACTGAAAGAATAAAAATTACCTACCAACATTGCCCTAATGGAATTGAAGAATTTCTGGATAATTTGGGTTGTACTTTCAAAACAGGAGGTTGTATATTATGGGGATTCTCTAGATGTACTGACCTGTAAGGCACATATATAGAAAGAAGGAAATGTAACAAGGCTCAGTTAACACTGTGGATGCTGCTTCTTTCAGTGGGAGCTTTTAAACAAGCAATGAGAACTTCTGAATGTGTCTCTTCCATGTTTTCAGATTTAGCATTGTGTTTTATTCATTTCACCCATTTGACTAAGGAAATGAATTTAAAGATAAATAAATAAATAAGAAAGATGCTTTATTGTGCCCAGTTTAAAATGCTTATAAGAAATGAAAAAAAAACAGATGATCGTAGAAAACTTGAGTGAATCTTACATGCATTTCTTAATTATGAGAAGACAGAAAAAAATATATGCTTTATTTAGCTAAGTTCTTGCTCATGTGTATAACTGAAAGGGATAAATTTAAAGACATATTCTAGGAGGACTTTCTTTGTTAGACTATTCAAGTGTATTATGAGCAAGTAAAGGTTATATGATGAAATGAGATTTTGTTTGGTGTGTTCATATACTTCGTGAGTACAAGATGTTTTGTTCTGATTCTAAATCTTTTCTGGAAGATTACATTTAAATATTATATGAATCAGATAGCTTCTGATTTACAGCTTATTAAATTCTGACCTCTAATAATACCTAAAGACTTGGGAAAAGTAGAATATGAAATATATATATGTGTACATTAGTCTTTTACTAAGCTGCTTGAGAATTTTTTAATTTATGATGTAGTTATATTATTTTATAAAGCTATCATGACATTAAAAATAAAAATGATTTATATATCATTGTAAATATATACGAAAATGCAATTGTTAAGTTCACTAACTCCATTGGAGGGACTAAGCATTAATAGTTTCTAGCTATTAGCTGCATTTGTATAAATCTAGAAGATTTATAGGAAAATGCATTCTATCTTTCAGTGTATCAATGAAATGTGAGTTTCTAGAAGAATATTTAACATTTTTCACTTTTATTTGTTTAAACAGAGCATGCTTCAAGATAAGAAGCAGCTAGATACTGCTAAAATAAATATTATTTCAATGTTATTTTAATACATTTTGTTGCAATGTTTGACTTCAAAAGTAATTTCTGATTAATTGTAAGGGAAAAGGTCAAGCAAACAGACCAGTCCAATGAATAGTTCACTGGACTGACACTTGATATCTGTTTTCACTGCTCTCTATGAAATGCAGTGATCTAAATCGATTTATTTTTTTGTCCTTTGTCTCTGCTTTCAATTCCTTTCTTGTCAACAGAGATGAACTACTGAGTGTTTATCTGATGACACACATAATTTTAAGGAAAATATCCTTGTTCATGAAATACTGTCATTTTTCTGCTGACACTATAAAGACAAATATTTATTTCTCAATCAACATTTTAAAAAATAGTTTACCTTTCATTTCACATAAATAAAGAGTTACACGTATATTATTAAAATTACTTGTTCCTTGAAAACCTGTTTGGGGAACCTTAACTTTCCCATGTATAGTCCAAGATTGTATAAGCTAAGTATTTTGTGTAAAAAAAGTTAAAGTTTATATTTTATGGGTTATTTGCTTTTGATTGTTTCTTCTTTTCTTTCGTTTCTGTTCATGAGCACCATCTTATCTGATCCATGTAAATGAAGATGCCCAGAGTTGGTCTGTCTCTTGTTAAATTCCTGCAAAGTGCTATAGCCCTGTGAAGTCAGAGTCCTGTTTAAAGCTTCAGACATTCTTTTCATGCATATACTCACAATATAGGGATGAAAGACTCCAGTTTGCCTCAGTTTTCAGAATGAAAGAATGTAAGAACTCTGTTAGAGGAGACAGAGAGTCAGAGAAAAGGAAGCAGGAAAAAGAGTAAAATATGTAAGGCAAAGAGTAGATGAGTAGATGTTGAACACTCCTTAAATCAGAGATGCTTACAGAAGATCTAATAGTTACCGCTAATTGAGATACATACGAAAATCAATAGGAAGTATATCAAAATTATATGGAAGAAAGGTTTGGGCAGTGGGTGCTTTAGGGGAAAAGACTCTAAATTAGAACAGAGACTTTTGTAAAAAATGCAGTAGCTGTAATTAAAGTAACAATAAAAAGATTTAGCAATTGAGGCATTACAAATATGAACAAGATGGATTCTCTAAAATCATGTAGCTAACATGAGCTAACCCTTAAAAAGAAACAACTTTTTTTTTTCTCTGGTGAAGCTTTCAATAACCTGTTCTTCAGTTCTGTTCATCTTCCACAGCTCTTCTCAGTCTTCATCTAGCTCAGAGAGACCAGAAGCTTTCCTACAGTAAGAAAAATAAGTAAAGAATGTCCATTGCTTTGAAAAACAATCAAGAAGGAGTATAAAGGTGTGAGAGGGAAAGAAATAATACTTTTTGTCAGACATCAATAATTAATGAAGCACAATCTGTTAAGAGAAAGCTTTAAATAAGGAGAGTATTGGCCCACTGTTAAACATGAAAGGTGAACTAGTCACCAACAGTGATGAAAAGGCAAAGGTCTTCAACACCTTCTTCACCTCTGTCTTTACAAGTGCTGTTGGGTCCTAGGTCATGGCAACAAAAATCCAGATTAATGCAGACACAGAGTTGGTGTGTCAACTATTACAGGATCTTGACTGGTATGAACTGATGGGCCCACATGCCATCCACCCAAGGGTCTTAAAAAACTTGGTTGATATCATTGCGAGGCTGCTCTTCATAATCTTTGAGAAGTTGTGGAGATTGTGAGATGTGCCTGAAGACTGGAAGAAGGTTAATGTCACCCCTGTCTACAAGAAGGGTTTCAAGGAGGGCCCAGGCAATTATATCCCCATTAGCCTCACTTCAATCCCTGGGAAAGTTATGGACGAAATCTTCCTGGGGACTATCACAAGTAAACTGTGATTGGGAAAAGCCAGCATGGATGTACCAGGGGAAAACTGTACTTAACAAACTTGGTCATCTTCTATGACAAAGTAACCCACTCAGTTGATGCAGGGTGAGTGGTGAACATTGTCTACTTGGACTTCTCCAAGGCTTTTGACAGAGTTCCCCCACACCCTCCTCCTAGAAAAAATGACACGTTAGGACCTAGACAAGTGGTCTGTGTGGTGGTTGGGGAACTGGTTGACAGGCTGTACCCAGAGGGTAGCAGTAAATAGTTCTTTCTCAAACTGGTAACCAGTCACAAGTGGGGTCCCCCAGGGATCAGTTTTGGTCCCAACACTGTTGAATACCTTCATAAGTGATTTGGATGTTGACATCAAGAGCACCCTTATGAAGTTTGCAGATAACATCAAAATGAGTGGGGAAGGTGACACTCCAGGAAGACCTGGACAGGCTGGAGGAATGGGCTAGCAGGAACCTTATGAAATTCAATGGAGACAGGTGTAAGGTTTTGCACCTGGGAATACATAACCTGGGAATACATAACCCAGGAATGCAGCTAAGACTGAGATCCCCCTGGATGGACAGCAGCCCTATGGAAAGGGACCTGGGGAGCTCAACATGACTGAACAGTGTTCTGCAATGGCAAAGAAAACCAACAGGATATTGGGCTGCATTAACAAAGGCATGACCAGCAGAGATAAAGAATTCATTATCCCAATCTACTCAGAACTCATCAGACCACACTTTGAATACTGCGTTCAGTTTTGGTCCTCACTATACAAAAGAGATGCAGACAGGCTAGAGAGAATCCGGAGAAGGGCCATGAGGATGATCAGAGGACTGGAAGACCTGTCATATGAAGAAAGGCTGAGAAAACTGGGTTTGTTCAGCCTTCAGAAGAGAAGTCTTAGGGCAGACCTTATTACCATGTACCAGTAAATAAAAGGTGGCTAACAAGAATATGCAGACACCCTTTTTACAAGGAGTCATGTGGAAAAGACAAGGGGTAATGGGTACAAGTTACTCCTGGGAAGATTCTGATTGGACTCCCGAAGAAAATTTTTCACCATGAGAACAATTAGACATTGGAATAATCTCCCAAGGAAGTGGTGGATTCCCCTACATTGGGCAGTTTTAAGACTCAGCTTGACAGAGTACTGGGTCATCTCGTCTAATATTTATTTTTTTTTTATTGAAAGGTTTGTTTAGATGATCCTTGAGGTCCCTTCAAACCCGGTATTCTATGATTCTACAAAATACAGAAAGATCTGTTTTCTCAGCATAATAGTTGATTGCTCTGAGTTCATGATTCATTTCTTTAATGTCAATAATTTATTATAATTTAGGTAATATACATAAAATAATATTTCAGACTATAATAAGGGCAACTAAGAGTCACAGATATTATGAAAGTAATGTCCTTGGAGAAAGATGAATATCATTTATGGACAGTATATGCTTATTTGACAAACTAACAAGATCAAAGGACACTGTCAACTTCATCCTAGGAATCAAGCCAGGTAAAATAAATAATATTAAACCTGTCTAGCATTCAGAATCTAATCACAACATGAACAAACTTGAAGTGCTTTGGAGGGTTTAATGGAAGGTGTCATTGAAAAGGTATTTTAAAAGCAGGCTTATGTGGAGGTAGTTTACAGTATTGGATGAGGGAACTTTGAAAGCATGTGTATCTCTTCAAGACCAAGGACTGGTGCTCCATTTCCTACAGGTTCACTGCTAATTAACAAATCAAAGAAACTCCATGAGCTGTAATATACAGGAGGTCATTCCAGGCACCAAAACACCTTTCTGGAGGTTCAAAGGGTGGAATTTGTCTGATAATTTTGAATAAAATTTTAAAAAAATTTCTATTTTCATCATGCTTTAGGTTTTTTTTTTATCACGGTATTTGCAGTAGTTTAACTTATATTAATTCTATCATTTTTGATATGTGATTTGCATGACAGTGTAGCTTAACTTTACCTGGCACCTTTTCAAACTGAAACAGCCCTTCATGGAAGAACCCCTGGTAAAACAAATGTTTTTGTTGTCTTGTTTCCCTTGTTTTGTAATAAAACGTTTCTGTCTGACAGATAAATCTGCAGCTGCACAAAAACATTCAGATCCTTGATTACAGTCAATTACTTGCTTTAAAGAAATCTGGGGAATAGGATATATTAATGTGATAATTTGAAAATGGATATACTGTGATGATGTCACTGAAGATTTAGAATCAAAGGCATCAAATAAGCTAATAGAGGTAAGTCAAGCATGACTAAGTGGGATTGAATATAGAGTGACAACCTAATAACTTTTGAAAGGCATCAAAGCTATGATAAACAGAGCAATCAGACAAATTATAAATAAGACCAACCAATAAACATACTTACAAGCAGATGATCCAGAATATAATGGGATTTTTAATTTTTTTTTTTTTTTTAGGAATGGCATTGGATGTTATTTCACAGGTTGAGAAGAAGACCTATGGCATGGGAAACACTCCTCTCCCCACAATGCCAATAGAGGCTAGTGATGCTCAAATGCTTGTAGGAAAAGGCCTACTTTATATGATTAAAAGAGAGATATTTTAACAGATCTTCTGGCATATCTTTTATAATCCACAATTTTGCTGTCCTTAGTGGGAACACAGGATGCTAATCCTTCCTTTGGGGAAGAAACCTAGGAAATTAAGGATGATTATGTGTTCTCCCACAGCCAGGAATCCACAGAGACTATGTGCGTAGGGCAAGAGGAAACAGTATTTACGTGAATGCGATCGATGAATGCCATCAACACCTCAAAAATTCACCCTAGGATATATTCATAGAATCATAGAATCATAGAATCACAGAATCATAGAATCACAGAATGGTATGGGCTGGAAGAGACCTCTAAAGATCAAGTCCCCCTGCCAGAGAAGGATCACCTAGGGCAGTCCACACAGGAACAGATCCAGGTGGGTCTTGAAAGTCTCCAGAGGAGGAGATTCCACAGCCTCTCTGGGCAGCCTGTTCCAGTGGTGTCACCCTCACAGCAAAGACGTTTTTCCTCATGTTGAGGTGAAACTTCCCATGTTCCAATTTGTGACCTTTACCTCTTGTCCTATCACAGGTCATAACTGAAAAGAGACTCTTCCATTTGACACCCACCCTTCAGATATTTGTAAACATTAATAGATCCCCTTTCAGTCTTGTCTTTTCCAGGCTAAACAGCCCCAGGGCTCTCAGCCTTTCTTCATAAGAGAGATGTTCCAGTCCTTTAACCATCTTCATAGCTCTCTGTTGGACTCTACCTAGTATTTCAATGTCTCTCTTGAACTGGGGAGTCCAGAAGTGGACATAATACTCCAAATGTTGTCTCACTAGGACAGAGTAGAGGGAGGAGAAGAATGTCCCTTGACCTGCTGGACACACTCTTCTTTATGCACCCATTGTCCTTCCTGGCCACAAGGGCACATTGCTGTCTCATGTATAACTTACTGTCCACCAGGATTCCAAGGTCCACCAAAGCTGTCCCCAACCTTCACTTCCTTGACCAGACATTCTTTGTTCACTCAAGGTCCAGCAGCACACCTCTCCTTATTGACTCTTCCACCACCTGCATCAGAAAGTTATTGTCAATGCCCTGCAAGGGCCTTCTTGACTAAGTATGTGTGGTATTTCCAACAAATATCAGGGTGATTGAAGTCACCCATGAGCATCAGGGAATGTAATCTTGAGCCACATCAGCCTCTTAGCCTCACACATGAGAGATGCTGCCTCCTGGTGGGCCTCCCTGCTCTTCCTCGGGCTTTCCTGGCACCAGGAACCTCCTGTCTACCTCAACCTAACACATGGCCATGAAGTTAACCCTTGCCACTGCCTCACTCTTTCTGGTGTGATATCTAAAGAAGTACTTAAAACTGAGAAGAATGAAAAATGAGCATCTTTAGAAAACCATGGAAGACAAAAGGGAATATAAAAAATGCAACTCTTCATAATAAAGGAATATGGGAAAATCGGAGGAATTCTTGATCAGTCATCTTAGCTTAGTCAGAAAATTGCTGAAAGACGTTATTAAGTAATCAAGTGTAAACACTGAGATAATGAAGTAACATAATAAAACATCCACTTACCTTGAAGTTGTTGAGTACAAATCAAGCCAAAGCGAATTAATTTTTTTTTTTTTTCACAGTATATAAAGAAGTAACAGTTGATCCTACTGTCCACATGTTCTTTTCTTAAACAGGTTAAGGAAATGTGATATAGATAAGACCAATGTTAGCTGGAACTAGAAGTTAAAAATTATTTTCAGACAGCACTTATCAACACCATGCTCTCATACTGACAGTACTCTCAGGAGAGATGCAAACTCGATCTGCCCAGACTCAGGTTCTATTTAATATTTAAATATTTAAATAAGTGGAAATCATATGCCTAAATGTAAAATTCAAAAACCTGACTAGGCAGTAGTTTAATAAGAAAAGCATGGGAGTTGTGTTGGTCAACAAACCAACAATGATCTAGAGTGTGATATTATATTAAATAAGGGAAATCTTCTCACACGTTATACTAACAAGAATGTTGCCTGCAAAACACAGGACAATATTTTATCTGTTTACTAATTTCTGGTGATATCTTAACTGGAACATTGTGCTAGGTTTCAGACACTCTTCTTCAGCACAGGGTTATAATCCAGAGGAAAGTAGCACAATTGTCAAATGTTTTAATTTAGCTTTATTTAAGCTAAAAAAAGATTGATGGCAGGATTTCAAAATGTGTAAGTCTGCTACAAGGAAGACTAATTCTCTTTTTTTTTTTTTTTCCCCAAAAACAGAATTCTAGGTCAGATATTAGGGAAATCTTCTAAAGTCATAAATTCATGTTAGTATAGAAATCTGTAAAGAGTTTATGTAATGTCCTTCACTAAAGCTCTTAAAGACAATATAGATTTTTTAAGATACTCTAGATTTATGTGTGCTGTCTCAGCAGAGAGGACAGGTGGGAATGACCCCTTCTGATACAATGTATTTCTGTCATGCTGTGGCAGAGCTTTACATTCCTGAATATATTTCCTTCTCTGTACATTGTAAATTTGAAAGCTCCATGTATTAAACCACAACTGGAGTAAATGTTACTGTTGTTAAATAAATTATTAAGAACTTGACAAGTAATTTGCATAGCATAACTTAAATAAGGTTCACTTTATACTGAACAGTCCCTTTTTATTGCTGTTCATTTCCTTCAGTGAATTCAATGTCAATTACTTCAACAACTACACAATACTTCAGTCTGGACTAGATATGATTATTACCATGAGAGAGAACTTCTTCTGTCTTATCCTTCTATTAAGAAACAAAGCCACTGCAATGTCTAGCCACAAAAACTCATCCTTGATGGATTACAAGTCACTCACAGCTATTCTATACATGCTGAGGTGAATGTGGAAATGGTCAGAGGAATTTGATTAAACATTATGCACCAAGTCACTGCAATAAGAATTAATTTTCTTGTTTTGCACACAATATAAAAATTAAAGAGTGACTGGTACTAGGACTTATTTATGCAAATATATTTCTCAAGACTCCGTCATCTGTTCTTAGTTTGAATTTATTAGTCTTGCCTGAATTTGGAGCATTGTTCAGTAATCCTTATCTTTGAACCATATTCAAGGGCTTTAGATAATGCTACTCCGTTCCTGGATCTAATTAATGGCTAGTGGCAGAGCTGATCTTTTTTTTGGAGAGGAAAGGGACCACACAGGGTAATTCTCTGATCTAACTACAAACCATTTGCTCCATAGCTCTTCCAAATATTTACATTGTACAAGTAGTTTTTCAAACCCAGAGAAAAAATTGGGTAAGAAACAAAACAAAAGATAAGAACACATAGATACTATAGTAATGCAGACCAAAGCATTATAAAATGTTATCTCTGTTACCACTTCATACTCAAACAAGTTAAGGAAAAGTGTATGATCACATAACCTGATTACTTACAATCATCTCAGTCACTGGCCTTGGGCTATGAGAAGTTTGTAGTTATTTAACCCTTTGTTATTTACCCACTGATACATGGGGTACAAACAGGAGATGAACCAGGAGTGAATTTGGCTTACAGGAACGGATTGGTTTAGAGCTCTGTTCAAAGTACTACATTTACGGCTGATGGAGCAGTCTGAAACACAACCTGACCAGAAGAATCTGGGAGAGTGAATTATCTAGTTACCACAGGACTGGGAAATAATTTTGTCCCCATTCTGTTGGTCAAGATCTGATGATGTGTTTGAAGAACTTACTTGAAGAAGTGAGTATATCTGTGGGCAAAGGAAAGTGGTGTCCAAGTTACAGTGGGTATTTTTCCAAGCAGATGGATACTCACAACAAAGGATATTAGATTTCTGTTGTCAGGGGTTGTAAACTAGTTTTCTTGGGTTGCTCTTAAAAGGGGAGTGTGGGTTTGTATGATATAGTAGGAATTTTCAAGTGTCAGAAAAAAAAGGGTGAACCATAGCTACTGAGACTAGTAATTTTGAGATACCTTTGAGCAATATGTCTAAGTAATTAGCATAAAAAAGATAATCACAGAATCATTAAGGCTGGAAAAGGCAAAAAAAGATCAAGGTAAATTGTCTACCTAACATTATCATGACCACTAAATCATGTCCTGAAGCTATGCAAAGGAGTTTTATTTCAGAGACAAAAGAATATCTGAAGTCAGGCTGCTGTCTTTACATGGAGCCAGTTCTCTGCCCCAATCAGTTAGACATATGAGGAAGACATTAATTTTTTTGTGTTTGAGATATAACTGTGGTTTTATTTCCAATTTTGTGCCAAGGATCAATAACTGCATGGGAGAGGCCTTGCTTTTCAGAGTTAGATTTTGGAAGTTGTCATCAAGAGATCACATGGAACTACTGAAACTGCTGACTTGTGAATGACTGAATTTCAAGTTGGTGTACAGATCCTCAATGCCGAAAACACTGCTAATTATAAAGGTTAATGAGTCATGCATTTTGAAAAAAAAAAGGGGTCTTTTGTTTTCTTTTGTTCTTGTGACCTGTTTTTGAGGGCAAGATACTTAAGTATGATTCAATTTTGATCACTGATAAATTACAATTTTAGGAGAAGAAGTGTTCCTTTGGGGAAAACAGAAAGGAAAAGAGGGAAGGAAAAAGAGAAGGAATGATGTTAGAAAGTTTCAAAAACAATAATAGATCACATACCTTAGCAATTATTTCCAGTATGTTAATTTTACTCATATCATAAATAGGCAGACCAAGTAATGTTTTTTAAAAGTAGCAATGAGATAATCTTCCACAAATCTCCCTCCTTTACAGTATTCTTGGGGACATTTATCATCAAGCACCTCTCTCTTAGTACTCGCAGACTTGCTTTTGGTATGGCATGAAAGTGAAGCAGCCTACAGAAAAATGACCAGGACTGGAAGAATTTGGACAATACTAGAGGGGGGTTTTTAGCTGTCTTGCTCTTTCACCAGCAAATGTTAACCTTAAGAAGGAAGAGGAAATGATGGACTAAGAGCAGACTGGAAAGAAAAGGGTGACAACCCACTTAAAAAAGATTGCGGGGCTCAAAGATATACACTTCACCGCCTCTTGATATTTTCTATAAAATTAAATTTCAATTAGACCATATTCCATCCATCTTTCTTTCTCCTATCCTATCTATGCTATTTTTTTCTTTTTTTTTTTTTTTGTAAGCTAAATCTGATTAGTAATGAAATACTTATTTCTCATAAGCAATCAAATAGATGTCGGTGATAGCTTCTCTGTTATCTTTCTCCTAGACCATTTCCTATGATGATTTATTTTAACAGAGCTGTATCCATTGGCTGGTATCAAATGAAATGTGTGCAAAATTAAATTATCTTAATAATCCCTTTCTGGCTTTATTTGGGATGATAAATGCATTTGATAGGTGCTTCTTTTTATACTAGAAAGAAGAAAGAATGAAGGCAAGCAGACACTAATAGATGTTTTTCAGAATGAATGATGGTATTTATAACTTACTGCTGCTGTGTGGTATGTTGCAGTTGCTTTACTCCCGTGGTTTCCATACATCTTTCTTACCATTTTGCAGTTGTTCCTACTTGCTTTTTGGAGAGGTAAGTAGTAATTTGGTTTCAGGACTAAATCAAACATAAGCTTTCCCTGAGTAAAGAACTGCAGATGTTATAGAGAATAACTCTCACATACACTTGTGAGCTATTATCTCTTAAAGACTGAGAAGATAAAGCCAAATTCACCTTATTTTTGAGTGGTAGGGGATGAACTTTTCAGGTCCTTCAAGACAAATATATAATATCATGTAAGCATAAGCTAGATATTGGTCTCATCTGGCAATTGCACAGAATATGGCCTGAAAGGCATATTTCCAGGTATGTATGCAAGTCAAAGAGGGAATGAACAAGACTAGGTGATAAAGCTAAGACCACCTACAGTGTAGACTGCAAACTTACTGCTACCAGGGTTTTATGGAACAGCTGGATCATTCACACCTTATTGTATTTTGCTGCCACTTGAAAAAATTTCCATCTGAATCACTGGAAAAAAAAAAGAAGAAAAGGAGAATGTATCATCTTTCTTCTAGACTTAATATTTAGGGAGGTTTCTGTCTTCTGCTGTTTAGTCTCAAAGAATTCTATGGTCTATGAAAAAAGTAGCATTTGTAATTGCATAAATGTTTTCCTGATGTGTCAAGATAGAAAAATAACAACATCCATCTCCTGGATTTTCATTCATTGAAACTGTTATGTGTTTGGTGGAAGGGTGGACCCAAGCCAGGACACCAAATCAAAACCCTTGCCAAATGCTTCATCCTCAATAGAAGACATATTTTGAATCTGGATGCAAATGCTGAGCTCCCCTCTGTGTGCATGGCTATCTCAAAGGCGTGACAAACTTCATCTTGGCCAAAGAGTGTCAAAGACCACACTGGGCAGTGTGATCCCAAGAGCCTTTGTTGGTGAGATCTTGTACACTGTGATGCCTTTGGAAATTAAGTCCTAACTGCCTGAGAGTTAAAAGTGGAGACTAGGAGTGATTCTGATTTTCATCCAGACCTGGTACTATTCTAGTCTCAAAAATGTCAACATTGTGCCCCTATTTCTAATGTGAGCTGCTGAAAGTAGGTGTCTCATTTCAGGAATGTTTAACTCTGAGACAATCTCATAACAAGATGCTGCCAGGAGTCTGAGGACATTTTCAGATGTTACTACACCTGTGTGTCCCTCAGGGCTCCTGCCACCTGCCCACAGCCCAGGATCCCATGTCAGTCCCCTGGGGCTATCAGCTTCTGTCCCAGTGATGATGCAGCAGGGTCAGTCTCCAGGTCCCCACAGCTGTGCCCTGCCTAATCGTGGGCCCCACCAAGTGTGACCCATCCATGTGTCCACAACCTAGTCTGACCACGGCTGGTCCCCAGGGAAGCACTCCATGCCTGGGTCTGGGGCTGCCAGGAGGGTTATGTGGTGGATGTTGGGAGCTGCATCTTCAGGGCACAGATGTCAGTGGTCTTCACATAAGGGCACAACTCTCTTGAGTGACAGTGCTCTCCAAGCAAATCCTCCAAGCTCTCTGGATAAGCCTGAGTATTGTGACATAAACCCAAATACTCAGTGATTTTCTGTCTATTGAGTTCAGGGAGCTGTGTTGGGATGGTAAGGAAAGGACTTGTGAATAACCTGTACCCTAGAGAGTGTACTGAAAATGTGAGTGACAAATCAAGTTATCTGGTCATCCACTGAACCATCTTTTGTACTATTCTGAGCTAAAACTGTGCAGCTATATCATATAAAATAGAGAAGTATCAAAGCAGAGGACAGTGCTTAGGCAGGGAGGAAGGTGGAAGAAGGGGGGGCTTAGATGGTGCTTAGATAGAGGGTGATCCCTATATGAGAGAGGAAAATCTCTGTGTGCCAAACCCTCAGGAGATTTTTAAAAGCTTCAGGCTCAGAAGCACTTAAATTACTTCTGCATTTTCAGACTATTTCTAGACTAATGTCTAGAATTATATGTTAACAATGCCTTATTTTAGCAAAATATACTACTACAGTAGAATTATTTCAGCCATGAAACTTGTCCAACAAGTCAAACAATTGAAACATGTGGAATGAAGCTCTACTCAAATTAAAAAAGACAACAATTATTGAAAATCATGAAAAGAGTAAACATTTTCTCTCTTTAATGCCTTGAAGCACAAGACGAGAGGCAAGCTTTGCAAATATTTAATACAGCTTATAAATAAATTACACAGGCAAAAACTAAACACCAGACCTGGGCAGGGGTAATTGCACTGTGAAAAAATCCTGTACTTTGCTGTAAAGTCACTTTTTTTTTTTTTCCTCACAGAAATAAGAAGTCTGTCTTTAATATCTTATTTTCTTTCAACTTTGTAACTGAGTTATCAAGACTTCACAGGAAAGATGAAACGGATAGAAATATTTCTGTCTAGTCATCCTGTCCAATGCCCCAGGGAAAAAAAATTAAGCTGGCAGAGAAAACAATTCATCTATGACAATGGTATTATTACTTAGGAAAAAGCCCTTGCCCTTGAGACAAAGGACATATGCATGAATTGAAATGCTGCTATTCAGTGTATCATCCTAGAATGGCAAGACCCTTGTTAAGTACAGATAATGCCATAAATCTCAAATAAAGCTTCAGCTTCTTTTTCATTTTCTTGTGTTATTTCTCCCTTCAGACTAGTTAACTTCTACTTGAGAATCAAGGGTTTTCCCTTTAATCACTTTTCCCCATAGGTTTAAAAGTTCATGTTGCCTTTTACAATTTTTTGGAGTGAGTCTTTCTCAGAGGCAGGGAGACACTGCCATCATGACCACAGAAGAGTTTATAATCACATGAGGTGCACCACATGAGCATGTTTATAGATCACAGCAATAATCAAACTTACCAAAGACATGATTGCAGGACTTTTTGAATATGATGTTTACAGCAACCAGAAAGAGGAGTTAGTAGATGCACAGGCATTCTTAAAAGAGTATATGCACAGTGGAGACTGGTATCTTCAAAAGAGTAATGACAATATTCAGATTCAAATAGGTCTTTTTTTCCTCAGTATTGCAGTACCATGGCTGTATATTCAGTAGCTGAAGCCAGTTTCACACAGACCTCTTGTCTGTTAGGTTACCAAACCTGTGTGACCTCTTAAACTGCAGGAACACGTTGCGTCTATTGTATTGGATGTTTATTTTCCTGTTTTTATACAACTACTTTGTATTAATAACTATGTCTCTATGTCATAAAATCTGGCTTTTCATCTAGGTCTGTGTGGGAATTCACACAGAGCAGTTGGGGTGGCAAGGAAAAATGACAACTCCAATTAATGTGGACTCTGGCTTCTGAAGTCACCTCCTTCCAGGCACTTGCTGTATTCAAAGGTCCCGACTTTCTACTCAAATAATGTGTGACTCCTGAATACTGTTTGGAGAAGTGATACTGAAAAATAAAAAAAAAATTGCCATACAGTTTATGAGAGTGAAAATGTAGAAAGTCCTTTAGTCAACAACATTCACAGGAACAGCATAGATGTAGTTAACAGAAAGCTACCTATAATTCTTTTTTATAGACAGGTATAAAATCCAAATTTCAGCTCCTGAAGGAAGATGTGGAAACTCAGAAGGTATTTTTCTGGACTTCAGTGTTTTGCCTAATTTTGTTCTGATCGCAGTTCACAGTATAACCTCCTCATCCCTGATAACATTCAAGGTAAGTTTGGATGGGGCTCTAAGCAGCATGATCTAACTTGCCAAGACTCCCTCCATCAATTATCAACAGTCTTGGCTAACAGGGGAGGTTACAGATGATGTAGGCTTGCCAATGTGATGCCCATCTACAAGAAGGGCTGGAAGGAGGATGGCCTTCTTACTAGAGGCCTCTCAGCCTGACCTTGGTGCCTGGTAAAATTATGGAGACATTCATCTTGAGTGAGATCACATGGCAAGTGCAGGACAGCCAAGGGATCAGGCCCAGCTAAAATGCATTTAGGAAAGACAGGTTCTACTTGACCAACTTGATCTCCTTCTTGACCAGGTGATCCACCTAGTGGATGTGGGAAAGGCTGTGCTTGTTTTCTACCTGGACTTTAGTAAAGCCTTTGACACCATCTCCCACGGCATTCTCCTAGAAAAGCTGGTGGTTCTTGGCATAGACAGGTATACTCTTCACTGGGTTAAAAACTGACTGGACAGCCAGGCCCAGAGAGTTGTGTATCTTTATCAACAACCTAAATGAGGGGCTTGAGTGCTTCTTCAGCAAGTTAGCAGACCACACCAAATTGGGCAGGAGTGTTGATCTGCTTGAGGGTAGGAAAGTTCTGCAGAGGGATCCGGACAGCTTGAATCAATGGCCCAAGGCCCATTATATGAGGTGTAACAAGACCAAGTGCCAGGTCCTGCATTTCGATTAGAACAACCCCATGTAATGCTACAGGCTTGGGGAAGAGTGGCTGGAAAGCTGCCCAGCAGAAAAGAACCTGAGGGTTCTGGGTGACACCTAGTTGAACGTGAGCCATCAGTGTGCCTAGGTGACCAAGAATGCCAACAGCATCCTGGTTTATATCAGAAATAGGGTGGCCAGCAGGAGAAAGGAAGTGATTGTGCTCCTGTACTCAGCACTGATGAGGACATACCTTGAGTACTGTCTTCAGTTCTGGGCCCACCACTACAAGAAAGACACTGAGTTGCTGGAGCAGGTGCTGGAGCGAGTTCAAAGAAGGGCAAGGAAGCTGGTGAAGGGTCTGGAGAACAAGACCTGTGAGGAGAGGCTGAGGGAATTGCGATTGTTTAGTTTGGAGAAGAGGATGCTGAGGGGAGACCTTATCACTCTCTACAGCTACCTGAAGGGAGGTTGTAGTGAGGTGGGTGCAGCCTTTTCTCTCAAGTAAATAATGACAGACCTAGAGGAAATGGCCTGAAGTTGCAGCAGCAGAGTTTTAGACTAGATATTAGGAGCATTCCCTTACTGAGAGAGTAGTCAGGTGCTGTAACAGACTGCCTAGGAAGGTGGTGGAGTCACCAGTCCTGGAGGTATTCAAAACACACATAGATGAAGCGCTTCAGAACATGCTTTAGTGTGATGTTGAGGTGTTGACGGTTGGATGCAGTGATCTTAGAGGTCTTTTCCAACTGTGACAATTCTGTGTGATTCTGTGTGTGTGTGTGTGTAGTTGAAGAGGTCCCTGCTCTTTGCAGCGGGTTTGGATTAGGTGATTTTTAAAGGTTCCTTTCAACCCAAAGCATTCTATGATTCTATGCTTCACTACCTACTATGGTAGGATAAAATATTATCCATCTAAAAAATCCCTCCTGATGAATTGATGGGGTTTGGCATAACATTAAACAGAGCTGATGGCAGTATCACTACCGCTAGTGCTTTTTCTGTGCTGAATTTCAAAATGCTTTACTGGGGAGTGCTGTTATACAGATGGGGAAACTGCATTACAGAGAAGGAAGTGACCTGGCTAGTTTTGGAACTCTTGCATTGTAACTAATCTCTCTTTACAGGACTATTTTTAAAAAATATTTTCCTTACAAATCTTTTAGCTTTAAAGGGACATCAGTGTTCAAAAACAGAACAAAACAAAAAAACACAAGGCAGATTACTGCGTGCTCATTTTAGTTTTATTAAATTATTTTAGAAATATAAAAATACATCTAAATGGGGGTTAAATTTCAGTGAACTAAACAAAAGCAGCTTGCACATCACATCTTGTATTATTGGTCTACAGGACTAGATTTAGCTTTCATATAGCCTCAGGTTTCATTGATGGTGAGTTAGATTATCTAAATAGATTTTTGCCCTCAGCACTTACGGCTACAAATCAGCTCAGACCAGACCTGACCAAAAAATTATTCTTATCAAATTTCTCTAAGTGAAGAATTATAACTTTGATAGCCTCAGCTCTAATTCCTAGAAAAGGCTGTTACCATCAGGAAACCTGCACTCATTCAATGTACATTACTGAATAAAATTTGTCAAGAGGCCAAAAGCTTGGGGAGCAACTCCTGTGATACAAAAGCTGTGATCTGAGATAAAGCACCGGAGCTCAGCAGAGCAGGGTCCTGAATGCCACTCTCTCTTCTCTCCTAGTGACAAACATTTTGTCAGATTCCCCATTGGTCACAAGCAGATTTTGAAGGCTTGGCACTTTGCCTACTCCAGCAGGAAGTGGTGAGAGGATCTCTTTTGCCTGGCTAAAGGAAAGAAAAAGAAGAGAAGGTACATCAGCAGTAGGATCAGAAAGCAGTTTGTGCTTTTTAAAAAAGTTTAATATTTTTCAGTTATGTTGAATGACTGCTCACAATTCCAGCTAAAGTCACAGGACAAGCATGCCCAAGAAATCAGCCTTTCCACTGTCTTTGTAACCTCATGTACTGGTTGTTTGACCTCTCCATCTGACAAAACTTGACACTTTTATCTGAAATAAGTTTCAGTCCTGCCATTCTCCATACTGAGGAATATCTCAGGAATAGATTATAAACAAAACACCTTTTCAATTCACTATTAAGGTTGCCTTGTGCCTTTCCAAGAGATTGAAGTCAGTGATACAAACTCAGGAAATTAATCAAAGTACAGACCCTGCTTCTCTAGAGCTGGCAATAGGCACAGAGACCACAGAGAGCTCCCTGTATAAAGGACTGCAGTCAGTGCCTTAGCTATCACTGTGCTGAGGATTGATTAGATGTATCATCTTGGCAGGGATATGATTGTAATCTAAAGAGACCTAGGAATAGTTTCAGTGGATGAGAAAGAACAGCCATTACATTGCGGTTGTGGCATAGAATCCCTGTTCTCTGAGATTTTGACGTAAGACAGTGTAAATACAGGTGAGAATATCACTGCAGTGCAGAGATGTACAGAGATTTACAGGCTGTGCAAGCATCCACAGAGCAGGGGTCTCTCCTCTGCTGGGGCAGGACAGAAGGGTATGCTCTGAGGAGAATGGTGTCTGGGCAGAAGCATACCAATACATAGATTGTGGATTAGAGAAGATGTGATGTAAAAAGAATCACAGTGCTTGAAAACATATTGCCCATTTATTTCCAGTAGAAAGCTCAATGTTCAAATGCAGAATAAATGTAAGTGTATTACCATCCATAAGACCCTTTAACAAAGTTTGCATGGCTTATTTTGAGGGTGTGATGCACGCTCTTCAGAAATGAGCTACAAAGATGTGTGTTAGGGGCATGCTGAGCAATGAATCAAGTGCACTAAGGGAAGAGTTTCACTGACAACTACTCTCACTGTATTGCCTGGCTTTCAGGTCCAAGTCACTGAGGACATCTCTCTTTCAGGAGCCTGGCTTTACAGGGCAAAGGATATTCTGCCTCAATGAAATACTTCACAGAGAAGGTTTCAATTGCTGGGCGGCACTGGAAACTTGCTAAAAGGTCTTTTAACTCTTTGGATATCAACTTATTATTAAAGAGAAACAGCTAGTGACAAACATCTGGGTTTGAAGATTTAGTTCATTTTTAATAGCAGTTTCTGTTTCAAGATGTTTAGCAATCATAAAATGAATAAATACATGGGCTTCAAGGTTTCTCTTCAAGTTTAGCAAGCATGGCCTTTCTCATGATATTTTTTTCTTTTTCAGTGAAAATTGAAAGTAAAATAGCAGAGAAGGAAGAAAAATTCTGTGTAAACAGTTCAGAATGTAATGCAATAGCAAGTATTAGCATAGCATGGTATCTTCTCCTGATTCATAATGGGGACATAGAAGTGTGAACTAAATTTTGATTTCTTAGTTATTCATGAGTTTTCCAAAGTTTATAATTCTACATATGGGTTTTTATTGTCATTGGTGTTTTGAAAATCACAGAGTCTTGTTGAGTCCAATTTGAACCTTAGGCTTTGAGGTGCAGGATCCTGCCAGCTCCCTCTGACTGCTGTGGAATTTGAAAGTGGGCATCATGCCACCTTGGAGGAGTTCATCTGGGTAACATTATTACAACATGGTTTCTGTATGCACTTATATACTGGTTGGATACAGTAAAATCAGCATTTTGGAAAAAAAAGCATGGAAAGGTGTTTTGGAAACACAGATTCTGACTACAGAGATGTAGACTTCTTGAATATTCTTACATGAGGTAATTATACCCTGGATACACTGGGAAATGTTTGAAACCCTAAGTTCACTAGTACAAATACTCATGAAAATGACAGCTAATTTTACATATCCCCTTGGAATTCATTATTTATTCTTTAAATGAGTTATCCAAGAAAAGAAAAAAAGAAAAAAAAAGAAATCCCTCATGTTAATTAGGTGTGAATCAGGGACCTGAATCAAGACCTTCAGACATCCATAAAGAAAATTCTAGTGTTTGTAAATAGAAAGTAGGTTCCCTCTCTGTTTTCTTGCCAAAAATGTATGTGCTTTTGATATCACTCTATTGAATAGTAAAGGAGCTGAGATGGCTAACCTGGACTAAATGTATCACTTATACATGCCTGAAGTCAGATGAATGCCTGAGGTATTTCATCTGTGATAAATCAAATGTGAATTACATACAAATAATTTACTAGTTTTTCATGTTCTGCTTTATGAATCAAGACTAAACTTTAGTTTAGGCTTTCTGGTTTAAACTTGATAGAATACTAGATATTATAAATTAGTTACTTTAAAGAAAGTTTATTACTTTCACATCGGAACAGAAAATTTCTCTGTATCTCTATTTTCTTGAAGAATTCACATTTGAATTTTGGATTTCAATTTGAACTTTCCCATTTTCCTTTGTAAAAAGGAAAATATTTTGCATAGAAACATTTTTAAAATTTGTTAAATAATTGGTTTATGACAATAGCAGTAGAATAGATGTTCTCTAAAATTCACTTCTATCCTCTTTTCAGTCAAAAAAAAGTAATAACATTTTTCCATTAAAAATGCATGGGAGGTAAATTGTGCCTTCAAAGAACAGTAGAAAAAAAATATGTAGGTATGTTTCCTATAGCTTGAAAGTAATAGTGTCATTCAAAATCAGAATTAGAAGAGCAGAAATAATGACCTTATTCTTTAGTCATGGTTGACAAAGTTTTTGAGAGGCCTTCAACTCACTGAACTAAATTTGGTTCCTGTTACAAGCAATAGCACTAAGAATTTATTTCATTGTAATACCTTGAATATAGAGGCTTTTTGTATTTTATTCAGCATCTGCTTAGGAAGAATACCATAGGACTGCATTAAATAGTCTCATAAAATACACTGAAAGCTATCTTGCAAACCGAGATACTTGTTTTATGATTTGCTTTTCAGGTAGTCATTCTTTCTAACAGCCAGGAATCTGGCAGAATAAGGGAAAGGAAGCATTTGCACTCGAACTGTTGACTGCATCAGAAAACAACTGCTTTAATAATTTGTTTATCTAGCCCTCCTGGCCTCCTGTCTCATCCAGAGAATCTCCAAGGAAATGACTGGAAATAAGAAGGAAGCTAGAAACCACTGAACTCAAAGCCCTGAGGTCAGGGCCTGGCTTAAATCACTACAAGACTGTGAACTGTGGTGTTGGCTCTGACCCCTTGTCCACAGCTTTTGTTACTACCCTTGTTGAATATAATTGGAAACAGAGATATAGACTGCAATGCTTCTCAGAACAGAAGAGGATTGTAGCAAATGTGTGCCTTATTTGTTCAATGTTTTCACAGAGAGCACCTGCAAAATGGTGAAGCTTCCCATCTGTCTTTGTCTAATGATGCATTTTTACCACCTTTGTCAGATGAAAGGACAAAGAAAATTATTTGGGCAACAGTCTTCCTAGAGAGTATGGCTGTTATTTTTAGTTCAGCCTGTTCCCAGTCAGGTCTAGTATGTCCTCTTCCACTGTTCAGTCTTTTCATAGAAGTAAGGACATTTCTCTCACCAGAGAAGAATGCAGGCAGACAAAAATGCAAAGAATAAGGCAAAGAAAACAAAGACATGATTTGCAATGTCACTAATGTTGGTTCATAGCAGTTTGCATCACACAGGGAGAATAAATTGAATGTAATTACATTTTGGTGAAAACAGACGTTACACTGATCCCAGCTTTTTTATCTACTAAGCCATTAATTTATGACAAACAAGTATAAGAATCTGAATAAAACTGTAATGTCACCTGTGGTGTACAGACTTTGCTACTAGATTTTATACATGTAATCAGTGATGTCAGAATCCCATAGACATCAGTTAGTGGATTTTCCACCATGTATTATTTTTTAAGTGAAGGGGATAACTATATTATTTAGACTTATTTTCTTGTCAAAATATTAATATAAAGAATGGAAAAACAACATATGGACACTGTGTTAGATAACATTGTAGATGTTTTTATCTTCTAGGATAAAAATTATTTTTAAGGTGCATATAATTTAATTTTATTTTCACTATGTGTTTGGAAATTACAAAAATAAAAAAATAATTTAAAATTAAACCACAGTTCACACTCTTGGTGTTTCATCTTCTCAAATCCTGATTACAGCTAAAATCAGTGGATTTCACATCATCATTATCACATGAAATCTAAGAAAGGTTGAAAAAGATGAGGAAATGAGAGACAATAAAAAAATGATAAACATTTGCTTGCAGCTGTCATTTATTCTTTTTCAGGGAACCAAGGTCAATATGCCCCAGAAAAGTCATGGTGTAAGTGAAGGATATTTGGGAGCTAATTGTGTTAGGAAGGACAGATTTACATAAAATAGTCATTGGTAAAAGAAAAAAGCTTTTCATAAATGAACTGTTTCCAAATGTTTGTTGTCCTACGCTGTACCCTATATGACTAAGAAATGGGCAACATTTGGAAAGAAAGAGTGATGAATGATACAGAACAATTATGAATTTCTAAGTAATGGTACCCAAAACTATATATATTTTTTTTTTAACATAGCATTTCCAGCCTTTGTTCATTTAACAAAGAAGAGAGGAAAAACATATTTCTTTTGAGAGGAAGAATGGAGTATAGTTAAAACTGTCACTCAGGGTCACTGTTGCATTATAATGCAGACAGATGAATGAGGAAAAGATGTCAAATGTTTCCCAAGCACTCATTCTGCTTATTTTAGAGAGAGGAGGGGAAAATGCTTTTACACATCATTATGCATGCCTTGCGGGTAGTCTGGAAAATATATGTTTATGGAGTGTGTGCATGCTACCTAAAACATCCTTCTCTTACTCTATCTAATGGAAGCTTTGGTAGTGTTTAGCTATTCATTAAAAGGGTAAGCAATATTTTCTTCTGATCTGAATTAAAGAGGTGCACAGAAGGGTGAGGATGCCATGTAGTGATAGGAGCATATTGAGAACTGAAGAGAAGCAGGATTAAACTAAACAGTTTGAAGTCAGGGGTACAGACAGGAATTTTGGATGGAGAACTTGCTTATGGTGATGAGGCACAGTAGTCAAATATATGATTCCTCACAATAAATCATTTATATAATAGCTGACTAAAAGTAAACGACGCCCTGAATATATTCAGTACATCCAATGCACTGAATACTTTGGTTCTGATGGCATGCATTGAAATGATAATGTGGACAAATTTGTTTAAGCTTGACTTTCACCCATGCTGAGATTTCAGTGTCTCAGTGCTCTGACTGACTCTGCTGTGGATTGTTTAGGCTTGTCGATGGCAGAAAGTTCAAGGTTCTGAACCTGGCATAAGATCCTAAAGAAAGTAGATATGGTTATATTCAGTGCTGTCATATCTACTAGCCAGCAAAGACTATCCCTTTTTCAAAGAAGCTGATATACTAAGTGCTTGTAGTTGAGATGAGCTGGGTTAAATTATTCCTTTTTCTGAAACAATGTCATTGTGAGATGATTTGTGGCATTTTGTTTTTCGAGGTCATTCCTCCTTAGAAGATATTACCCACAGACTCTGCACCAGCAAAGGTAATTTTGTCTTTAACTATATGTTTGAATGTTTTTTAATTTATTTTTAATTCTGTCCAGCTTTGTATGATTTAAAGAAATCCCGCCTTTTACTTTATGGAATGGCCTTACATTATCAGAAAACCTGGAGCTGTGTGCTCTAAGCAGTACAATTCCTGGAAGCTTGATCTGCTGCCAGTACTTTCTGGGAATACTACATATGCCCTACTGACTCACATCATTTTAGATGGGAAAGACCTGATGGTAGTCTTGCTTTTTTCTCCAGGGCAGAAGTATTTCTGTGCACTGAGCTTTCATAAAGGTCAAAAGGAATGTTAATATCAGTCAGTTTGTCTCACCGCTTAGATGTGGTGTTGGGGGATATGGTCTAGGGGTGAACTTGTAAAGTAGGGTTAATGGTTGGACACAATGATCCCAAGGGTCTTTTCCAACCTAAATGATTCTGTGATTCTGTGATATTGTGACAAACTAGAATTTCATTCTGTATCACACAAAAAATTCAAAAAATAAAGTGTAGTTTTAGGAAACATTTGAATTTAAAGATTTCAGGTGAGAAATAAGCTAGCATAACTTCTAATAAACAGGTGACAATCAGTCAAATTTAAGAAAAAAAATAAAAGGTTTCTGCTTCCAATTAATTGCTGAATAAGAGCCTGGGGCTGAATAAGAGCCTGGGGAACCAGACTCCGCACTGTGTTCCTGAGCTTACTATTTGAACCATTTTTGTATTCTATAGACTTTGTGTGTGATGCACCAGGAGGATTGTGGAAAGAATATAGTGTTCAAATGTTGTTTTTTCCAATATATTAAAGAATGTTTTTCTGCAGGGAGAACCATCAGTCTCCTGAGGTCTCTGCAGGAGCACCAGGAGCTATAGCAAGCACCACCTGGACTCTTCAGCCCATGAGAGCTACAGTTATGAAGGCATCACAGCTGACTGACAACAGCTTTTGCTATCAAGATCCTGACACGCCACTAGCTTTCAGTTTATGCTCATGTTTATGTCTCCTGACAGCTGTGCACAGTGTTGTGTGAGCAGTTACTATAGGGGTTATATCTTCAGTGGCACAGGCTGTGGTTAATAACATCTTGGTCTGCAGTTGAATCTTTTTCATCATCACGGACCATCTGATAAACAGGGACCTGTTTAAATGTGCAGGATTCCACTGTTGTTTAAAATTGACTGAATTCAACCATTCTTTCTGCTTCTTCCTTTCAATAGCACGTTTGTTTTTTTTTTTTTTCTTTTTACTGTAAAATGAACAGTCTTTTGAAGCTTGTGAAAAGAAGTATTTTAAATGCACTACAGAAATGAGAAAGCATCCTACTGACCCTTCTCTTTGACAATATCCTGTGGCAAACATAACACTGAAATTCATATTGCCAAAAAATATTCTTTCTAGTGCCTGAATTTATCTCAGTTCCAAGGATCTAGTATTATTATTATAATATAATAATAATAGCAAGAGTAGTACTATTGTTACTTCACCCTATATAAAGCATTTTTTAAATTTAAATGCTGCAACCTGCTGACATTTCCAAAAAACTGATTTACATACCACTGCCTTCTCACGAAAATAAATTGAGATTAATTTCAAACATATAAGAACAAAAACAGCATTAAGGGCTTAAGTAGCTTCAAATATCCATTACTGTTAAGTGACACTCGCTGGTGGTTTTTTTTCCTACAAGTCACAGTGAATGAAATTAGCTTCAGGCTATGTAGATTGAGTGAAAGGACAGAGTGCCTCAGAGACTATTCTGCTGCAGCCCAGCATAATGGTTCATGATTATCCAGAAAAAGCAATTTGTTATTTTTTAACTTTGTAATGACAAAATTTGTTATTGGAGCTGTCCCCTCATTGCATTAGATATGGACATTTTATTAACTGGTGTCAAAAGACAACTGACATCTAACACTGGTAGCCTTTGTAGCTGGGTAGATTTAAAGCCTGCATAGGTATGCACCCAGCTTTTGCATTATGTGTATCATTATGATCCATGCAGAGTTGTTAGTCAAGTCTCAATCTCATGGTTTTCTACAATAATTAACTAAAATAAATGCTTGTAGCCACCCAACTCTCAGCTGAAATCTAAATGCCATATCCCTCTTCTTGGTTATCTATGTGTAAAAGCAAATGCAATTTAGAAAAATAAGGTGAATAGTGGCATATTATCACATTCAGTACACAGCAGTTTCCTATTTCAAGTGAAAAAGGATCTGTTCTTTTTAACACCCTCATGTTTACTGGTCTACATTCCATACAAATTGCTCATATGTGAATTAGGGATCTTGAGCTGTGACAGGCTGTGAGGCACAATGAGAGCTCTAGGAGCTGCCTAAAAGTTTAGGAGAGTTATTATACATGTAACAGTATAATCCCTGGGTTTCATTCAGGATTTGGTGTACTTTGGCCTAGAGAAAGGACAGGAATCAGTAATCTTCATATTAGGATCAAATTAACCAGAGGTATGAGGTCATGTAGATGAGAGAGCTCTATTAGAGCACTGAACAATGGTTTTCCCTTGATGGGCAGGTGGAACTCCCCTCCTGCCTGCAGGACATATTCTCAGGTAGGAGAGAACAGAAATGTCTGTTGCTAAAAGTCAGTGGAAGGGTGTGAAATCCCTAGTCTACTAGCTGGTGTAATTACTTTTTTTCCGTAATGCATGAATCCATAAAAAAGTCAGAGACAGAAGTTTAAAACTTTTCCTTTAAAATGGAAAAGGGGTATTTGCTGCATCTGCAGCATGGACAAACACGTGCAGAGCACTGAGGATGATGGGAGCAACCTCTCTGGAGGGCAGAGCTCTGTGACTCCACTTCTGTGTAGGACAGCTTTCTCTTCTCTCCCAAATGGACTCACCAACATGATTCATCTCTACCGAGAGAAATACACATACAGAAACAGCATGATGTTGTTTCAGTCTGCATTTCTCAGGTCTTTCAACCCTCAACACTCTTTTTTTTTTTGCTATGACTGTGAGATAGAGCAGTCCCAGTTCACTTTTTTACAGACATTCACAGAATGTACTTTGATGGCCTTCTTACAGGTGTGATGTTGCTCACTATTTGGATGCTTAGAAATGGACCTTCTGTATTATCTCTGCCTGAGCCTATGGCAATTGGAGCACTGTTGTTATTATACTAGTCCTGTCATTGTAGCTGTGTCTTATCTAAAGGCTTTGTCTATTGTCTAAAGCATCATAAACTAATCCTGTGTATAAAAATCAATAAAGCAGACAACCTCTTCTATGACCCACAAAGGTTTCTTAGCTCATTTATTCACCTGGTAACCATCAATGAACAGGTAACTTTCTGCAGTTCAGTCACTAATGCCACTGCCAGTGTCTACAGACTATAAAATGTTAATCAACATTACATTAAATATTGTTACGTCTGTAGTCAATCATCATATTTACCCTTTAGTCAGATATATCGAGTACATCTTCTAATAAGCAGGAAATTACATGTTTACAGTCTATCAGGATCCCGTTAGGAATCAACAGTTGAGATTAAACCTCATAAGCTGCAGCAAGGCTATAATTGTGATTCTTAAATTTTCATTACATATAGAGCTAATTGTCTACAGTAAATGAATTTTCCCTCTTTTTAGCAATTGCTAAGAATCTGTTATTCTCTTCCAAATAAAGCTGTGAAATTATGTATCTTAAATAAAGATTTTTAATATATTTTAATTTATCAGCTATTAAATTATCTCTTGAATCTTCTACATCTGAATATATTAAACTTTGAATAATGATTTTTACTGATAGAGAAAAAGATCTGTATCAGTGAAGTGCTTATAATAGCATAACAGTCTCTGTATCCATGAGAGTCCTGTATTTTTGCAAAAAGCTGAAACAGACACTGAGCAACAGCTATGAGAACAGCTATGTCTTGCCAGTAAATTCGATATTGCAAAGATGTTCCTATTCTCATTCTTCAGTTGAATTAGCATAGCAGAGAGTAGTGAAGCAGAGAGAAAAAAGCATTTTCTTGATAGGGTTCACAAGTGACACATTTTCTTAGTCCCTTAAATTGCCTGTCAAATTAAAGAGCAAGTCTGAAAACTTCTGTAATTATCTAAACTATTAACTCTATCGAAGACGTACATGTCTTTCCTACTGTGCTAAAGAAGGGCAGTTTCAAATAATTAAGCTTAAAATCTTCCAGGAGATGCAGTTAACAATATACCAGAGCAAGACAGCTACTTACAAACCACTTTAAAAAAAAATTTCAAGCAAAAGCCTGAGGTTGACTTTTAACTGTTCCACTGTGTATAGACTAAACTATTCTGGTCTAAACCTTTAAAACTAACTCCCCCTTCCTGATCATCACACTAAATTAATGATTTTTCAAAGACAAAATCTCTCTAGGTGCAGATTTAATAGCATTTTTTTCTTCCATGACATAAATGTATTAAACTTAGTGTGTATTAAAATACTGATTAGTCAAACACCCAACTATTAGATATGGTATTAATAATGACTAAGGTTTCCAGATATCAGAAGCTGACAGTCACTGTCCCTTCTGCTTGTCAATGAGCATGGACTAAGTACTCTTAAAATAATTTTTAAAATGTTATGCCCTTCCTATAGCTAGAAAATAAATACATTTTTTATTTTCATACCTTTGGTGTGGTTACATTTGCAATTGTAGAATACAACATCATTTCTGCAGTGAACTTTATTGGTCATGAAGGTCTGGGCTTTTGTATAACTTTCAAGTTTTCTCAGACTTGGTTCCTTTTAATTTTTCATTTTTATTTTTAATTTTTAAGTAAATTATTTACTTGCTGGAACAGAATTGCAACCTGACAGATTTTTGGGAATGCTAGAAAAGACAGAAAAGAGTTTCTGTTGGTAAAACCACGTAGTTATAATAGAAAAATTGGTTTATTCAACCTGGAAACTTAAATATATCATGTAGATGGCACCTCATTAAAGTGAGAACTTGAAGAAGTAGCATTCATGAAGAATTATTCATGAAACTTACTTGAGTAATTTTCAGCATCAGTAAAGTCAATGTGGGGAAAGTGTATTAGTAACTGAATTAAAATACTATAAAAAAGATCCTTGTAGATTGTGCAATCAAACGACATGTAAAGTTTTTATTATTATATTAAACACAAATATGATGGCAACTTCCTTGCTAGTTTAAGACTAAATTGTAAAACATGATGTCATTAATCTACATATATGAACCACACTTTTGCAGAGAGGGTCATTTTATTAACAGGATGTCAAGAAAAACAGATATTTTCACTAAAGCAACCCTGTAGCAAACCATCTGTATCAAGATATAGATGTGAATTTGGAATTATAATTTAATTATCTTTTTACTAATGCCAAAAATAACAAATATGCCTGATAAAAAGTTAATGATGATATATAAGTGAAGGTTACCTAATTGCAGCTTCAGTTTAAACAATACCTGAATTACCTACAAAAAAATTTTATGCTTCTTGCTTAAATGGTAGTTGTTTATGAATTTCTGCTTTGATTGCCTTTCTTAAAGCTCAGTAAATTACTGAAGCTCAGAATACATCAAGTGCACAGCATATGTAGCTAAGCCTTCCTTAGCTATTGAAGCACGCAAGGAATTGGTTTTGCTATGAAGAAATGGAAGCATTTTACAAAAAATGACATCTCTGTGGTTATCTGAGTAATGTCATCTTTGTTCTTTCTAATGTAAATAAACACATGTTATTTCAAAGTATGCACATGGCATTTTGAAGTCACTAAAAGACCCAAAGCAAAAATAGTGGGTAGAAGAATATAGCATAGTAAGAAAAATATGTAGTTAAACAGTAATCACAGTGCACTGCACAGTAAAGACAATAAGATAACAAATTTACAAACTGAAGTAAATTGGTTTTGGGTCAATCAAAATGATTTCTTTCCATTTAAATTCAAGTGTTTTTTAAATGAATTGCAAATAAGTAGTAATTCTTCATGGCTTTTTTTCCAAACAAAATTACTGTCAACATTTCACAGAGAAAAAGTCAGGTTTTCAAAAAGGTATACTCTGTCAAAAAGATTGCTTTGTCAAGTATTTTCTCTCTACTGTCTATTGTTTGATTTCCAGGTCCTTACTTGGTTCTCCAATCTTATTTATCGGAACACTTTGACCTATCATGTACTGATACTTATATTTGAATGAATATCGTTCACTGTAGAGGACAGACTCATATTAACACAGTTCATGCAGGAACAAGAGTCTAAGAGTCTCCACTTTCACATACAAAAATTCTGGAGTGCAGAAAAAAAAGTAAGTATTCTGGAGTTTGGGTTTTCCTAGTCTCATGAGGAAATAGAAGAACCAAAGTAGTATGTGAGTTATTTCTTTATATTTCTACCTTGTAAACTCAGAGTTTCATTGCAACTTTGCTCACAAAAGTACAATCTAAAGCTAGCTTTATGTCATGGCTGTGGCTTCCTCAATAGCTTTGGTGACCTCTTCAGATTGATTTCACAGGCAATTCATCCACTACTGTGGGAAAATGTCCACTGTAAAATAGGTTTTTCAGTCCTCCACAGACCCAAACTCCATAATACACTAAGATTACCAGTCACAGTGGTGGAAGTGGTCAACAAAGACAGATGTATAGTGACTCCAAGTTCAGCACTCCATGTTCAGACTTGAAGGAAAGAAGTGATAAGAGACTGTTCTGGAGTCCACCCTCCCATGTGCAAGGATAACTGGGTTACAGTGTGTGATGCTTGGGGTCTTTATTTAGATTATGTGCCTCTACTATACCATTTAATTTCAAATCACAGATAATGAGTTTAAATAATACATATCTAGAAATATGGCTCCTCTGGCTGCTAAAATAGTCACAGGATGTTTGTTGAGAGGCTAAACAGCATAATTTTTTTTACTTCCTCTGAGTAGAGAATGTAGGAAGAAAGTCATACAGGAAGACAAATGGAAGGAGAAATGGAAGTAAGAGATCAAATCAGATTATGAAGAACATACTAATGCTGAAAAATTATGAACTTTAGTGGCCAAGATGCACCATTCTTTACCAATAAGCAAAGACAAATTCTCATTTTTAAAATTCAACATACCCTGGTGTTTAAAGTAGACAAGTAACCATATCCCTTTTCAAAGTTTTCTTTCTGTGACTTGCTTTCCTAAAAATAGTATCCAGCTATCAAAGGTGTACACTCAGTGGCATCCTATCAGAGCATCTTCTCCATTCTCTTTTTCATCATTTGTGCTTATGGCTAGTGGTGTGTTTCCTAAAGTCTGCTGGAATGAAGTTGCCCTTGCCAGCAGCTGTAATTAAAGTTTAATTGACAAGGGAAGCTATTTATACCAATAGATATAGCTCTGCAGATCCAAAGGAGCATTGCAGATTCTTCTATGAGCTTTACTGGGCTTAACTCAGTATGTAGAGTATGACTTTGTAGTAAATCTCTTTAGTCTTCCAGTGAGGTTTATATAATCTGACTGTATAACACATTTTTTTAATTAATGATATAATGCATATTTATCAATGTAATATGAAATAACCTGTTCCATGTAAGTACTCTACCTTCTAAATGTAATTTGTGACCAATTTTATATCTTACAAAAGTGTACAAACACTATTGTCATTTGAAATATGCATTTTTAATGCATCTTTCATGCATTATCTGTCATGTTATTATCATTAACTTTATCTATTTCACATCCATGCAGTTGCTGTCATGAGAATTAAGGATGGTTTTGGAAAATATCCAGCTCTGTATCTCTAGTTCATCTGGGTGCCAAAGGGGAGAACTTAGTCTGCTCACAGTACACAAATACCAATAACACATCTCTTCAGAAATTCTCTCCCCGAATAGAGTCACTGTGGTGGATCTGGGACTATTGTGTTTAATTTTGCTATAATTATTCTGCCTAAAACATTTATTCTAAATTTCTAGGTGAAACATTAGATTTAGGTGTAGTCAAAAAGGACCATCCTCTCAATCATGACTGTCAGGAGCAGTTTTCACCACTTTCTCACTCCAGTGTGGTGTGCTGTCTGTGGTCTATAGACTGTTTACAAAAGTGTGTATCCAACAGGTAGTTCCCATTTCTTTTGTTGAAAGGGAATGGTGAAGATGGATTTGTCCAGGTAGATGGATCCAATCCATTATTAGCGACCTTACCAGCTCTGGAATCATTCACAAATATTGCAGTAAGGCCTTTTTGTTAGCCTACAGACATCTAACTTAGTAGTCTTACGTCGAATGAAGACAAATGGCTCAGATCAAGAGTTAACAACATCAGAGTCGATGCACCTGGAAACCAAGCAACAGGGAGGCCAAGAGCCCAAGCAGAGTGAGAGTGACAAGATGCAAAGGCACAAGGGAAAATGCTGAGGTGGGTACTGACTTCTAATTTTCCCTGTGGATATCTCTTATAGTATGGTGTGATGGTATAAACTGCCAGTCTGCTGAGACTGGGATTGGAACAGGTAATTACTTAGCCACTTTCAAAGTGCTTTCATGACTGTCATGAGACTAGCAGGAAAAGGAAGTAGGCTTGAAGATCATACTTACACTTTGGTATGGTTCAATATGAATCTAATTTGTACTGACCTGGAGATATAAGACATATCTTAAAATCCCAATGAAGAAAGAGAAGAAGATCAGAGTCCTTTGATTTTTCTTCTTGATGTTTTAAGTCCCAACATAAATAAATGTCTCTCAAGATAGACTTCTAAAGAGAAATGTAGGGGTCTATCCAACTGTGTATTTTGCATGTGTACTTTGTCTTGGGATTTTAAAATCTGCTTCATTAGGCCATTCACTTAACTGTACTCTGATACAAAAAGCCACTTTTAGCACTTCATTGGAGACCTAAAATTTGCCTGCTGTTGGTTATTTTAACATAAGGTACTTCAACAAGCAAAGCTTAATAAATATATGTGTGTCCTCAGAACAATGAATGGACATTATTTATATTCTCTATTTCTAAAATTATTTTTAAAATATCTTGTCCTTTATAGTACCCCAAAGGAATCCACTTGTAAAATATATACCACTTTTTATTGCATAGACTGCAATAATCATAAAATAGTTGAATGAAACTAAAATTATGCAAGCGCATAAGTAGAATATTAAACTAAGCTTTGCATTTAGTGAAGGAAGCTGAAAAGGTAAAGATAGTGAAGATTGCTGGTGAGGAAGTATTAAATCACCTGTTAATATGTGAATAGATGATAATGAGGATGAGTTGAAATCTGTCGATACAAACTATAAAAATGTGCATGCAGAGGCAATGTAATTTCAAACTTAAAAATCCCACAGTTACATTTAGTTTTGCCAGGTTAGAATTTGCCCCCTGGTTGAAAGTTGACAAGTAACAGAATGATGATAATAATTTTTTAACTGTCATATTGCACACATCTGGAGTGGCTTTACAGAAAGAAATTGAGACCTAGAGAACTGAAGTGGCTCAATATAACACTTCAATGGCACCCCTTGAAGACTAGTCACATTGTCTGAATCCCAGACCCTGGTTGCTTTCTGGAAGAAGCCAGTTAGAGGCAATACACACTACATTCTCGAACTCTTTGAATGTCTTTCTAAGGGTGTCCAGATGCAATTCTTAGTGAAACTAAAGAAACTCTGTGACTTTATGAATTTTACTTGCAGATTTCAGGTGGGCTGAAAAAAAAGAAGGCTAAAGCATCAAGCCACAGTGAGTAGAAGCAAATACAGTTTCCAATGAGAGTGATTTGGTTTTTTTTGTTGTACTTTTTTCTTGCTGAACATTTTATTCTCCAGAGCTTAACCTCTACATACGCTAATTAGCCTGAAAGAGAGAGAGCACACATTTAATTAGTGTTTGCTGTATCTCTTTTCTCATTTGGTGGTTTCCTGGGTATTATACAGAAATATGAGGTCGGCCAATAAACTTGATGATGCCAAAAAAAGCCAACAACTTATCACTGTTGGACATCTCTCTATCTCTGCTGGCAAAAATCTGTTTCTAGCCTTTCTCAGCACCTTACAGAATATGGGTTACATTTCTGGCAGTGCCAGCCTTCATCACTGCTTCTGCTCCCAGGGTTTTTCCTCCATACAAGGCAGAGAATCACAATCTACTTATCCTTGTTTATTATCATAGAATCATAGAATCATTATGGTTGGAAAGGACCTCCAGGGCCATCAAGTCCAACCTTTATTCTAGCATTTCTCTAACCACTACACCATATCCTCAAGCTCCACATCTAATCGTTCTTTAAACACCTCCAGGAATGGTGACTCCACCACATCCCTGGGCAGCCTGTTCCAGTGCCTAACCACCCTCTCAGTGAAGAATTTCCTCCTAATATCTAATCCAAACCTCCCCTGATGCAACTTGAGTCCATTTCCCCTCGTCCTATCATTATTAATTTGAGAGAAGAGACCAACACCAGTCTTTCTACAACCTCCTTTTAGGTAGTTGTAGAGGGCAATAAGGTCTCCTCTCAGCCTCCTCTTCTCTAGACTAAACAAACCCAGTTTCCTCAGACTCTCTTCATAGGGCATGCTTTCCAGCCCTTTCACCAGGTTTGTTGCCCTCCTCTGCACTCACTCCAGCACCTCGATGTCCCTCCTGTACTGTGGTAACCAAAACTGGACACAGTACTCAAGGTGTGGTCTCACAAGTGCCGAGTATAGGGGTTTGATCACTTCCCTACTCCTACTGTTCACACCATTTCTGATACAGGCTGGGATGCCTTTGGCCTTCTTGGCCACCTGGGCACACTGCTGGCTCATGTTCAGATGGCTATTGACCAACACCCCCAGGTCCTTTTCCACCAGGCAGCTCTCCAGACACTCCTCCCCAAGCCTGTAGCGTTGATGGGGGTTGTTGTGACTGAAGTGCATGACCCAGCACTTGGTTTTGTTAAACTCCATACAATTGAGCTCAGCCCATCTCTCCAGCCTGTCCAGATCCTGCTGCAGAGCCTTCCCACCCTCAAGCAGATCGACACTTGAACTTCATTTTGTGTTGTCTGCAAATTTACTTAGTGTACATTCAATTCCCTCGTCCAGGTCATTGATGAATATATTAAACAAGACAAGTCCCAAAACTGAGCCCTGAGGGACACCGCTTGTGACTGGTCGCCAACTGGATTTTACTCCATTCACCACCACCCTCTGGGCTCGGCCATCCAGCCAGTTTCTAACCCAGCCAAGAGTCCTCCTGTCTATGCCATGACCTGCCAGCTTCTCCAGCAGAATGCTGTGGGAAACGGTGTCAAATGCCTTCCTGAAGTCCAGGTACACAACATCCACCGCCTTGCCCTCATCCACTAGGCGGGCCACCTGATCATAGAAGGAGATCAGGTTGGTTAAACAGGACCTGCCCTTCATGAACCCATGTCGGCTGGGCCTGATCCACCCATTGTCCTGCACTTGCTGTGTGACCACCCTCAAGATGAATTGTTCCATAATCTTTCCCGGGACCAAGGTCAGGCTGACAGGCCTGTAGTTCCCTGGATCATCCTTCCTGCCCTTCTTATAGATGGGTGTCACATTGTCAAGTCTCCAGTCATCTGAGACCTCCCCAGTTGACCAGTATCGCTGATAAATGATGGAGAGAGGCTTGGTAAGTTCCTCTGCCAATTCCCTCAGCACTCTCAGGTGGATCCCATCTGGCCCCATAGACTTGTGGGTTTCCAGCTGGCTTAGAAGATCATTAACTACCACTTCCTGGATTATGAGAGGACTGTTCTGGTCTCCATCCCTATCTTCCAGTTCAGAGGATTGAATGCCATGACGATAACCAGACTGACTATTAAAGACTGAGTCAAAGAAGGCATTAAGTACCTCAGCCTTTTCCTCATCCTTGATAACAATGTTCCCCCTTGCATCCAGTAAGGGATGGAGATTCTCCCTAGTTCTTTTTTTGTTATTAATATATTTGTAAAAACTCTTTTTGTTATCTCTTGCAGTGGTGGCCAGGCTGAGTTCTAGTTGAGCTTTTGCCCCCCTAATATTCTTTCTACACAACCTAACTAAATCCCTGTACCCTTCTTGAGTAGCCTGCCCCTTCTTCCAAAGGTGGTAGACTCTCCTCTTCCTCCTAAGTTCCGCCAGAAGCTCCCCATTTAGCCAGGCCAGTCATTTTCCCCACTGGTTCATCTTACAACACATGGGGACAGCTTGCTCCTGGGCCTTTAAGAGTTCCTTTTTAAAAACAGTCCAGCCTTCCTGGACCCCCTTGCCCTCTAGGACTGTACTCCAAGGGACTTTCTCAACCAGTGTCCTAAACAGGTTGAAGTCTGCCCTTCGGAAGTCCATGGTAATAGTCTTGCTGCTCCCCCTCCTTACTTGGGCAAGAATTCAAAACTCTATCATTTCTCATGTACATTTACATGTAAAACCTGGTTTCTGGCACATATAGCATGCATATGACCACATATTCTATTTTTATATACTTCTGTAAAAGAGTAGCAAAAGACAAATAAATGTATTTATGTAAAACAGATTCAAAGCATGAGTATGGCCTGACTGCAAAATCAAGTTCTCCTCAAAATGTCTAACTTTTATGAGCCAAGGCTAAATATGTTCCTTAAGGGTTTGCCACAAGGGTAGCAATAGCATCATAGTGATATGGGTGATTTCCTTGTTTTTTTTTGTTTTCTTCTGGTTTGTTTTCTTTTATCATAGAAGCTCTCAATAAGAAAAAAAGACAAACCAAACCAACCCAAAACTGTTAAGTTTCATTGCCTTGATGGTTTAGTTAGGACAGCCTTATATACTCCAGGAAAGCATAATGGAGACAAATTGTGACTGTTCTTTTTTGAGTACAGCTTTTTCATAACAATTCCTTCCCTTTTCCAGGTGTATCTGGTTATGGAAAATATAGATGAAACCACTGATATTATCAAGGAGTTAATACTAACATCAGGGCTATTGAGCATGTGACAGAGGACATCACAACTCTTGCTTTAAGATTTATTTTGGAAATACTGTAGGAGGAAGAGTGACTGTCTGATGATACGACTTTTGGCTGAGGACCAGAAGCAATGCACCACATGTAAGAGTTCCTTGCAACTATAACTGTACTGCCTTTCCTATTCAAGATAGCTCATACACTGCATATTACAATATGCCATGTAGCGGGCTCCAGGGTGAGAATTCCTCCTAAGATACCTGAGTAGATGTTAACCTTCAATACAATTTCTAGAGATTAACCTTTCTCCCATGATTCAAGAAGTAACAGCTCCCCTGCTCTTGAACTAGAATCATTGAGGGATTGCTTTGTTAGGCCTATATGACTGCAAAACTGATAGAGTATTCTTTTCAGATAAAAGTCATTTGTAAAGACCATGCTTTGCTTATAAATGACTACTTACTATTACAGAATTAAAACCTCAGCTTTTTGATTGTTTGAAAAAAATATTGTGTTTCCACCATTTCTCTGCATCATTTACAAGTTCCAGTGATGTCCTCCAGGGCAGGATTTTCTGAAGTAAAATGCCAATAAAAAAAGAAGTATCCTCTGATGTTAAAACTAAAAATTGGTAATTCACATAAGCACCTTCTGGGAAATGCTGTGTTTGTGCATTGTTTTCCCCTGTGTTTGCAAACGCTTTGTTTGCTTTCAAGATTAGCTCATGTTATATAGTTGATTAGTTTGCTTGGTTACATTCAAGATAAGATTTAATAAATTGAAATCAAAACAAAACTAAAAAGTAGAAAACATAACAAAAGCCAATAAGGATTTGCAGCATTCTTCATACTCTACTATCAGGAAAGGATGTACTTCGGAAATAGACAAGATTTGCTTTTCTTGCCAGACACAGTCATAGATCTAGGCACCACAGAGACTTCTCTGCTTGTTCTTAGAGTTCAGGTGGTCCCACAGAGAAACAAGTATCCCCCTATTAATAGCACATTCATAGTAAGTCAACCTTTCAGACTGTCAGTCTTTATTAACATTACATTATATTTTATTTTACAGCACCTCATCACCCAGGTCCTAATGCTTCCCCCCAGAAGAGGCAGAGCACACACACATACTCACAGCCCTTCAAGGAGATACAGCAGATCTGGCAAGGATGGGATTCCCTCCTGGAAGTGATACATACCCCAGGCAGATGGGCAGGGTGGCTGCACCAATGCACACTTTACTAGATCACACTGCCCCCCAGTGCTTTCAGTGGTGTTAAAATATCTTCCCATTTTTAGCACTGAGGTGAAAATTACTTCGTCAAGCAGCCAGTTACAGGATGATATTGTTTGCTTGTAAAATGCCTGGATCTATATCAGACACAGTCTAGACTAAAGTAAAGCAAAGTTTTGCAAGTTGTAAGTACATTGATGCAACAAATAGCCAACAAAACTTAAGCTACATTGCATGTGCCTTATCATATCCTTTCTGCAGCCTTCCAATCATACTTTCTAGTTTGTTCAGAAAGTCCCTGGAGAATTAGGTTCCAGGGAGAGAGAGGAAAATGAGGAAATGAGATTAGGAGTGGGAAAAATGGCAACGCAAATTTCTGTTTCCTTTTTCTAGTTGAAGTGAAGAATTTGGGATAGATCCCACTCCTATCAATACCAACAACAAAATGTCCATTTACTTTAATAAGAACATGGTTGATTTGCTTTAGTTGCATGTTTTCTTATATTCTAAGTTCATCTTGTGTCTGTCTAGAAAGTTTGGGTTTAGTTTCAAGTATTGATAATAACTTTCACACTACTAATTTACTTCAGAGAAATCCCTTTCAATCCTATATTCTTACAAGAGTCAGGCTGACTGAAAGCAAAACCCACTCTCAGGGATCAAGCTGTAGTACATTACTAAGGCATATTCCTTCTATTTTCAAGCTGCTTAATTAAGAAGAAAAGGATTTAGCAGGTGATCTAGGACAACTATATCTGTTGCTGCCTTACACTTACCATTGACTCCATGAACTAACAGGAATGGGTTTGTGCATAGGTTGAATTCAAAGGAGTGAACATTACAACATACTTGATCAGATCAGATTTTGCGGAAAATGTCAAAGAGAAACCAGCCTAATTGTGAAGACACAGCACATTAGACAAACAAATCTAGCGTGGTTGATGGGTAAAGGTTAGGAGTTTTTCTAACAGTCAAGTAAATCAAAGAAAATCTCATTTATTGCAGTAATAAAGTGAATATAAATGCAGACTTTTAATTATTCCTTTAGATACTTTTTTTAGACATAGGTAGATACAGAGAGAGATATATAAAAAGATAGAGAGACAGAAGATATTTTGACATGGCTGTTGGGAATCAGTTAGGGGAAGTTAAAGATGCTTAGGTGAGTTCCTTTTTGAAAGATCTGCTCAAGTTGATGAATTGTCAAGTGCCAGTTCTTAGTCTATTTTTTGTTGTTGTTTGTTTGCTTTTCACTAACAATGCAAGCAAGGGTTACAACTTGTCTATGCTTTTTAGATGCAATTTAGAGAGAAAGTGCCTTTATATGAGTGTATTTGTACTGTTGGTCCTTATATTTCTGCATGCTGGTATGCTTTGAACTTGTTATCCATAAAGCCAGTGACCAATTTCAACCTAATCCAACAGACCATTCTGAAAATAGATGAACAAACACTTCTAATTTCTCTGTCTTTACCTCATGCTTATTAGTTTGTGCCTCAGGGCACAAAACCCTAGCAATCTAGGCTGCTGCTGTTTCAGGGCTCTTAGAGTTACTTTCTGCAGTGTTACACAGTAATGCTGAGCTTGAAATCAAAAATACAGTTCCAGGTCTTGCCAAGATGGCACAAGTTAAACTAACCAACATTTCCACTTTCTTTCCTCATTTACTTCTTCTGTCTAAACTACTGGTGACACAGATCAAGAAAAGAGCCCTCTCAAAAGTAAGCAATGACATTTCCCTTCACTTTGCAAAATAAATATCAAAGCTGTGTCCTGACTACTGGATGGTCATGACATTTCTTCTGACAAGCCGTTCTTGTTTTGCAACACAGGGTTTATTTATACACATTGGGATAAGTGAGAGGCAAGGAAAATCAAAAGAAAGCTAGTCCCTTTATTTTTGGTAAAATTTTTACATTCAGGTGATCAAACTTTCAACAGGATATTCACTTGTTCATCTGGTAATGTAGTTTTATCAATACAGAGAAAATATCTGAAGGAGGACACAATATAGGTATTTCTGAGCAGCAGTTTTACTTACAGATTTGCATAATCAGAACACAAACTTCTCTGACATGTAGGAAAACTCAAACCCAAAGTTTGGGTCTTCTTTGGGATATTCTGGACTTCTGCAGGATCTCTGTCCTCAACGTATTTCCTCTGACATGTACAGGAGGCAGCAAAAAAGAAATCTGTCAGGAGAGCTTCTGTCCTCATCTCACAATTAAGATTTCTTTCAGAAGACAATCAAAGGACTGTCACCAGTGTCCTTGGAGAACATTTGTGTACATCCACAGCACAGGTCTGTAAGTAGTACTGTGTCTGTTCTTCATTTTGACCTATACAATTGTTTCTTTTCTTAGACGTGGTCTTAGATTTTTCAAAACTAATGAAGAAAATTCCAGTGGTAGAAAACATTTAACACATGTTCGCCTGGAGCAACTATAGCTTATGGTGAGTGGCTACCAGTCATTGGAATCAAATGAGTCCTTCAGGCAACAAAGAGGCCTAAAGTACTCTCCTTCAGTGAGCAGCAATCACTGCTCCACACTCTTGTGACGAAAACCAGGAAAAAGAAAAACAACCTAACTTCTGAAATACTGAATTAACTGGAGCAGGAAAATGAATCTTCTACTTGATGAAGACAAGGAGTGCTGGAAACTGTGAACACATCACAAGGAGAAGGCAGAAAAGGAGGAACAAACCACAGATAAGATTGACATTGTGGGAAATTACCCTATTTGTAAAATAAAAATAATAATATGTATGAAAAGAAGCAGAAATAATTCTGTAAACATAATGATGAACTAGCAAATAAGCAATAAATTCAGCTACAAAGAGCCAATTCTGTCTTCTATTCTGATCCAATGTTGAAAACCTTTCCAGTAAAGTATGCAACAAAGTATTCTCTTGTGAAAGCACCTAGCATATCCTCTAAAATGACCTGTCTCTAAAACAGAGAGATAGAGTAAATATATTTATTAGGCCCAGCGAGCATGGATTCAAAAAAAGCAGGTCCTACTTGGCCAGCATGATATTCTATGTCCAGGTGACCTGCCTAGTGGATGTGGGAAAGGCTGTGGACATTGTCTGCCTGGACTTGAGTAAAGCCTTTGACACCGTCTCCCACAGCATTCACCTAGAAAAGCTGGTGGCTCTTGGCACAGACGGGTGTACTCTTCACTGGGTTAAAAACTGACTGGACAGCCAGGCCCAGAGAGTTGTGGTGAATGGAGTTAAATCCAGTTGGCATCTGGTCATCAGTGGGGTCCCCCAGGGGTCTGTTTTGGGGCTGGTCTTGTTCAATATCTTTATCAACAATCTAAATGAGGGGCTTGAGTGCTTCTTCAGCAAGTTAGCAGACCACACCAAATTGGGCAGGAGTGTTGATCTGCTTGAGGGTAGGAAAGTTCTGCAGAGGGATCTGGACAGCTTGAATCAATGGCCCAAGGCCCATTATATGAGGTGTAACAAGACCAAGTGCCAGGTCCTGCATTTCGATTAGAACAACCCCATGTAATGCTACAGGCTTGGGGAAGAGTGGCTGGAAAGCTGCCCAGCAGAACAGAACCTGGGGGTTCTGGGTGACACCTAGTTGAACGTGAGCCATCAGTGTGCCTAGGTGGCCAATAAAGCCAACAACATCCTGGTTTATATCAGAAATAGGGTGGCCAGCAGGAGAAAGGAAGTGATTGTGCCCCTGTACTCAGCACTGGTGAAGATGTACCCTGAGTACTGTCTTCAGTTCAGGGCCCAGCACTACAAGAAAGACATTGAGTTGCTGGAGTGAGTTCAAAGAAGGGCAAGGAAGCTGGTGAAGGGTCTGGAGAACAAGTCCTATGAGGAGACGCTGAGGGAATTTGGATTGTTTCATTTGGAGAAAAGGATGTTGAGGGGAGACCTTACCATTCTCTACAGCTACCTAAAGGGAGGTTGTAGTGAGGTGGGTGCAGCCTTTTCTCTCAAGTAAATAATGACAGGCCTAGAGGAAATGGCCTGAAGTTGCAGCAGGGGAAGTTTAGACTACATATTAAGAAGAATTCCCTTAATGAGAGAGTAGTTAGGTGCTGTAACGGACTGCATAGGGAGGTGATGGAATCTCCATCTCTGGAGACATTCAAAACATGCTTGAATGCATTCATTTGCAACTTGCTCTAGGTGAACCTGCTCTGGCAGGAGGTTTGGACTAAATGATTTCCAGGGGTCCCTTCTAACCCCTATCATTCTGTGATTTTGCGATTCTGTGAGAGGAAAATTTCTTCACACATTATGCTGTTTTTTGTAGGAGGACTCTCACAATAGCCTTGGAATTGCCATTCCTCAGAGTCAAATTATAGAATGTTTGATTTAATTCTTGCATGTACTAAAAAAGAGAGGGTTGAGTGCAGGAAGATCAAAGTGCCTGTGTTACTAGTATAGTATCTGACTTCTTTCTACTGTTTCTTTAAATTATAATAATCCATTTAAACTTCTTTCATCAGTGACATCTGATTAAAACCTCACAGTACCACATCAAATTTAAAGATGTGTAAACTCACACCCTAATAGTTTCAAGGTTAGATTTTGCCATTTGTGCTGGTGTTGAAAATTCTACTATTCTCAGATGATTTTATCAGATCTGCTAAACCACTGAGAGGTGCTGCATGAATGACAAAAATCTTTATTTAAATAGCTTGGAAAAAGGAATGCAAACTCTCAATTCCCGTTTCTTTACCAGAAACACTAGTCCATGTGCCGTACATTCAGTTCAACATTGCAAATACTTCTAAATTAGTCTCTTGTGAGGTTCATACATTTGATTCTTTGGGACACTGACAAATCAAATTGTAAACTTTGCATTTAGCCTGCACTTTCTATTGCACTTATTTCACTTTCTATTTTTTTAATAAATTTTGCTTAAACAAATTTTGACGTCTCCTTACTAATAGCTTCTTGAAGTTTTAGTTGCAAAGAATTTTTGCCTCCTCTCAGAAGTCTTGCCACCATACAAGTTGCATTCCTCTTTCCTTCTATTTCGGTGCATGAAGAATGCTCAGAATAAATTGTATTTACTCAATTATCACATAGTGTGACTACACAGAAAATCCTATTATCATAAAAGGATATCAGATTTCAGCAGGGCAATTGCAGAAAAGAATGTGAAAAGACAAGGGGGTTCATAAAGGTAGGTGAAACAATCCTATTTTCTAACTTCATGTAATTTTCTTGTACTTTGTGTTCTCTCTGAAACCCAGACAGCATTTTTTTTTCTTATGAAGACTCAAGGAAATTGTAGAAAGAGCATCATTACTTAGACTCATGCTAACTAGCTAAGTTTTGACTCACTTCCTTAGAAGCAAATAAGTTGCCACTTCAATTGAAAAAAAAAGGTGCTGACAGGTAATTTTATTAATTGCCTTCGGAGAAGTTAAACTGCTCATGAATATTTGTTGTAAGTTCTATTTTATTTCAGTCCATAAGGTATAGGACATGCTATTACCTGGACCTGAACAAAGCCTTTGACACTGTCCCGCATGACATTCTGGTCTCCAAGATGGTGAAATAGGGATTTGATGAATGGACAATTCAGCCACTCACAAAGAGTGGTTGTCAATGGGTCAGTATCCAAGTGAAGACCAGTGACAAGTGACGAGTCCCTCAAGGATCAGTACTGGGACCAGTCTTGTTTAACATCTTTGTCAGTGACATGGACAGTGTCATTGGGTTCACCCTCAGCAAGTTTGCCAAACTGTATGGTGTGGCTGACATGCTGGAGGGAAGGGATGCCATTCATAGGGACCTTGACAGGATGGAGAGGTGAGTCCATGCCAACCTCGTGAAGTTCAACAAGGCCAAATGCAAGGTCCTCCATCTGGGTTGGATCAATCCCAAGCACCAACATAGGGCAGTGCCTGGCTTGAGAGCAGCCCTGAAGAAAAGGACTTGGGAGTACTGTGGATGAGAAACTCAACATGAGTCATCAGTGTGCTCTTGCAGCGCAGAGAGCCAATCATATCCCGGGCTGCATCAAGAGAAGCATGGCCAGCAGGTCAAGGAAGGTGATTCTCCCCCTCTACTCCACTCTCGTGAGACCTCACATGGAGTACTGCATCCAATTCTGGAGCCCCTATCACAAGAAGGATATGGATATGTTGTAACATGTCCAGAGAAGGCCCACGAGGATGATCAGAGGGCTGGAGCACCTCTTCTATGGGGACAGACTGAGAGAGCTGGGGTTGTTCAGTCTGGAGAAGAGAAGGCTCCGGGGAGACCTTATTGTGGCCTTCAAATATCTGAAGGAGGCCTACAAGAAAGCTGGGAAGGGACTTTTTAGGATGTAGGACAGTGATAGGACTAGAGGGAATGGATTAAAAGTAGAGATGGGTCGATCCAGATTAGACATTAGGAAGAATTTCTTCACCATGAGGGTGGTGAGACACTGGAACAAGTTGCCCAGAGAGATGTGCAACCTGAAACTCCTGTTAGCTTATACAAGTGTACTGCAGTCCTTATCATCATAGGTACCTTTTTGTAACCCTTTGTTAGAAATAAATTGGAAATGCTTCAAAGTCTTCTGCCACTGAAAAATACGTAAGAACATTCTTTTTGTGCCTCAGACCTTCAGAATTTTCAGTTCTTCAGACTTAAATCTCATCTTTCTGATTGAGAGCACAACTTCACCTCAGTGAAGAAAAAGCTTCTTCACAGTCCCCATAGTAGGCTCCAATATTTATTTGAAAACTGCAGTAAAAACTAAGGCAGCTAGACATTACTGTGCTCCATGATCATGCTTCCTGCCTGGTCATTTCCACTGTGAACATATTCTTAGTTTTCCTACATAAAGTATGGCTTAATACTCTAACTCTGAAATTATGCATGTTTTCATTCCAGAAAAGACATAAAAAATTATAACATGCTGGCATGTCACTGTTATAAAGAAAATACTAGAAGAATGTGTAAAGATACATCTCAGAATCACAGAATCACCAAATAACTTGGACTGAGAGGAACATCAAGAGTTTTGTATTCCAACATCCTGCCCAAAGCAAGATCAGCTTTGAAGTCAAACCAGGTTGAGCAGGACATTATCCATTTGTGTCTTGAAAGTCCCCCAAGGACAGAGACTGCACAGCTTCTCTAGACAGCCTCTACCACTGCTTGGCTTTCCTCAGGATCCAAGTCTGCTCTGAGAATTTCACAGCAGTGTAGACAAAAAAAAGAGGAAGATAACTATACAAGTCCTATCATGTTTCATGTGCCTCTGTACCATTCTCCCCACGACCAAGAGCATGCTGCTCCTACAATGCCAAGCAGCTACATCTCCAGCTCATGGAGATAATTTGTCTGTGTGTCAGTCCAGACACTGATGGTATCCAAATTCCAGCTCTGATAGCTTTTTCATGGCTCAACAAGAAAGAAGATATCCTACCAGGAAAAACTATGGAGCTTGTTTGGCAAAGATTTTACAGCATATGGGTGAGACAAAAGAGGGCACAGCTGGTACCCATTTTCTGTAGTGGAATTTAGTATTCAACAGTATGGCAAATATTGGTAGAAAGAATAATTCAAAATTCAGTTTAATATCAAACAGATAGATGTCACACATTTGGGTCGATATACTTGCTTCAGACTTAGAATACAACCCAAATTTTTATTCTCCATTAGAAAACTGCCCCAGAGGCATTTTTTCTTTGGTTTTGGTTCTACATATGGCAATTTATAATATTCATATACTGCTATAGAACAACACTATTGCTTCCTGTACAACAGAAAATTAAATAGACCTAAAATTTAATCCAGTGTATTTTCTTAACTCTAAATGAGACTAGCAATATTTCCCTATGAAAGAATTCACACTAAAGTATGCTTTTTGGTTCAAAGAATGATGCTTAAAAGTATGTAAAGGATAATGTCTCAGGGCTTCTCTCTCTTTTTCTTTTTTTTTTTTTTCCTCTGTGTGTGTGTATTTACACAGAAATATGATTATTTTTCACAGACATGAAAATTATATTTTTGTGTTACTGTGATGACTGATTGTTTCCAAGTAACATATGCCACAGCTTGGGACCAAAAAGGTAGTGGGGCTGTATATAATCTTCTGAGAGCAGACAGATGGAGAACAGATTATCTAGTAAAGTAACTCTCATTCCTCCACTAAAGTCCATTTACATATTTTCTAGCTTCCCTGAATAAGCCTATCTAGTTTTTACATGATTATCTTTCCCACAAGCTACCCAGCCTATTTGAGAAAGGTAAAACACATTTTAAGTAACATTGCTTCAGTACTAACAAATGCAGAAACATCCTCTGCAGAATCATATGTGGAACATACATATTCTGGCTATTATGGGAGAATTTAACTAATTGGAGAAATAAGAACAGTTCTGTGATGATGAAGATCAGCACACATTTAAGGAAGGATTATAGATATTCAGCAATAACAATCAGCTCCAGACTTCCACAGAAGCCAGCTGAGGTGGAAGAAATTTCAAACAGCTGAAACCTGCTTATATTTATTGCTACTATGCAGGTAGGAAGTATGTGTTTGCCTTCAAAATCTTATTATTTTCAATCTTTTGACTTCTGAAAAAGACTACTCTTCACTCCTTCACACTGTGGAGGTCAATCTGTGTTGCCACACAAGGGCTTCCCCTGCACCACCACCAGGCCACTTTTCCAGATGCCAGGTTGATTTCACTGTGGGTTTGCTGATTACTGTTGATTTACAATAGTGCAGTTTGATATATAGCATATGATGCTGTCATTTGTCCAGGGTGGCTGCAATCTCATGTTCGTAGGTCTCAATTGTGCACCATCTCCAGTCTTGAGAGAGCTCTTCCTCCTCACTGGGAAAGCAGCCTGCAAGAGACTGCAATATCTCTGCTATGCCAGTTTTGCTCTGAATTCTCACTGCTTTCAAATCTCTCTTCTGACCTGCAAGAGGCAAAATGCTCCTTCTACCCTGGAAGTTGTCTCTTGGGCAAAATGAAACCTGCGGAGAGATGGGGCATTAACTCTTGCTCTGCAGGAGAGTATAAGCAGACATCATCATTAATTTCTCTAGCATAGGTTTTTTTCATTGGCTACATGTAAAACTGAAGTGTACCTAAACCAATTCACATTGCCTGCAAAAGACCCTCAGAAAGGCTTGTGTAGGAGGAAAACACCATTTGTGCCTTGCCACATATGTAAATTACAAATGCAGAATGGTGAAATACAATATTTTAAGACATTAATAGTGGGTTTCTTGTGATTAAAGAAATGTGCTAAGTTCCAGAGTTTGTTAACTAAATCTCCCACTTTAATATATTATTATGTTAATGCAGAATTACTCATATTGTGCAGCCAAAGGAGGCACACTCAATTTTATATATATATTTTTAGAAAAATCAACATTATATAGTCAAATATATCACTAACATGCATGTACTCCTATATTATGCCCTCAGTACTCCCAATTATTGTAACTAATTACCCTGTGGAAGGTTTATTGTTTCATATTTTTCTCTTAAACAGAAGACACTTTCAATTAAGTTCCAGAAAAGTTGGAATGCAAATGAAAGTGATTTCATTCCTAGTACATAAAGAGTTAACCACAGCTTTGGAGACAGATAAAGGGTTTTAAGATGAGTTATAAGGAGAACATGTGTGGGAATACTGGCTTTCTCTTCTAAAGAGTGGGAAGGGTTTTTGCGTAGTGCTTTCGACTCCACATTGCCTTGTTTGGTTCAGTGCTGGTGAGGATTTTTGTTTATGAAAAAGCCCTTTCAGCTCAGTGCTGTGGTCTATTCCTGGACCAGGAAGCCCACTGACTTGATAGGTTGTGACAGCAGAGGAGAGAAATCTCTGATTTAAAGGCATGAACATAGATACTCCTGAACTCCACTTGCAACCTGTGCCGCTGCTTGGTCTTCATATTTTGCCTTACAGCCTTCCATTGAAACATACCTCTGAGTGTGAACTGCAGAAACACACTCCAAGATTAAAATTCCATTTATGTGACTATGGGGATGATGTTTAAGCCACTATTTCCTGAAAGTTCAATCAGTGACACAGATTACTTGTGAGTTTCTGCAGTGATTTGAAATATCTCAGCTTTTCTTTTTTCTTTTTTTTTTTTTTCTTCAGTTGTTTATAGGGGTATTAAGACTGCCACAAACTTAAGAAAATTGGTAGCTAGGTGTATTAATCGAATCACCCACAAGTTATAGGCACATTCTGTGAATGGACACACTAGTTAACACACATTTGTGTGGGTGCAGTTCACTACTCCACAATAGGGACCATATTCACTTATTCTTCTGTACATACATGGATTAGAATTTTTTTTTTGCAGAGAAGGATTTCTTCTTTTAGGTTCTCTACAGCCTGATGCTATAAGCACCTTCTAAAGTTGCTATTGTTTTGGCAGTGCTATAGCAAGGGCAGGTAGATGTTGTCACTGCAAACTTGGCCTTCAACAAAGGAAATGTGGTTTGGCCACAGCTAGAATTTGATACTGTGGAGAGAGTTCAGACACCTAAGCAGTCGAAAAAAGTGAAAAACTCCTGTGGCTAGAGTAATGTTTTCCTAATTAGCATCTTGAGGAGATCTCAGAATGGCAGGTTTTCATCATCGTTTTCCAGGAAAGGGTTTAAGTAACCCATAAATGACACAAAGCCCAAAATAAGAATTTTCATAGTCATAAGTTTTGGTGTACATAGAAAAAGCCAAATTTTACAAGGAAAAAAAAAAAAAAATTACTTGGGCAATGTGTAGAAACCTAAGGTCACAGGGAAAGATAAGTGGCAAGGATCAATCTGACAGAGGCTTTCACTGCAGTGCTCATGCAGGTCTTGTCCACAGTGCATGAAACAGAAAGGAAATTGAAGATAAGGAAGAACGGTAATTTTTGATTCTGTTCATCTTGTAGATATCTCATCACCAGCTAAAAGAAATGATAAATTCATCCCACGCTGATCCTTTGCATCTCTTGGGGTTAGTACAAAATCAAACTTTTATACACAATTGTAAAAATATGCGGGATTTGGGAGCAGCTCTCTCAAAAGTAACCACAACTGGTAAATGAAGTACTGAGAAGGGTCACAGACACAGATATTTTAGCTTCTGTATTACAAATTTTGATCTATTTTGCCATCCTTACAGTTTGCAGGAGTCTGAGCTGTTGTGTTTAGTAAACTTGGAAGGCCCTTTACAGAAATTCTAATATCGTATTTAAAAAGTTAGCCAGTTCTTTTATCTAAATTAGTATGAGTCCATATGTAATTTTAATTTTTTTTTCTAATTTTGTAAGTTTACGACCAACCTAATACCAGCAAGTAATTCTGGTTAAAACATCCATAAATCAAAGTAACAGAAATAAGTATATATCTAGGATCTATTTTGATCTGGCATCTGCAGATACAAGAAGACATTCTTTAGGTCATCAAGCATGTTATGTAAATGTCTCCTATTATAGTTGCATATAGCATCCATACATTTACACACTAGCATTAATTGGACAATATTGTATGTGAATCTGAGCACATGTGTAGCATCTTCAAGCCTGGGCTTTTGTCCTTTTCCACTGTATTTTCTCCCACTTCAGATACTGCTTATTATCTTTGATCTCAGTCATTTGTGACAATTAAAATATATAAATTAATCCTTTAATTTTCTGGGTGCCCTGTCTTACTTTTATTTGTCCTTAACAGCTGCCTTTACCAAAACAAGTGCTTTGGCATCATCCAACAACAGCTTACACAATATATTCATATATCCTCATAGATCAAGAATGATTTTGAGTGAAAAATATTACTCTTTAACATGTAAAATCCCCACATATTAACTTTTCATTTTTAGAGCATGCTAGTACTGCAGATCATACTGCAAGAGAGAAATATGTATTGATTGTGAAGAAGTTATCTTAGGTGCTGGAAGATGTCAAATAGCATTATGAAACTGGGGAAATACTTATTCTGCTGAGAAATAGGATGCCTAAACTATTGCTGCCTCTGCTAAATGTCTATATTCAGTCTTACAGAGCTACTATTCTTGGTGTACTGTTAAGAATGTTCTTTCTTATTGAGAAAGACAATAAAAAATGGCAGAATTTCTATGTGTTTATTATAACATTTTTCCTCTCCCTACTTGAGTAACCTTCAAATTCTGTTAACTTACTGAAAGTTAAATTTCTGAGAGCTTTGTGTTTTGTGGGTTTTTTTGGTTTGATTTGGTTGGCTGTTTTTTAATACAGAAGGGGGGTAACATGCAAACTTGATGAAATAGAGGTATGCTAAAGAAAAACACCTCACTTTGAAAGCTGAAAGGATATTTTTTTCTCTTTATGTCTTGATGTTATTCCCTTATTTAATACTTGAAATGCTTTATAGTAGAGGTTGTACAGTGAACAGTCCAACACAAAAATCAGTTATTATTTCACTTTGACATGAAATACTGTTCTTTTTTTCTACTTTTGTTCTAGATGAAGTAGTATCACTGATGGACTCTTCTGGGGACCTATAGTGGAAAGGTCTTATCGTTATGAGTTGTAAATAAGCTTTAAAGCTTTTTTAGAGGTTTTTCCTTTTCTTCAGTACTCTGAAGTTAGACACATGATATTCCACTGCCAAATTCTTCTTTGCTAAAAAATCCTGAGAGACAGAAAACACCATCAGAAACATGTGAAAGGCAGGGATTTTCTTTTTTTCGCTGTGAAGGCATCTTGGCTTGAAATGAATTCCAGATCAGACAGCTATATTTTGGCAGGTATACTTTCACTCGATAAGAATTCCACACACCCCCCGGACAAAATACACTCCATACAGCAAACTATATCTTGCATCTTGAATGTTTTAACATGTCTAAAGTATTTTGAAGAGAAACAGCTAAATTCTGTATTCTCTCTCATATGTGTTTATTACAATTTACATTCAGATTTCAGTACATTTAATTGTTAGTAATGCATAGGGATTTTCATTGCTTTCCACAACAGTCAGGTGTACCATGGGGCAGCAGGGTCAGTAAAGGGTTGTTACTGCCTCACTGATGCTGCCTGTTCAGGCAGGAGTGGATCTGGCTGCTCCAGGGTCTCTTGTCCACCCTCAGCCCCTTCACCTCGTGGGGTTCAGCAGGTCACTTCAGCACATGTTGAGGCTTCAACATATGATACAATACATGACTCACTCTCAGTGCTGTCTATAAGCATAAGGGCTCACCTGAGCCTTAACCTTTTGGCTCTTATACAACAGCATATCATTAATACTAAAACTGTCATCTGCTACATACCCTGAGAGGAACACTATGTAAAATACAGAATAGAGATAGAAATAAGGCAGGCCCAGGATCTTCTTTTTAAGTTTTTCTTAATATAACTCCCACTTCAGCAAGCTCCCACAGGAATTGCGATTCCTTTGCTAATCCTGAAAAAAGATGCTATTTATGAATATTATCCATTGATTAGAAGAGAGTGTAAATGACATGTGAATTGGTTTCTTCCTGGCTCACAAGATCACCCTGAAGCAGGTTTTAGAATGTTATGAATCATTTCATCAGCACAATATCCATTTGTTGACTCCTGTGAGGGTTTTGTGTTTTGGGTATTTTTTAGTGTGTTTTATTTTCTCTGGCATAGAGATGCTGGAAATGAATGGACCATTTCTGTATTACACTGTTGTTGTATCAGTAGAAAGTAAATATGATTGATATTTATTTTAAAATGAGAAAGACAGGAAAGAAGAAAGCAAAGCATAATAGATCTCAGATATTTTTCTTTTTTTTTTTTTTTTTGTAGAAGGAAAGGAAAGTATCTTCCTGTATTTATCTAACTTAAGGTCTGTTTACAAGAGTAGTTGAAATATTTGGTGTTCTTGAAAGGTAACTCATTAATGATGATATACTTTCTGCATCATGTTGAAAAATTAGTCACATCAAGGCCATTAACTTGAGATATTTCACTTCCCATAAAGTAAAAAAGCAGTTCAGAAAGGAAGGCAAGTTTCTCTGGTTTACTGAGGAAGAAAGGTAGGGAAGGAAAGGAAGAAAAAGAGAACGTGTAAAGTCCTGCATTCACCTTAGTACAAGCTCTTTCAATTTGCTCTGAGCTTCACCAGGCAATAAATGAGAAGTGGCAGGGTTCATCAGCAATTTCCCTTGGAGGCATAATCTGAAAACAGAATATGTGCTAAGTAAATGTTAATAGTTCTAATAAAATCCTAATATCTTGAATTATCAGGAAAGAACTGGAGAAAGTGGATTAATTTTTATTTTATCTTCATTTTCTAATTTGTTTTATTATAACATTTCAGTGTCAGACACTGACATTACTTGGTTATTAAATATAGTCTGCATTTCCAGACCCTCCCTACATGCCAGGCCCTGTCCCTTGGCAGGCAGGAATAGGAGCTACCCCATCTCCAGAACTTCATCTGAAGGCTCCAGTACCTGTTTTCTTCCTTTTCTAAGGAATCTCTCTTTTTTTTTTTTTTTTTTTTTTCCCCAAGTATCTTTTGAGAGAACAAACAGATGGGTCTTTAATATGCATGTAGAGCACCTGGTTTTGGGTATATCTGCCTTCCTGTTTTTAAATATAAGTAAGATGTTTTGAAATAAATATATAAATTATTAAAAACAAATAAACACGAATTTTGTTGCAGATTCATTGGTTTTGCTTCTAATAAGATTGTAAGAATTATCAAATAACCTTTTGACTTCAAGACACCTTTCAAATTACTATAAATTTTACTTTATATTGTTATTTATTGATCATAATGAAAAAAGGGAGAAACTGCTTTCTTCATTTTTTAATAAGAAGTATTACTTCATCATTTTATATGTTCCTTTAAATTGTCTCAACAGATATATGCAGGTAGCGCAACTGATGTCAAGAAATGATAACATAACATGCTGGTTTGGAAGAGAAGCATGATAGCATGTGATTAATTTTTCCACAGGAAGAAGTATCTGATTAGGTACCTTGGTAGTGACTCTACCCAGTGGGGTGTACTAAGCCACTGAGAAGAAATCTGTGAAAAATAATTTGGATTTTTATGTAGTCTCAGTTGGCTGATGTACGGGAAGCTTTCTTTGTCATCTGCACCTAAGGCAGAGATGTAAAATGTGTACAGATATTTATATATGCACATACGTACATGCAAAATAGTTTGCAAAAGTGTTTTCTAATATGTAATCTATCAATTTTGTTCATCTTCATGTAATATTTTGAAATAATACTGAGGGTCGTGCATTGAGAAACCATCACCATTTTGCTGTGGTGGGTCTCACACTTCCCTGAGCTGTCAGCAGACCTTCAAAAGTGGATGGAAAAGCCTGTGGACAAATGAAATGCCTATGTTTTGCAGGAGATGGGTCCTGATGGTTTCAGCCAGACACCTGGCAATGCTTGCACTGATGCCAGAGGGGCAGGCACAGAGATGTGGGGAGGAGATGTGATATGTGCCCCAACCTCAGCTGTCCCCACTCTGAGCCAAACCTTTCCATTGACAATGTTAGTGGGCTCTGGATCCTCCTCAATTTCAAAGCTGCTGGGGAGTGGTCTGCTCTCTGCCTGTAATAGCTTGCTTCATTTCAGAGTAGTTTTAAGTGTCATGGAAAATTATGCAGCTGCACATACACACCAAAACCCCTCCAGAATTCATTCAGTTGTGCCTCTGCTCAACAATTACCAGCTCACAACCATCATAACCATAGCAAAAGCAGCAGCCACACATTTCTACCTTGATGCTTAACTGGTTTGTTTTGTTTTGTTTTATTTTTCTGGAAAGCTTATTCATAATAATCCACGTGCAACAGGAATAAAAACATTTGACTTTCACTGGCAGAGTGATTCTTCAATGATATTGATATCCATTTCCAACTTGTCATGTGTATTGATCCTGCACCTTCAGCTTCTCTTTTATTTTCATGTTTTATCTCCGTGGTAATCTAAGAGATTTCTAAATAAAACTTTCAGTATGTCAGATTATCCTGATTAAGCTTTAAAGAGATTAAAACAGGAAAGATGTTTATGTAAGTATACATGCACAGACAAACACACACACATGTCTTTGGTAGTGTAAGGATGAGTAGAGTTATAAAGCCTCCATGCATAGCTGCCACCCAATTCAGTGTTGAGGTCAAAAGGTGAATATGCTTGAATTTAGGTAAAGATAGATACAAATTTGCAAGATAGAGGAGGATAAGAAGTTCCCCTCCTAGAAACAATATTTTGCAAGATTTTCCTATTTTCTTTTGATTGTTTGGAATTATGTGGGGGGTTTTTTTTGTGGTAAAAAGCTGTATTTTACAGATGGGAAAATAAAATTTCCATAATTAAGCAGCATTCAACCACATGCTCACTCTCCCCCTGCAGCATGATGGGGGAGAGTATAAGAAAAAAAAAGTAAACCTCCTGGATTGAGATCAAGATAATTTACTAGGACAAAAAAAGGAAGAAAATAATAACAATAATAATAAGGAATTAGAATATATAAAACAAGAGATTCACAATGTAAATGCTTACCACTCACTGACCAATGCCCAACCAGTTCACAAGCAGTTCCCCCTGACCAGCTTTCACCCTCTGTTTATATACTGGGCATGATGTAATATGGTATGGAATATCCCTTTAGACAGTTTGGGTCAGCTGTCCTGCTGTGTCCCCTCCCAACTTCTTGTGCCTCTCCAGCCTTCTTGATGGCAGGGCTTGAGAAGCTGAAAATTCCTTGACTTAATAATATAAATACTTCTTAACAGCAACTAAAAACATCAGTGTGTTATCAACATTATTCTCATACTAAATCCAAAATGCAGCACTATTCCATATACATTTTCCAGGAAGAGAATTAACTCTATCCCATCTGAAACCAGGAAAAAAACTAAATAAATCTAATAAAACATTTTACTATTACAGCAATTTATAAGTATATACAACTTGTATTGTGCATAATGGCATTTATGATTAACTGAAATCCATGCTTTTTTTCAAAAAGTCAATGCATAAAAATCTACTGGAAAAAGGATGAGAGAGCCAGACAATGCTAAATACTATTGAATGTAGATTAGATTCACAGAATCACAGAATCACAGATTAGAAGACATCCAGACACCCATTAAATATCTAAGCTCTTGTCCTTGTTATACACAGACTTTTACATTTGAAATGAACATCCTTCCTCCTTTGCTTCTATATCTATGCAGGGAAAAAAAAAAAAATGTAATTCAGACTTCAGACTCACTACTAAACAAAACAAAACAAAATAAAAAGAAACTCAAGAAATAGCAAATTTCCTTCTGATGAAAATAAAGAAGCCTAAATTCTAAGAATCTTCCTGAATCATCCTTTTCTTTACCTAGAGAAGTTGAGAAGTGACAAATTATTAGCAAAAGTTCCTGGTGGAATATTAGCTGTCATGTTCTTACTCTTTAAACAAGAAATTTCTATTGTAACTTCCCATGATGCTTATTCCTGCCTTTTCTCATCAGATGGCAATCACATGACTCAGCTTTTATAAGGTCTTCTGCAAAGATTAATAGGTGTTTTGTGGTGGAAGATTTTGTAACCAAACCTTGTAATCTAAATGCGTGTAGTGTATCAGTTAAAGGGCACTTCAGCACAACCAGGACTGGGGCGAGCAGTGTGCCGTACACGGTGACATTTCAGAGGACTAGAAAGATGGGTTGTTTCAGCTATTTCTTCATTTCACATCACAAGCCTCCTCACAGTCTGTAGGGCTCCATGCTGCATTTCATTTACTTTGTCAGTGACTTCTGAGAAAATAATAATCACAAAAATCTCTATAGCCTTATATCCCTTCAAGATGCCCATGTCTTTACATTTTTAATAGACTTTTGACTTTATTTTGTGGAAAGTGGAAGGAAATTACTTTTACTCAGAAATATTTCTCTACTCTGTTCATACATTTTTCCGCTCTGTTCAGTAAGTCAGTCACAGCCTCTGCTATGAAGCAAGTCTACCTTCAGAAACACTTTACCCACTAAGTTATTAACAATTCAGTGAATATATCTGGCACACACATTATAAAACTCCTCAGGGCATTTCAATATTATCTCAGGAAATAAACCCCAAAACTTTCATATATACCTTCTTTTTCCAAATTTCATATATTTCAACCTAACAATGCCAGAATGGCAGTCAAAAACAAGTGGTTCACCTTTCTGCAGCAGAGAAGACACAGTAAGATTTATCCTGTGTTCAACATCTATTTATTTTGCAGCTATTCTAAATTGTATATATAATACTTTTATTTTCTAAACATTCTGAAATCTTAGCTAAAGTTCAGTGCTGTAATAAAACCAAATAAGAATACCTGTATCTATTAGGATTTTAATATAACTTCAGGAAAGATATAAAATTATTTCAGTTACAGTATAGCAGTTCCTAATGCAAATACCTTAATTATAATGTACTCTTTCCTGGAGGATCGTCCTCTTGCTCAGATACTTCAAAGTTTCTTATAAAAATAATTTTCACATGCATAAGGAATGCCTAATAATTCTTAGATTAACTATGGACTGAGGAAAGAGCTTTCCCTTCAGGCTGAGATATGGTAAGTCATAACTCCAGATAGAAGAGGAATATAAGTTATGAAATTATATGACAGGTTCCCATTTAATGTTTTGAAGTTGAATTCCAAAAATTTATTATCTGTGTAAGACATAAAAACTGGAGATAACCTTCTAGCTGTTGGTACTGGAAACAGTCCTGATAACACACCAAAAAAAAAAAAAAATCAACCCATTTCTCTGATGTGCATTGATCTTGTAAAAGCGTGTAGACAAATACAAGGTTTAAACATGAGATCACATGCAGTTTTGCCAGCAATCCTTATGAACTTCATGCCTCTGCACTGCTTCTCATTGACTGTATTCTACAAGTGCAAGGATCATACTTCATATTAAGGATCCCATCAGTCATGGCTTCTCTCCATCCATATCAACCTAGCTTATCCAGGATAAATCAGAAGGTTATGGGCAGAGCTACTCAATCTCCTCCAGGGAAATGGTGACCATTCACACATTCTCCTTGTGAATACTTATGATGACTTGTCATATCCACAAGGTTTTATTCCCATGTTCTCAAATCTTACATCACTTTCCTTTCTCTTTTCTGTATTTTCTATTCTATCAGTTGTCACATGTGGTTTTTTTTCAGATTTTTTTTTCTATTTATAAAAATACTTCAGAAATATTTAGTTATATTACCCTCAGGAAACACAAAATTAAAGGAGTAGAGAATTAATCTGAATAAAACATAATTCTGCTTTTATTTCCCCTACTCAGGACAACATAAAATGCTTGTGGGTTGTAATTCATGTTAATGCAAATTATAACGCAGTGTATGACCCATAAAGAATTCTAAAAATTTGTTTGGTCATCTCCTCCCACCCTGCCTTCTGCTCTGCTCAGCTAGCTTAGAAGAACATAACTCTATAAATAGGTCTTCTTTTTTTACCTAACAAAGCAATGATTTTTCCTTTACAGAAAACCCCCAGGAAGCTACTGGAATTTCTCCATCAGCAGACCAAATAAAAGAACACAATGTAAAAAAGTTATCATAATGAGCATGATGCCTGGAGATATATTGAAAAAACTCCCTGTAGTAATACTAATCACAACAGGAAGTGCTACACTTTTGTAATAGAAAGAAAGGACCTATAAATGCCATGGGCTAAATGTGAATTAAACCACAATGTGTTGTTGCCTATTCCAAGTTTAAGATCCAGTTAGATTTGCCTCTGGTATATGATTATTCCCCCTTTTCTACTTCTAGATAACAGATGTGGTAATTTTTCTGAAATAATTAGAACTATTCACCACCAAAACTCCAAGGGTGTGATCACTGCCCCACGCTGCCCTCCTTTCCACATGGAGAACATATCCACATTCAAAGGAAACAGTATGTATTTCTGTTTCCTTAATACCTGTTGTTTCTGTCTTATGGTCTAGCCAGAGCAGAACTTCTGGAAGCCCTCCAAATATTTCAAGCGTCAGGTGAAAATTAGATTTTAAGAGTCTATCTTCTATGGTTTTGTGCAAAAGCACTGAAAAAGTATCTTCTTACAGTTCTCAGCTATAAAGAAATCTCTGATATCAGTATCTTTGTACCTGGCTAATCAGATAGTTCAGAAAATTTTGCTAGCGGAATCTAAATATCCTGGTTTTTCATGACACCACTGGCATACTGGATTACTTTTTAAACATGGTAGGAAGTGCTTTGTTTCTGAACCAGTTTCACTCTCCATTAAAATTCTGGCAATTTCAGCTGACTTTTAGTATAAGTCAATGTTCTTGTGACACTTTGTGGATTACCTAGGGTAGTTTGACCAGCTTAACTCCATCTCTTAATTAAAATTTAACTGCCTTTGGCCCTTCTTTTTGGGAACTCATGTCTTCATGTTCTTGCCATTAACTTTGTCAGAACATAATCACTGATTTGATTTGATTTTATTTTCCTCTTTTCTTCTTTCTTCCTATAGATCATTGAAACCTATAATTTCCTATAATCACTTTGATACGCTTTGATAATCTCATTGGCTGGATTTTTTTTTGGGGGGGGGGGGCAGGGGAATGTTCTTGTTGCTGTTTCATGGACAAGGGATATTCTCTGAAAACAAAATCTATCTAGACATGACAGCTGCTTTTGTATACAAGCTTCTTTCATTTAGTAGTCACTCATCTTTTGCAAGGATGCCACAGAAAGTGACAAGTCCCAGGGGACAGATTTATTTTGATTACTGTTTTATTTCTGGGGATTCTCTGATGATGTCTCCCTCTAAGGACAGGGCAGCACTCAGGAAAGTCCACATGCTTATTCCTAAATAATTTGTGTATATTCTTTGAATAAATTGTGACTACATTTTCAGTTCCATTGCCTCTCCACATCTCCCATATTACCTTTTATTCATACAAGGAAAGAAAATATTATAAAATTAACTCAATACTCTTAGAATATCCTTGATAATACATAACAGCTGCTTTAAATTTTACAGAACACAGAATTCTTTTTATTCTTTATATATTATGGTATTTATTCCTGACGCAAGATTCTTAAACAGTTGCTAAATTTCATTTCATTGCAGTGGATAAAACAATCCTAAAATGAAAATACTTTTCAAACTATGTTCTCTGCAATATTTTCTGGATCCTCCCCAGTGAAAGGCTGTATGATACTATGTCTGTCACCATTACCTGTCTCCAAAGTACGGATGCAGAAGACATTCTTAGCCAGCAGTCTGATTATGCCAAGTATTGAAATAGTTGACAAATTGAAATAAGATTTGCTATTGGCCTTCTATCAATCAGAGGATGACAATTGCATGCTATGAGCAAACAATATTGCAGGTAATTTACATGGAAATTAGATATTTTTAAAATGTTTTAAGCTGTTGTAATATTCATAAGGAAGCATAGTGCAAAAGGAATGATAGGACTAATACTGTCCCAGTGTGTGAGTGTTGCCCATGTAAGGATGGTGTTTCAGTGATGTATCATGCAGACCAGGCAGTGTTTTCCTGGTGAGTAAAGATGTCAAAGTAAATATAGTGAAAATTGTAGGAGTAAGCAGTCTGGACACAAGATTAAAGTGATGATTTAACTGTTATATCAGAGGCATGGTAGACTACATGAAAATGGAAATATTAACGTAAAAGGATATCATTTGAACTGTTAGTATTGTTCTTCAAATGGAAAAATAAAATTAAGAGATTGTATCAGTTGTGATGGGTGTAGTAAAGCACATTCCAGGTTACTAAAAGAACTGGCTAATAAAGTCTGAGCCATCCTGTCATTGTCTGTGAATACTCAGTAACAATAAAGAAAATTGAAGAACGGAACTGTCTTCAGAAAGAAAAAAAAAAAAAAAATAGGAGTTTGGAGCTTACAGATTTAATCAGATTAATTTTGACCTCTAGAAAATTACTGGAACAGCATCTAAAAGAAAAGCAATTAAATGAGTAATGTTCAGTCTGGACCAGTAGAAAGCAAATCACATCTGGTAAATCTCATAAGCAATCTGTGGAAATGTTGTTCATATGGAAGCACGGAAGCATTGATCCAGTGACTGGACAATCCTTCCTAAGAGAATAAGTATCAATGTGCCAGAATGGAAGGATGTGCAAGTGAGATTCTGCAGAGGTTAATACTTCATTAACAAGCAGGATGAAAGAACAGAGATTGTGCTGATTACATTTGTAGATGCTTCCAAGCTGGGAGAGACTGCTGAAAGATGACTTCAAAATTGAAATGAACTTGTCAAACTGGAGACTATTTAAAAGAAATCAGAATCCAACAAGTACAAGTTACTATGCTTCAACAGAAATAGGTGTTCATGCAGGATTGGGAACAATTGACTAAACAGCAGAAAATATAATAGCAAATCGTATTTAAACATAAACCAGGAATATTGTGCCATAGCAATAAAAAACTCCCACAAATGGACCTATATACAGGAGTACACCTATAGGAGAGTAAAGGATCATTAATCTGCTTTGGGAAGGTCTAAGATGGAGTTCCGTGTCTATTTTGAACCCCTCAAGACAGATACAAACCAGATGAAAAGTCAAGCAAAAAGCAATCAGTACAAATCTACAAAGTTAGATGACATGAAGAAAGAACATAGGAACTGGAGGGTTGAATAATATAAAGAAGAAAACAAGAACAACTTTTTAAATATCTAAGATGTGTCAGCAAAGGTGAAACATAGGCAATTACTGAAACAGATTTCCTGAGGTAGGTCTAGTACCTCTTTAAGAGCGGAATTTGAGCAGCAGTTTGCAGCCTTTCTCAGGCCTATGATTCCGATTTAATCATAAACTGGCATGCACATTTCTGCTGTCTTCTGTGTGTTAATTCTTATGCTGGATGCAGATAGGTATTTATACCTGTTTGAATCTGAATAATTCATGCATAAAAGAGGAGCAGTTTTCAGAGTTTAGCACTGTGCCCAACAACTATAGGAAAATCACTCTGCTACCATGCAGAGTGTTTGGAGTCAGGGTTTCAACTACAGCTTGGATACCAAATAGTAAAATTTGGCTATGAGGAAAAAGAATGAAATTTCATTGAATGAATTGGCTTTGACTTCTCATAGATTTAGGTTATTCATTCTTTTAGCCATACAACTACAGATTTCTGCATAAGCAGACAAAAATAAAATATGGAAAAAGTTTTGACAACTGTCATTGCTTGACCTCTTGCAAAGCTCTCAGCTTACTGGGAGCCAAATTAGGCAGTCGGCAGGTATGGTACAGCTAATCCTTTGCTATAATTCTTTTCATAATGCATAAAGTATTTTGATGACAGGAATATAACCAACAGATACTTCCTCTAGTCTGGAATCATACTCGTACATACCATGGTTGCATATAATACTGCAATGAAATATCATATGCTGTACAATTCTGAAATCTGTGGGGATTAAAACTCTCAAACTGTGATATTGATAAGAATCGTCTGTCAATTAACAATAAATCTAAAGTATCTTGTGGCAGTTGGGTTGTCATTTTTAGAAAGATAATGTCAATTATAAAAACAAAGCATATAGACACAGTTGATACAGGATTAGGTTTAGGCAGCAGAAAATGGTGCAGGTCTATGTCATATAACATAATGTTCTGTATAAATAAAACAGTTTGACAATTCTCTTTAAGAAAATGCATTAAAGGTCATAGTCAGATACCCGACACTGTAAGAATCTGCTGCAAAGCCAAATATTGAAAAGATGGCTAGTGTAATAATGATGCATAAAGACAATTTGTGCATCACAAGAGTAAGGAGAAAGAGTAAAAGAGGAAAATACTATGAGGGAAATCAAAGGAATAGTGAATCAAAGGGAGAAACAGGAATTTTCTGAAAGCATCAAATAGGCAAAAAGTCTTCCACATGAATTTTAACAGAATGAATATTAGTAAACATTATTAAATATAACTAGACGGCAAGGGAATTTTAAACCAAATAAAATTCCATTATCAGAACCTGTTTAGGGGAAAAATAAATACCATCTTCCTATGGCAACAACTGATGGCCATTTCTGCCTTCTCTCTTGATATTCTGCTGAGATTTCTGTCTATAGATCCCTCTAACTCTTTTCTGGCTTAACAAAATCTTTAGTTTTAATATAGAGCAGTAAGAACTATTTACATATATATCACTCAACTGTACCTAAAAATTTTCAAAATATTATACTTTAAAGAAGACACATCTTTGTAAAAGCAAGAAAAGTATATTCAATACTAGATATTTTGGGGAAAAAAAAAAACCCCAATTATTTCAGGAACATTTTTCATTTAAATTTTCTGTTGATCATTGAAAGCTTTGGTATCCTTAACTTTTCCAGAGTTTGAAGGTGATAGCAGCATAACATTTTTGAACTCTATGTGGCATTAGATGGCACTATACCCATATAGTTTATGTCCTGTCCACCTGACAAATAGTTGAAGCTCTTTATCATACTTCACAGTCATGTAATTGAAGTGGAGATAATTGTCAGTCAATTCTCTAAATGTACTATGTGGGTGCATTTTATAAGCCCATATGGATGAAAAATAAATATATTCTAGATGATGAAACTGGTTAATGGTTTAAAATAGCAGTAAGGGGAAAGATTAAATTTACATTCTGCCACATGTGGCACTGTAACTTATGTTGTCACTGGTTTCTCAAGAAATGACAAGACACTTCAAGTTTATCTGATTTTTTTCTCAGAGTATTTTGGCAGAAGATATGGAAGAAATTACACCAAGTAGATCAAATAAAAAGCTGAAGAGGGACTTTTTACAAGGGCATGTAGTGTTAGGATGAGAGGTAATGGTTTTAAACTGAAAGAGGATAGATTTAGATTAGGTGTAAGGAAGAAATTCTTTACTGTGAGGCTGGTGAGACACTGGAACAGGTTGCCCAGAGAAGCTTTGGATGCCCACTCCCTGTAACTGCTCAAGGCCACGTTAGATGGGGCTTTGAACAATATGATCTACTGGGATGTGTCCCTGCCCATGGCAGGCAGGTGGAACTAGATGATCTTTAAGGTGCTTTCCAACCTAAACCATTCTGTGATTCTATACCATCACAGGAATGGTATTAAGAGCTTATTTGATGACCTAGTAGTGGCAATGTATTCAAAAAAGCAATCCATGTTAAGGATTCAGTATACTTAAAATAATGCTGTCAGGAATAGGAAGACTTGGAATGTATTACACTAATATGAACTGGTCCCTCTGGCACATTTTTTGTTTCTTTTCCATAATATGGTTTCCTAATTAGCACAATTCTTTCTACTGAAGTGAAGCCTTGCTTTTATCGACTATGATGTTTTATGAAGAGTATCGCTGACAAACACATCTTTATTTTCACATTGTTATCCCTGTTTTGTTTTATTTTCTCTTTTTCAGGTAATATTTTCAATGTCAAAATATTTTTTCACAAAAACTTTATATTACATTTGTGATTGTAACCGTAAAAAATGTTGAGTCTGACTTTTAACCAGCATAATTCATGGCTAAACCCTTTTAGTTTGTAGTTCTCCAGAAATAAGGTAAACAGTTTCATATTAAAATACTGGAAAGTAGCCATTGTACAAGATGCCCATTTTATGTTTCACCAGAACTTAGTTATACACAAAATTAAGACCCATCAGGAGTGGGAAGTGCTTTTTTGTTTGTTTGCTTATGATGTGAGACATACATGAACTCATCTGCAGGAATGGGATGAGGAATTCAGTGTAAATTCAAAGTGTTGGAAAGTTAATTTTTGAACTGCTTGATTGAAAATGAGTTTTAAGGAGATCTTCATATACTTTGTGTTCTTTCCTACACCTGAACTTTTTTTTTTAAATTTAGCTTATAGTTCAGAAAAAATAGTAAAAATAAGACATGATAATTGGCATTCTTATCTTATACTGTCTTTCAGAGAGACATTTTTGTCAAGTATTTCTGCAAGTTACAACACTTTTTAGAAATGATGTATGATAATAAAACCCATTTGTGCAAACTTACACAAAACTTGATTTAATTAATGCAATGAGAAGGTAATGTTAAATGTCTTTATGAAATATTTCTTTAGATTCAGAGGAATCACTGCACACAGAAGTCAGTTTCTATAAGTGATTATAAGATATATATTTGAAAAGCTTTATATTATTAATGTTTAAAGAAACCGAGGAGAAAATCTCAGTTCCTTATTTTGGACTTAACTGAAATTTTGGTTACAATTCAATGGAATCTTTTCTCTCATATTTACAATGGAAGGCTATCACAACACTGTTAAATAATACTTAGCCTAATAATTCCTCAGCCATTCATCAAAGAAGGTTGCATGCACTCATAAAATCTTCAGATGCAGATGACTTTAGATCATTCAGTGGTGAAGAATCAATCAACTTCTCTCCTTGCTGCCTGCACAGAGGTTGGGTGTTAATTTGATGGTGAACACAAGTGAGAGATAGAGCTAAAAGCTCTTTAGGAGGGAGCTGTTACCAATGAAACCAGTTTCTGGTCCCAGTGGCTACTCTACTTTGGAAACTTCCTACATCCTTCTCCTCATCGTCCCAATTTTTTCTCAGGGTTACCCATATCTTTAGTTGTTACATGTGGGAAAGTAGAAAGCATATAAGATTTTTTTCTTCAGATGTTTTTTCTTAATGTATGAAGATGTCTTTTTATTAAAAAAAAAAAAACAAAAAAAAGGAAGAAAACAGAAAAATAAATTAAAAAGCATGCTTCTTCTTTTGTTTTTCTTTCATTCAAAGCATGATTAATTTTTGCTGTCAAATTGAAAGCAGTTTCAAAAAGATGCATTCTCTGAGTCACTGGATTAATTTCATCAACTTCACTTTGCATTAGGTAGATCACTTTTGTCAAAATGTTAAAATAATATTGTTTAGCCATGTAAGCTTGGTGAAATGCTTCAATTAACAGTCTTTGAGACCCTCAGGAGAGTTATCAAATAAGGAATGCTAGAGTAGAGCTCTCTAGAAATGTGTTCATATTCAAATGAAGAAACAGAGGAGTTAGCATTCAAATTTAAGTACATCTTTTGCATCTCACTTTTGTATACAATTTACTCTAATCAAGACAGAATAGAATTACAAGAAAATGACTGTTTTTTCAAGAGTAGTGTGGAAAACAGTTGACAAGTCTCATGGTAGCGTTATAGGTTTCTCAATAGCTGTTGTTTTTCACACCTAGAGTCTATTGGTCTTGTGGGAATAGCTGTTTTATTCTTCATTAAATGTGTCTGAGCTTCAAGGTTGAAGAGAAAAAAAAATCTAAATACACGAGTAGGTTCAGATGAATCTCTGTATCTGTTTGCAATAAATACACCTTTTAAAAAAAAAAAAAAGTTCCCAAAATCCAAGAAATTTCAGGGTTCTTGAATATTTGGAACTAAGAATTGATTAGATATTTCTATGATTTTGTTGCTCTATTCCTAATGGTTTTTCATGCTTTTTATTTCTAAATGCGTGATAAAGTTATTCTGAAATGTTTAGGTTAGCTTCCCATCTACTACATTTTTGAGAAGCTGCTGGTCTCAACATTTTTTAAGTTATATTTGCTCTTTATTTTACCATGAAAGGAAGGAATCCGGAAAGAATAGATAAATAATAAGGATGGACAATTTGATGAACATCTGACAATAATCCACTTCCTAACAAGAAGTAAAATAGCACTTAAGGAAAATAAAAATGAGTTTCAAGAGATTTTTGAATTAATTTCACATTTGTGAGGGACTTGTTAGGGAAGATAAAATCTGTCTTCCCTATAAATGGAAAATTAGAAGATTTCTAATTTTCAAATGCTTTTTCTCTAAATTCATTCTTCAGAGGAGGAGAGGTTTTTAAATATACAGTCTGTGATTCTAAAGATTCCCAGAGGAGCTATATTCCCTGTAGAGACCTAACTCATATCTCAGGAAAAGGGTGGCCAGCCAGCCTTCCCTCCTTACACATTGAAAGCTGATATTTCTCTTGCCAAACTTCACCTTCCAGGGGAATGTGAAATAATTTATGCTGGGAAACTATCAAATATACATGAACAGGCTTTTTTAAAAAACAAAAATCTGAGTATTAAAAACACCATTGGAAGTGAGAGGTTGCAGTTACATTCCTTCATTTGCACGGGGGAACTGTAGAATCCTTTCCCTCATTCTATTGCAGTATCACCTGGGTATCAGCTGCTTAGGCCATCTCTGGCTTTTTCTCAGAAGCAGAGCTACAGCCAGCAAGTAATTCAACATGAGGTGGTTGAAAGAAGAAACAGAAATAATAGTATCTCTCTAAGTTCAAAATCTGGTTTATTCAGTTGGGTGGTAGAAATCCTGGGCAACAAACTCTTTTTCAATGACAAGTCAATCTTTTTTACCAACGACTTTAAGGTCTAGAAATCAAGGATAAAATTGCTAGAATATCATCAGATCAACTTCAGATTAAGGCAGTTGATTGATTTGTCAATGACACATAATGAACTGGCAGTTAGTGACCTATAAGTGCAGGATCAGCACCAGTAATGCAACAGATACATCACAAACACTTCCAAAATGTTAAGAAATTGTCTACAAACTAGAATATGCACACAGGGATGTGGGGCATGCTTATTGCTCCCCATGGAGTCTGTCCCCTTTCTGGGCACAGGATCACCATGGCACCTGACCAGGAGGCAGCTCTGTCTGAACTAGAAAAAGATTTCCTGTTGGCTTGGTGACTTCTTATGGCATCAAGCCAGGTTTTGACTGCTGCTTTCATGCTCTCTTCTTTCTCCCCATGGTTACAGATGTTCAGGCTTTTTTTTATGCTTTGCTTCCTCCTTTGTGTTGCCTCTATGGTCAGTTCTGTGTATGACATTTGCATCCTCTGTTCACACTTGTTATCACCAAACAGCAACTGTCATCAAGACAAATTTGCCCATGCTGGGATTTGTAAGCATCCCCAAAACTACCTTATTTTAAGAGAAAATAGGAGAGCAGGAACAGTGATGCGTATCTTCCTCTCTATTTGAAAGGTCTGCTCTTGCCAATTTGATACCGCTGCTTTCTGAATTCTGATGGGTTTAGAACAAATACTATGGTCCAGTGACTTACTTCAAACAGTATTACAGTCTTGGGTCTTCTTGTTTTCCTTGTCTGTGCAATGTAACTGTTACTTAAGGTTTGGTTGTCATCACATTACTCAACAAATAATTGAAAGGAGATTTCTGTCCTTTGTCTGTGGTTGTCTAATTGCTTTTTAATTGATTTCACAAATGAAGGGTTGAGGGTTTGTTATTTTGACTTACCATGATAATGGGATGGGGAGATGCAGCTCTATAAAGCTGAAGGGGAAAGAAAAAAAAAAAAAAAAAAAGAATTAATTTCCACTTGAAAATACAAGTATTGAACTCTTTTCACTTTTTGTATCTGTCCAGCTTAACTACTAAACAAAATTCTTTTAATTTTCAATAACTATCACAGCAATCACTAAATATTTTTCATCAAAGGGTATTCTGTGGCTTGTAATATCCCATCATTGTTGCAGTGCTGATAATAAAACTCAACTACATATTTCAGGAACTCTAAAGAGAAAGGTCACTTCTAGAAATTTAAGGGGTCAGGGTTTTTTTCTTTAAATATAAGTATTTTACAAGAGACAAGAGTATGTGTACATGTATGTATTTACACAGGCAGTGTGATTCATTCTTAGTCACAAAGGGACCTTGTCTCATTGAGGGTGTTGATTTCCCTGATTCATAAGTCCATGAGACATGGGGATCTGAAGAATGTTGCATGCCATTTGCATACTTACCCAATGTGTAATCTCATGTAAGTCACTGAATTTTTATCCATCTCCTGTATATTACCTATACACTAAAGAAAAAAGATTAGAAAGCATTTTGAAAATTGGAGCAACTGGAGCTTTTCATTTTTATTTCTACTTCTCTGCCAAGATAAGAAAAGTTGGTGAACTTCTGCAGGAAACTGTAGCTGTATTGGAAGAAAGTGCAGATTTTGTTTCCATAGCACCCTTTCCTGAATGTTTTTTTGTTGTTCTTAAATTCCTCCTTATTAATAAAGAAGGTTCCTTTTCTTACAATATTTCTATGGATAAGAATCTTCTATTATCTATATATCTTAACAGAGGAAATACACAGATTTATGAATACTTTTGAAAGTCAGAACTCTTTTTTTATGGAGTTAGATCTCATCAGCAGAAACTTTATATAAGAATGAAATAAGCACTGAATACTTGCCAATGTTTTGAGTCCAGATAAATCACTGTCTCTATGATTGCTTTGGGAAAGAGTCAGCTACAGATAAACATTATATAATAATTTTAAAAATCAATGTAAGAGGTTAAAACTATATTTCATGGAGCAAAAGGCCTTTTTTAAATAGAAGAACCCTAATTCAAACCAATTAGTGCATTGTAACTCCACTGGATGTAAAGTTATAGAAGTCGTTAGAGGTCCAAGACCAAAATGATGTGTGTGTAGATACAATTAACTGGAGACAACTCCAAGCCACTGCTAAAAATGGTGAAGGTCTCTTTTCAACTGCTTTTAAATATCTTTCTTATCCTTTCTCTGAGTCTGAGCAATCACAGAGTTTCCAGTCAGAGTTTGCATTAGCTCTAGGTTGGAAATACACTTGTCACACTCATGCAAACTCCCTGTCAGAGCCCCAGTTTCAGACCTGAGTGTTTCCCTATGTGCTATTAAGATCAGAAACCACTAGTGAGAAACTCTCCAGCTTTTCTAGGGTCAGCACAGGAAAGGAAGTCCTGCTCCACATATAAGGGTAGCAGCTGTGTGTGTATCCTTGTCAGTTAGAGGCAATCCCAGACAGTGCATCCCCAAGCACACTTTACTTGTACAGGCACTGGTCTTTCAGACCAGCCTTTTGGGACTTTTTTTCCATGGAACTAGCTTTCTCGCAGTTTTAGTTCTGAGCTGCCTCACTGCAGTATCAGCCAAGCCCCATCAGTAGCACAAGGCAAAGCAGGATCTATTACATTATCTTGCCTTGTCATGACACTGTGGTCTTGGGCTCAGCTACCGGAGGTGTTCCTGTGGTTCCTTGTGGGCTGCTCAGCTGTGAATATGCCAGCTTCTTTGACAAGTGCATGTACACAACATCTCTGATTACAGCCCATGCTCACCTGCCACTTCACAAATTGCCAAATGTCTACTTGGGCAAAAAAAATTTAGCATAATTAAATTTAAAGTCAGAGCAATTGTTCTTCATACATATTAAGATTGAAGGGTGATGCTTCTGTTTAACACCTGAAAAAGTCTCGTATGTCTGAAAGCTAGTCATTCTTCAGATACATTATTTGCTCTAATAAATTATTACTTTTCCCTGTGAACATTGCTTCACAGGAGAGGCCTATTTTTGATTTTAAACATTTAAATCTCTTCAGAGTACAGATTTTTAGTACGTAACCAAAACAGTCAAGTGTTTGCCAGCCCCTTACTGTACAAGATCTAATAAGAATTAACACTTTATTACTGTTTAATGGGCCTAGGTGCCTCTACTCCTGCTTGAACCTGGATGCCTTGTGAGTCATGTCCTTTCTGCAAATCACACTTATTTTTTGCAACTGAGCAGCAGTTGTTATTTCAATTCAAACAATAATGCTCCCTTTAAACTATTCTTTAAGCTGTATTAAGGATTTTGTTGTTGTTGTTAAGAATTGTATTTACCTGTGTACAACCATATGAAATATGCATACAACCATATGAAATGCAACCTTACAACTGCAGAATCAAAAACACAGAAAATCAGAATTGCTGGAGGTGTCTAACAGTATTGTCAACCTGTTTTCTTTTCCTGTCTAAATAAGTGCCTCAGAGTATTGTTTTTCCAGTAAAAGATCTATTTTACAGTATATAAGACATCTAATGCTTTTAAATTTTCTTTATGGGTCTAAAATTTTTTAATTCTTTTTCCCTAGTCAGTCTGTTTCCTACTCATCACATGTTCTCTGCATAGTCAATGAAAAATAAATGCCTCTGAATATTCTTTTTTAAAATAAATTTATTCCAATCCTTTTCATGGATCTATTGTGTTTGTTTCCTGTGCTCACATGGCTGAATTTTATAAACACCAATATTTATGTAGAGAGATTTAGTCACTTGAATGAACACACATTCAACACACTCTGAATTTGAAAGCCCAAGTGTCAGGAGTACTTGGTTGGTCTTCTAGACAGGGAAGAGAAAAAAAACAACCTAGGCCTGCTGAGGTCAACAGACACAGAGAGGCAATAATACAGCAAAAACAAAGAAGAGAGGAAAGATGGGAAGTTTAGGACTGAAGGAAGCAAAATTTTTTTTTAAGGGGGAATTAACAGAAAAATAATTTTTGTTTTCAATAAATTATAACCTTTGTCATAAGAAAAACTCATTGTCAGGTTAGTGTCCAGATAAAAATTAGAATTCCTAGATAACTGATGAAAGTAAATGAGCAATAATCACTTGTAGTGTTTGAGAAATTCAGCAATGACTTTTCAATTACAGATTTCTGCTATGGCTCTTCCAACTTTTGGCTACAGTGGGAGCAGAGCTTACAGTCATCCCTTCCAGGTGAAATCTGAGACCTTTCCCTGGTCAGGGAAAGGTGCAAGGAGAGTCAGAGTGGAGAATTAATTAGTCTTCTAAAAGTCCAGCTCAGTAATAAATAAGGACATTGACAAAAGATTGGGAGGAGTCACATGAAAAGGAAAATACATAGCTTTTTTAGGGGGCTGATCATTCCTCACATATTGAGGAAGTGGGAATATGTCTGGAGATGATGAGTGAAACCAGAGAAAATGGTCCTATAATAGGTCTTTAGTGACTTCCCTGACATGATGTTTTTACAGACCCATCTGAGAAATTCAGATAAGCAGGTTATAAATAAATAAATTATAGGATGATAAATTACTTGATGCTTGAGGTTATTTGACCTGATAAGATTATTAGAATGAGCCCTTGCACTCAAAAAAATTCCCTACTAGTCATAGAATCATAGAATGTTAGTGGCTGGAAGGGAACTCTAGAGATCATTGAATGCAATCCCCCTGACCAAGCAGGATGACCCAGGGCATGCCACACAGGAACGCATCTGTTATAGGTCTAGTGGGCTGACCTGACCCTAGATTGTGACATGTTTATACATAGGACAGTTACAACTATTGGCTCTAATATACTAAGAAGAACATGTTGCAGTGGCTCCTTATTTTCAGAATTATTATTTAAATGCAAGGGTAGACCAGAAGTTATATTTTTGAAAATTAGTCTTTCAGTGCAGGTACAGCTTACAGGATCAAGACAAAATGTTTATCCCTATGAATCCTGGGGACACCAAGTCCCATCTCCTCACTTAGACTAAAAACTCTGTGGCAGTTCCTTATATTTTTGCTTAGAATTTTTCTGCTATGATTTAGTGCAAATTTCATAAATAATCACAGGATCAGTCACTGGGACATAAGACTTTCTATTCATGGGCAAATGTCTCAGCCAGGCTATGAACTAGGCCCAAAGGAAAAAGACACCTGGTGTTTTGTCAAAGTTGTGCAAAATTATTGGGACAGGAATAGTCCAGAAGAGACAGTATTGACTTGTGGTTGGGGTGCTTTCCTCACACTGCTGTGCATCATGTCCAAGGAAGCATCAGAAGTTCAGGTACCAAACACCATTTAATTTCATTCTGGAAGCTAAGGTATTTCAGCACTGATGACCTTTACAGGATCTGATTATTCATGACCTATATTAGGTTTCTCTTTATGTGAGTTTTAATATAAAAAGCCTATAGAAAAGCCACAGTAGTCAGTCTTTTTTTTTTTTTTTCCCACATTTGTATAAATTATTCTGCTGTAACTGAGTATATTGCAATATAGACTACTTCATTAGAAAGGCAATTGCACTCGTTAAATGCATAAAATACCCTGCTATTGTGATATGTAGATTCACTAAAATAATTGTCCCAGTAGAAAAAAACCAGAGAGAATATGGTAGAAAAGGAAGAGGACAGGAACTCAAACATCTCACAAAGGGATATTAAGTCAAGCTGGTAAGTCTTTTATTCAGACTTTAACAAGCTCATACAATGATGAGCCTGAATGGGAGAAATGGGTAGCCCTGGACTTCTTAAACCATTTAAATCTTGTTTGAAGTAATTCGTTTCATAGATAAGAAAAGTTTCTACCACTTACCATTTGGGTCATGAGAATAAAAATTCAATTGAAAAAAAAAAAAATGGAAAAGGAAAGAATGAAAAGGGTGGAGGGAAAAGAATAATTTTCCATTCAGAAGAATAAGAGTTTATTACTTTAAGGTCCAATTCTGAGTCATAATTAAAATCTACAAGCATATAATATGTGTGAGTACTCTGAACTACTAAGGACAGACAACATGGTGTATTTTTCACTTGCCATTATTACATTAAGACAATTTTCATAGGAAATAAAATGGACATTCAATTACTTAGTGTCAGTTGTACACAGAAATAATAGTATTGTATTACTGAGACCACTGTTAAATAGCTCATAAACACTAAGCAAGATTTTTCTCTGTCTTAGTATTTGTTATTCCTCCTGCCTTTTATGATAATACTTATTTAACTGCCATTAATTTAAGGAAAAATATCTGGAATAGAAGAAAGCAATATATTCTGTTTCAATATTTTTTGTGGCTGCAAAGGAAAAAGTGACAGAAGGAGAAGTATTGAAGTGCTATATGGACAGTTTCACATCTATGTCCACACGTTTGCGTCATAAAGGACTAAAAATGTGGTATCAACAGGTGTTGATCATATGCCATATGCATCATGCAAACCAATGACAATACTAGTTTTCATGAAGAATTAACGTCATCAACAGTCGTAGTAGAAAATGAAAATTATATGTTTAATGGTGTGCTGTTTTTTAGAGAAAAAAGTGGTTTATATCATAGCATTACAACCATTCAGTATTACAGGGTATTGTCAACCCTGGTCAGACACCAAAGTCCTGCATGTTCTGATAATACTGATCAAGACTGAAAAATTCTTCAGTAATTTTCCCCTCTTCAGTGAAGATTTCTAGTTGAACCACAGCACTCAAAAGAGGAATTACTGCAATTACAGCTTGGAAAATTTCTTTAAAAATGGCAAGGGGGCAGTTTAGTTCTACTGTTCTAGTTTACCCGAATTTTGTTTGGTTTGGATTTTTTTGTATGCATAAGAAATATACTGTTGAAAATAGGAGAAGCTTTCTTGTCTGGACAGGATTAAGCATAATGACAGTAATAATTATTAATCAGTACTATTTTTACAAGATGTTTATACAGTCACACCATTTTGCTTAATTTTGTGGTTTACATTTGCTATAGAATCTATTATACCTTTGTAGTCCAGCAACGGATCATAAGGTATGTGCATATTTGCTATTAATTCTGGGACCTGATTTTATTCACATTTCTGTGTAATTCTAATGACTTAGATGGGAAAAAAAAAAAAAAACCAACAAACCTCTGCTGGTTTTAATCTAGTCCTGGCTTGTATGCAACATGCTGCTGGGAAAACAGCATACCATGCTCTGTTCATACAAACAGCCATGTGCTTTGTCCTTCTGCTCAGCAATTAAATCCATAAAAACAAATACTTGTGTTCTTCTTTTCTTGTTTCAACATGTCTAGTGTGGGATGGTCACACAGCAGCATTTCAAAGTGGTAAACCATGGTAGTTTCCAGTGATTTCCCCTCTTAAAAGTATGTAGTCACAAGGTGTTTATAGTGTGTGGGAATTAAAGCCAATGATTCATGTGCTCTTTGGTACCCAGTATACAGATCTTCAGAGATTACTTACTCTGGCACCAATGTGCTTACTCTAAAGCACTAAAGTGTTTTTCACAGTCCTTTGGAGAATTCCTTAATTTGGCCCTTTCCTGCAGGCAGCCAGATACTTCCTTTTCCCACAGCATTGTAGAGATTTAGAATAGCTCCTCTTTTGACAGGAGAGTGAACAGGAAAAGTGAAGCTAAAAGCAGTGCTCTGCTGGGAATACTCAGCTTTCTGAAGAGAGTGGTGAGTGACTGATAACTGCCTTGTGGTCCACCCTGTGAAGGTTGTGTTGCTTTATTTGAAAACTCCACTTGGGAAACGTGTTTGGCAAAGCTTCTGATTCATTGCTGGTATAAAAGTCTGAACAGTTCTGGAAGGTGTTGTTGATGAGGTCAAACTAGCATAGCCGGGATAAAAAGAGCTGGTAT